>JAKTTT010000010.1:0-459239 GCA_030581615.1 Alloascoidea africana
TATTCTTGATCGTATATAATCCTTATTTATCGTTGAGGTCTATATAAGGGCGTCTTTTCGCCACTTTTAATATAAGAATTAACAAGTTTTCTCTTGAAAAATCACCACTGTGATATTCAAAAAACAGTTCCTCGTGGCCCAATGGCAAGGCGTTCGCCTACGAAGCGAAAGATTCCAGGTTCGACCCCTGGCGGGGAAGCTTTTTTTGTTTTTTTACCATATCAAATTTGGCCACCAATTTCAGATAATTCACAATTTTCAAGACAAAAATATGCCATATTGTAACATAAGGGCTCTTGCAACTTCAAATTCCTCAATGCAGTTGATTGATTAGCAACACCAGCTGTTTTGTCAACATCAACTGCAATGGTTCTGTGATGGTTAAATAAAGAAAACAATCGCCAAATTTGATGGTAACCTCTCTGACAGCTTTAATAAGTATTCAGAATTGTTTACACTCATTGGGGTCTTAGAGTTTCTTGGAGTCTTTTTAGTTCCATTTTGCTCCTTATGGAAATTTAGGTAATCCCATTTTTATAGCTCAAGATGATACCAACAATGGTAAAAAGTTATTTGCGTCATGGGATTTTACAGCACCGTGTCTCTTAATGCTTCAGGTACAAACTCGAAAGCAGAAAATAGAAATTAGAAGCCTCCATATTCAGATCTGTAATTGGCTTGCAAACTGCTTAGAAAATAATAAGAAACTATTGATTAAGACCATATAAAATACTATTTCAAAGCAAAAACAAGATCAAGATGTGACCACATTCCTCAAACGGTTTGGTTTTTTCAAGTGCAGGAAATAGAAATAACATGAAATTCCGATGTAAGTGGTAAACACCGATTTGTGAAGGTAATATGGATGTATGGGTGTATACACAACAGAATAAAACTGGCCTCATCCTTACAGATATGGTCGGCTTTTCGTGTATTATCATTCAACCTCTTTTCCTTCTTGTTTTCGCTTTAATAACGGGAACCATAGTTTTTAGGACGTTACCAGTAGCAAACTATCAGCAGAATTCATCAAGTTTCTATATTCCCACAACCATGGCCCGGAATTTATCGACTTCCGGATCGCCACCAACATCAAAATTCAAACCAAAGACGAAGATTACTCGCAACAGAATCCCTACTTCCTGCTCTGTCTGCCGCAAAAGGAAAATAAAGGTAAGAGTCAATAACTCTATATTACTTTTGCCAGAGTTTTAATAGTGTTCTGTTTTTTTGCTGTCTAGTGTGACCGTGCCAAACCCTACTGTGGAAACTGTCTGAAGGCTGGAGTCTCTGAAGCTTGCTGCTATGAGGAACAAGTTTGGGCAAAGACAAATGCCCGTCGAAAGAACTCTGACATTGAAAAAAGTCTTCTCCAAGAGATCCAAAAATTAAAGAGTAGAATAGCAGAGTTGGAGAGTCCGATTAGCTCTTTTAGTGCCGATTCTATTGGGCATAGGTCATCGGTGGATGATTTGGATCGAATCAGTAGAACAAACACAAACTTTTCTGATTCACAAAGCGATGGTTCAGATGTTTTTGAGTTGTCAAAGAATTTTGATCAACTGTTGATTAGGGAGGATGATGGGTTTATCCATTATGGAGCAACCAGCAAGTTTTCTGTTATGAGTAATGATCCGTTTCTGAGAGATCTCTTGAAGTCTTACATGGCTGCCATGAACAAGAAGGGAGCGGAGCTAGATAAAATAAACACAAGTACAGGGTGCCCAATAGAAAATTCAACTTATCCCAAGCTAGATGGCGCTCTGTTGGTACCCTCTCATGCCCTTTCTCCATCAAATCTTATCAATACAATCGAGTCAGCTTTACCCTCGCGTTCAATCTGTGATCTTTTGGTAACCAGGTATTTTGAAAGTTGCTATGCGTTTTTTCCTTTGATTGATAAGGATGAGTTTTTAAAAGATATCAACACAATAATAGAAGGCCACCAAAGAATTCATCTAAGGATCATAGACAAGAGCTCTTTTACCACCCTTTGTGAATTCCTCCTTGTTCTCAGATTCGGTTATCTTAGTTTACCTTTTGATTATGATCGTTTCATTGGTGGTGGACACATGTGCAGCGAAAGTATGGTCCAGCTTCGGGACAAAGCGCCAACAATCGGCCATATATTTGTCGAGTATGCCAAGTCTTGCATTTCTCAAACTGAGATATTGAGCATTCCTAGGTTCTCTACGATTCGATGCCTATTGTTTTTACGACATTATCATATCCTTTCACCTGAGGTGTGTGATGAGGGTACCGAAAATCAAGTTTTACTAAGTATGGCTATTAGAATGGCCTTTTCTTATGGTCTGCAACGAGACCCCTCAATTGTTGGCCTCCAAGATCTGAAGAAACAGAATACTTGGAGAAAAATGTGGTATTCTATTCTTATATGTGATTCAATGCAATCCATGTACCTTGGAGCACCTCCCCATATCCAATCTGAACAAGTCTTTGATACCAAGCTCCCCATGTTAAGTAGCTTTGCTTTTGATAATCATGTTGAGGCAGCAGTGATTTCAAATCTTTCCGTTCAGTACGAGATTGCAAGTGAAATTCGAGAGGTGATGAATATTTTGACAAATTTGAGGCACACACCCAGAAAAAGCCAACTTGACGTACATTTAAATCGTCTTGAACAGATTCTATCTCATAAAGTCAAACCTCTTCATCAACTTCTTGATGAATCTAAATTGCTTTTGTTAACTGATGGAGCGCAGTCTCTCAGTGGGATCGATATCGTTATCAGAGTAAATGCAATAATGGCGCTTTATCTTTTCAACTATGTATTGTTTCTGGCCTCTCAATCATCCAATCCAGAAGTGTCAGACAAGTATTTTGCAGCTGCTTTGGAGAATGCACTTATCATGCTACGTCTAATACTGCAAACATGTGAAGGCCCAAGCCCACTTCATTCTTCCCAGGTCCCCACTAACAATACCTTGAAATTTGGTAGCGAGCATGTTCTTCAGTCTTGTTTGTTTTGCGCCTTCACAGGTCTAATGCCGTTGATCCAGAGCTTTATAATTAGGTCAAGATTGCGACTAGTATCTGAAGATATTACGGACCGTTTTAAAAGCATAGATTCTCGGGGACTGAAAGAGTTTCTTTATCCTTCGCAAGGGGATGATGCTGGAGTTGTACTATATAACCATCTCAAGTACGTGTATTTGAAATGCTTTTCTATGGCAAACATTTGCTATAGAGCCTGGAAGGTCTGTCAATCTTTGCGATTTTTCTTTATTTACTGTTACTCTAAATACCCCATGTTGTTTGAACACCCCTCTTTCTGCGCAAACCCAGTCCCAGAAAAATCCCCTGTATCAATATCGGAGGATCTGGATCGAATCCCACGATCGAATGATATGTTACAGGAGCACCAACTGAGCTACCAGAATTCGTGTCCATCGATATCACATTCCGCCTCTACCCGAACATCATTTCGAGAACCAGCAATCGAAAATGAACCAGGCAAAGGATATGACCATTCTCTAGTAGATCTTGATGCTGCAAATCTTGAAACATTTTTATCTGATCAACTCACGGATGATCAATATTGGTCCAAGTTTTTGGATGAGTCGGCAATGGCTTTCAACAGCTTTGCTATACCAAATTCTACAATTATAGCACCTCCACCCTATACGACGAGTTCATAGAACTCGCGATTTTTTAATCAAAGCATCATTCTTTTCTTTCTTTCATCTTATTCTGGCTTTCTTGGTTTATTAGTCTCTTCGTGAATATCTCAAAGATTATGCTAATGGGGAAGTTGCAGAGGAGAAGGTTCTGTGACAGTAAAGCATAACCGAAATAACTGACTATTACGAATTAACATGCAATGGAATCCGTATACAATCTATCAATGATATGATTTAGTTTTTTTGCAGTGATAACTGGTTCTTTTGTGTCCTGTGATGCTGACTTGGAGTTTACCGCATAGGATCAGCTGGGAATATACAATTCTTCAGTTTATGTTTAAATTCTGGAGTTATGGGTATTCTAGGTGGTGTATTAGGATACAAGAGACTCTGAAGAGCTTGTATATACCAATTTCAAGATTTGAAGCAGTGACACTATGAAACAAACTCCTCAAGAGGAGTTGACCCCAAGATATAATTGGTTGAGGGGGCAAAGTTTTATGATATCGTAGACTCGTTTAATGTAAGGTTTAATAACTAGGATCCTTATGTTTTCGTTATATACCTATAGTAGAAACTTGCTTCACCAATCATGTATTACAAAGATGATTAATTTAAAGCCAATGCCGTGGTGTTGTCTTCAGTGAATTTATCTGTTTTCATTCTATTTAGAGGGATCATTTCGCTGGTATCCCAAATACCCTGTAACTCGGTGAGAAGGGAGCATTTCCAAGTATTTTTCTACACATGCGAACTAGGTTAGAAATGTTCTCAGATTTGTACAAGCAAGCAAATGATTCAAAAAATTTCTTATTTCGATCAGAATCACTGCTATAGCAAATCCAGGAAAAAAAAGAAGCTTACCGGCCAAATCTTTACAGTTTTCGTATTGGTTCACACCCTGGGTTCTATAGCACTTTGTCAAAGCCCTTCTGCACGTTTTCAAAGCCTGAACTCTGATAAACTGTTCACGAAGCATGCTCTCTTGGGCCTTTCGAAGATCCTCAACATTTGTGTATTCAATGTCGTCAAACGACGTCAGTTCGGGCCGTGCGTGTGTAGGTTCTACAATGTCCAAGAGCACTTGTTAGAAACAATTTCCAAGCCGAAGAATGATGCCTATACATTAGCCGGCTCAAATTCGATCCTCGAATGCTCCCAGTTGGTTTTGAATCACCTTGTATATTCATTCGAGAACTTCGTTCACTTACTTGTCATGGCTGTTAATGTTTGATGAGGTCCTTGATATTGCCAACTTCTATAACCGATCTTGGGAAGCTTGATAAAGCCATTCAGAACAGCTCTGAGTGGTCAAAATGACGACACGTGACCAAACATGTTACCCGGCCTATTACACAACGTTTATAGACCAAAAAGATCAAGGATGGGCATTTTCACTCATTTCCTTTACAAATGGGGTTTCCAGAAGTAAATAGTATATTAGAATTAAAGAATAAAATAACTTATACCTAGTTAAGTAGGCGAACTGCAATTTAGAGTATTAACAAGCAACAAAAAGAAGCGATTGTACGGGCTACAACAAGGCATGGAAAACTATGAGACAGGCCCGATCGATGACAACCCGCTAAATCCTTGAAGGTTTACAGCAATAGACACAGCGTGTTGTCATCGGTCGGGCCTGTCTCATAGTTTTCCATGCCTTGTTGCAGCCCGTACAAAAGAAGCGGATGTCATACAGAGTTTGATGAGCTAAGAAAATCCAAAACGGGAAAGAAACGATACAGGAAAAAGTTAGGAATGTAACCCTTTTGAATAATTAACTGTCATTTATTTTGTGTACCAATTTACAGGGATTGGATATTGTTGGTTGTGTATTGACTGGAAGATTTTAAAAAACATGTACAGTAACTCGTGGATGAACAGTCTAAATATCAAGCAGTAAGAGTAGCGCTCTTTCCTTATACCAGAAATAAGTTTTAGACAGGTTACTCTATGAAATATTAGAAAATTGTATTTTTGTGAGGAAGCTATCTGAAATTTTTGTAAGTCGTGCAGACCCACTACCACAACCATTTTCGAGCCTTGACAAGCTCTCCGAATGCCATCAAATCAAAACATGCGCCCATATTAATACTCTAACTGAGGTATTTTTGTAGTTATACAATTGATAAATTGGCAAGGTTAGGACAAAGAGTGCGAAATGTTTGGGACCCAGGTGAAGCTCGGTTTAAACTTGGTCAATCAAAACAGAAGGCCAAGCATTCAAGTCCCGCAAGCTTTTAATGCAATTTCACACTCTTATTTTAAAGCATTTGACCGTTTTGACAGTAAATTTGCACACTGGACTGGAATACTTCCTTCATTTACAAAGGTGTTCCTTGGAAGCTGGTTTGCAAATGATTGTCCAATTGCATTTCTAGGACTATAACATTCGATAATGTCTTTATTAAAGGGAGAACATTGTATTTTTGGGTAATATCACACATTGAAGCCAGTGAAAATTACCGAAAGAAAAGCAAATGAAGAAAAAGAATTGGTGAATTTGGGGACTGGCCGTATCCAGGGTATTGGACACTATGATCCTAGTTGTCTAGCCTTTTTGAGATTTACAGTAACATGAAAATATAGAAGCTCTGGTATACATCTCGAAAAAAATACTAAAACAACGCCTACACACAATTTCCTCACAATAACTAGATAGCATCTCTTCCCAGTATTCTGGCCATGGTCTCCTTTATTGCCATAGATAGCTGCTGCATCCTGGAGTTCACAAAACCATGCACACCCCAAGCGAATCCGCCATCAAGCGCCTTTGAGAGTATCTGGTTTTGAATGGTAATTGGAATCGTGGATGCAACCATTCCGATCATCGTGTCTAATGCAGCTGCCATTAATACAAAAAGAAATAGGAGGAAAGCTTCGATATATCTCATCTTCAGCTTTGTTGTAGTTATGAAAAGAAGATTCAAGCGAACCAGGTGGTAGTGGTAGTTTTGAGTGGTTTGCGACTGTAAAAGAAGCAAACAGTCTCTAGAGCAGTTTATGGAGGTCACGGCGATCGATTGAAAATAGTCATCTATTTCAAGCATTTTGGGAGGACTTTAGCAGAGAAAACACCTTTTGGGGCCATTGCTTGTGTAGACCATTGTCTGTTTGTATTTCTAATATTACTGGGTTTGATCACGTCTTGTCTACAGTGCTTTAATCAAGCTACAAGTAGAGCGTAAAACTATTACAACTGATCTAGTGAACCCAACGTAAAACATGCTTCTAGCTATGTTTTCGGTGTTGGCGTTAAAGATCAACTTGTGTTCCTAGATAGTTGGTGCTCATTACGAGTGTCTTCTTCGACTATGGTTTGCGGACATAATCTGCCGATTGCTGGTTACAACAGTCGGAAGGGAGAATAAACGCCAATTGGATACACTCCGCTGGAAGCGACCTTGGAAGATCGGGTTCTGGAGGTCTACTTTCCTTTCTTGACTAGGGCAGTAAGATGAAAGGACCAGCACGAAACACTCTACTATTAAAGAATAGCAGCACAATCAATTCGCTACGTTATTCGGTTGGAAAGGGAAATGATATGGGATGAAAAAGATGTTAATTTTGTACAAATGAGGGTTTACGAGGATGCAGAAATACAACAGCCAGCTTTTACAGTTCTCATTGTGATTTATCAGCAATGTCACTGTGGAACCATTCATAACTACATATATCTATTGGTTGGAAGCTGAGTGTTTTTCTTCTGGTGAAGTGCTCCTATCGTGTCCCAATTGAAGGTCGTGAGCTCTAGGTGTGCATGCACGATAATAGAAATCGGACTGTAGCCGTCTATGGCGAGTCTGTTTGCAGGGGCTTTCCAATGTGACTAAGTATTGAAAGCTGAGGGATTCAATATTGTAAGCACTTCAAGGGTAAAGCGTGATTCCCAAATGGTAAGTCTATAACAGTCTATAACAAACTTAAATACTAGTATCAATTATTATCACTACTATCATCATCAATCACCTCTTGATCATCAATAATAGTCTCATCCTCTCTATCGTCAATATCATGGCGCTCATTAGGTACAGCGTCATCTTTAGCACCTACAACTCCCCATCTTATATTTGTAACCTCTTGCAATCGATCCAGAATTTGACCCATTGGTGTGAAAAGGCCAAATTGTTTGAACTCCCCATCGTGAGAATGAAGCATTCCTACAACCCCCAATCCTGAACCAAAACCACTGTTTTGTTGAATCTGTTGTGGTTGCTGATATGCCTGTAAAGGAGAGTGGCTTCCTCCACCAGATGGACCTGAACTCTGAGCTATGTCGCTCAGAGGATCATCATCCTCCATTTCTGCACTTTCTCTTTCATCATTTAAATCATCTGAATTGTTCTGACGTTCAAAAATCGTGTCAAGCCCAATGTTATTTCGTCCCTGTGATTGACGTCTTCCACTAATACCAGAACTATTTGAAGCTTTTCGTCTAGGAGAAGGTGTGTTTATTTTTTGCAAAATCCAAGCACCAGAATCTCCAGCAGCTGCAAATGAAGGTGTGGGACTGTTATTCGAGGAAACAACAAATTCACTGGACTGTATACGACCATCAGCCCAGTATACCATTTTCATCCCATTAAATTTCCCAGAAGTGTACTTTGAAGTGGAGCCGTACTTGAACAGCTCAACCCCTGGCGTTAACTTTCTAATGACCTTTTTCACGTATAGATTTCCGAACATTAATGCCGGATCAAAAGCTGAAAATGGAACGTCGTCTCCAAGGTAATTCCTACACTTCATACCACTTGAACATCTAATTACAGCAATATCTGAAATTGCATTTCGAACCATGGTTCGTTCACCCCATAGAACCTGCCCAAAAGGTTGGCTAGGCTTGTTTCGTGGTACTATTCGTGTAACTGCTTGGGCTGTAGGATCCCGTGGATTGCTACTAACCTTAACTGTGGTAGGCTGAGCTGGGAATAGTTCATCCAACTGCTTCACGACATGATTATAAGCCATGAATTCCTCTGTCAGCTGAGCATACTTAGATCTCTCTTTTAATAATGCTCGTTTATACAGATTAATCAAAACAGGGGAAGGCACCGAAACATGCGGATATCCGCTGTTTGCTTCAGTCAGACAGACATGGGCACAAGTCATTGCAAAGCTCGAATTTGCGTAATCCGAAAGTGCTTCGTTGTTGGGATCTATCTGTGGATAGACATAACCCCCAAGAGTTCCACTTAGAGTGAGAGCATTTTCACACGATATAGACATAGACATTGGCGGAGAACTGCTGTCATATGGAATTCGATATGGTGCCTGGAACGCGCCACCACCGGATGCTGGAATACCACATGGCAGAATGGAATTTTTTTGAATATAAAAATGAACATCTGAATAAAGGTCAACCAAGGGTGCAATTCGGCTGTAAAGATCTTCATTTACAGTTGGATACCCAAATATAACTGTAAGTGAGGCAAAATATGGAGTAATTCCTCTTAGAACTGGCGCTATAAATGTTCCATCACTTTCAGAAATATTGTCTGAACTTACCCCTACAATCATTTCCATTACTCTTGAAACACTTTCAAATGACGGAAGATTTGGAATCGATGAAAGAGCATATATTTTGGGTCTTGGGACGACCTCAAATTCTCTGCTCTCCTCTTCTGTACATTTTGTACCCAGAGTATTGCTCAAGGTTTTCAAGGAACCCAAAACCAGGCTCTGAGCTTCTCTAAATGTGTCATTCCTTAGAATATTATCCACCATATGAAGCGATTTTTTGATCACATCCCGGAGCTGCTTGTTATTGAATATTGTAATGCTCTTTAGGGTTGCCGAGCTTGCGGTCGATATCGTGTTGGAAAAGCCTGAAATGAATTCCACGAACTTGCTTGCTCCACCCAAAGGGTCAAGTTCGTTACTGCCCACCTTTCCGATCACGTCGTCCAAATCAGAGTTGAGTCGAGTTAGCTCCCCACATATGTATGAGGGCGTTAAAGTAGGGGGCTGTAATGTTTGTTGAGAAGGAACTCGAGAAGGTACTGTATGGAAATTTACAGGAATGGGGACTTCTGGAATACCACGATTTGCTGCTCGACCTGTAAACTGAAGGTTGACATTTGTATTGCTCAAGGGCGATCTCCTAGAGTTTCTCCTTCCTTGAGAGTGTGCAGAAGTTGATCCGGAGGACAAGGCTATGGACTCTGTTTCTTCTTTTCCCATCACTCTCAGGGATTCTGGAGACGTGTCAACTGAGGAAAAGACTTTTCCTGTTTTTCGTCCTGATGACGAGTGGGACTGAAAGGAAGAAGGTGCTGTTGAAGTAGACTGGAAACTTCTCCCATCCTTCGAAAACACGCTGCCGGAAACCTGAGACCATGAAGAAGCATCGCTATTTCCTGATCTCGTGCTGATATGAGAAAAGGAGCTGGAAGTTGCAGAAGTCGTTGTCCCAGATCCTGACGCTGGGGCTGAACTTGTGTTACCAGCAGGAATAGGGTTTCCTCCAAATGTGCTAGGTCGATCATGCTCCAAGGTGGGCCTGTTTGCAGAGCTCGACGTGGGATTTCTAGCCTTGGACTTTCCTTTGCCCTTTTGTTGTTGATTCTGGTCCATCTTCGAGTGTTTATCTCCTTCTCTGTGACATGGAGAGCTGAACAGGATGAGGATGATGACGAGTTGCAGTGGTACGGCAATTCCTTAGACGCACGGCATCGCTCGAGCTTACCCGGTCGGACATCCGCTACAGGCCCCATATTTACCCAGCGTTCTGAAAAGTACTACAAGTGATTGTGGTTTTAGTCCCGATGTTCCCCTAACACAACTCTGCCAATTTTCATGAATAAATGGAGAAGCAAGGTTTTAGACGTCTGTTGTGCCATTTTCAATGACGAGCCGAAGCTGAAGCTTTTCAGACCTACATATAGATGTTATCGCAGCCTTGCCAACCTTTCGGAGGTCGATGTTTCCGCCCATAGAAAAAACACAAGACTATCAACCTTGACCAACCCAGTGATTGGGCCTTCTTTTTTCAATACAGGTAAGGACGAACAAAACCATAAAAAGTCTCTCTATGTTAATCATAATTCCCATGTTCCCTTGGGAAAGACTTTTAAAAGACGGAACAAATTCTCGAAATGGTCCAGATTTGAGATGGAGAGATTGTTCCATGATCGTCATACCCAGCCAACATCAACCACTTTGGAACCTATAGAAACACATTGGCAGGGGAAAGGGTATGGGAATAGAATAGCAGGACAAGGTCGGAAACTAGCCGTTATTGAAAGCTATCGTCATAATGAAAAACACTACTTTGAAACCATTCTTCCCAAACTACAGTTTTTCAAAAACTTTCTGGGTAAAGACTGGGAGTTGTGTGATGAGAACATCATCATGATCATTTATCCGATGGAAAATCTTCAATCTGTAGTTGCTCCATGTGACAATGCAAAAAGACAAGAGATCATATTATCATCGTCTCAACTTGCGCTTTTGGGAAAACGACTACTAAGATTACAGACATCTCTTACACCACTGATACAGAGAGGATACTCTACATGGGGGGATCAAATTAATTCTTCTCCCGCGCTTGTGGATGAACTGGATCCATCAACTGCAGCTTTCTTATCATCTCCTAAAGTGTTGAAGCGGTTTGTGGCTAGACAGGGCATTCACAGGCATATCATTATTCCCTCCCATAGCAACAAAGTTGTTGGTATTCCTACCTTCAACAGCCTGTACATTATGATCGGATTGATCAATTACAGGTATGGTACTGCATCCTCCAATGCTTTTATCAGTGAAAAGATGATTATGGGAAAGAACAAGCTTATGGACGTTACCATCAAATATCTTTTGAATAGTCCTGTCTAATGTGATGATTCAATGCTGTATTTTTATCAACAATATTTATGTATATAGAACGCCATATATTTATGATAACCTTTTTTGTTGAGAGTTACATTTTAAAGCTTTGAAATCAATTACGAGCGCTACACCTGAAATCAAAATAAAATACCAAGAAAAACCATAAAATGCTAGAGCAAATGTTGCAAATATGATAGCATGACTGAGACATAAATTAGCTCGTGGGGATGATAGAAGTACTCTCAATAACACCATTGGAAAGGACTCGAGTGACGGTTTTGCTTCCCGGACCACCATCTCCTAATTTCATCGGGGAATCATTAGAGGCGGTTTTGTACTTTTCGCCGGATCCCAACAAGCTCGTACCCTTTGATCGGTAGGTGCTAACTGCCTCAATATTTGCCTTCAACTTTGTAACCACAGTATAGTAAGGCTTTGGTTCGATGCGGATGAGAGTATGAAGCGGGACATCCATCCATGGACTTTGATCTTGGGGAACGTTCATAAAGTAGGCGTAGATGCATCTTAATACAGCTTGGTGAGTGACAATGAGAATGTTTTCCTGTCGCTCTAATTCCATAATAATTGGCTCGAGTCTGAAAACCACATCTTTGTAAGACTCGCCTCCACGGTATCGGTATTCGTACTTGTTGTTATCTCGTGCTTTAAAGTCCTCAGGGTACACCTTTTCCACTTCTTCGTACGTCATCGCATCACAAACCCCGGAATCCAGTTCATCAAGCGCCTTCCATTGAAGTTGTTGGTACTCTAAATGTCTAGCGGTTTGCTGTGTTCGCTTCAGGGTAGAAGTCCATACCGTCAATTTTTTGTCTCCAGCAGACTCCTTTACAAGATCTGGTAACAGGGTTGCATATTTTCTGCCTCTAGGAGATAAATCGGCATCACCACCTATTTGGCCGGTTAGGTTAAACATCGATTCTCCGTGTCTCGACAGCCAAATGGACCTCGGTTTGATATGAAGATTCATTAAATAATACACAATTCGAGATTGGAGGTAGGTTTGAATCCGGTTGATTACCACCTGAGCCGAGACATTGACAATTTTTACGTATGTCAGGTCAGGATTATTTACTGTTTGATAGCCAGCTTCATAGTTCTTGATCCTCTTTAGGAAGTCTTCTTTTGAGGACTCTGAGCTCCAGCCCTTGTAGTCTGGGCTGGATTCCATAACATCTCTTATATTGTTGGCCAGTAGTTCTTTATCGTTGCACCAGCTCTCGATGAACATTGGCTCAATACAGTTTTCCCTGCAAATTTTTATGATCCAGCTCCTCCTGTCAACGGTACTATTGGTAGCGTCAAATACGCCCACCACGCCTTGCTCATCATGGAACCATTTCATCATATCGAAAATCGCATCTTTTGCTGCCTGTTCTCTGATTTCCACAGCCTCTTTGTTGGTAAGATCGAAAAACTCAGCTGGTGGGTGTGGATTGCACACTCTCAGATAATTTCCAACATCAAAGCATTTGGATTTGATAGACAGCCAAGAAAGATAGCGCACAACTATTATGCGATTTGGGATTTGGTATTGTTTAGTAAAAGGAGAAAACAGGGTCACGTTAAAGCCGGTTTACTTACTTTTATGAGCCATTAAAGACTTTCCCCGGCCGGGCAAACCCACCCTAAAATGGCAGTGGTATTAGAAACTGGCTCATATTCCGTTCAAATATTATCATTAAGGCTTGCGCGAGGTACGATTACTGATTGAATGAAACTCCACGAGCAAAGGCGAGTTTTCGATTCGTAATGCTAGTGTTCATCTTGTGGTACTTACATAACGACACATATTCTAAAGTTGTCAACCTAATCGGAGACAAGTTAGCGAGGCGTCTAAATGGGAGAGTCCTTCTACAGATATAAAACGAAGGACCAGAGTCGGAAACCCAAGAGCGACAGTTGGCTCCAGGCCAAAGGGCAGAGTAGTACCTACGTGCGACATGCTATAAACGGCCATGATTGTGGAGGGAGGAGGGAGAAGAAAGGCACCAGGTGTGTGGGGAGAGACAGAGGGAAGAAGGGAAAGAAAGGTGGGGAAAACGTGCCCTTATATAACAGTACAAACGGAGCAAGATTCGTGGACCACTCTCATCGGCCTCTAGCAGTATATTTTGTGTATTTTCTTCTGGGCTACCTCTCGCAAATCGGCCTTTCTTGCGGCTGGGGATGCCTCCAAGTTTTAAACGGTCGTTGGACACAAACCCATCCGGTCCTTGTGGGCAGTAACCGGGTTGTTCCGAAATGCCTCCAGTGCGTTCCACCTTGAAGGGGCCAGTAGAAACAATGAGCGAGTGAACGGACCTTGATTTCGGCATAGGCCACAATCAAAAAAAGACTTGAAAAGGTCTTGTCGATATAGCGCAAAGCCAAGTCGAAAATATGCCGTTACAGGGTTATGCGCTGTGGTGCCTTCTTTGCCGAAGCTCTCTGGAGCTGCCAACTTACAGATCAGCCCAGGCCAATTGAGATCTTCATGATCAGTGGCCTTCAGAAGAGGTACTGGCACGTTTAGCCTTTTGTAGTTTGGCTACTTCTGGGATGACGAGGCCCGGAGACTGCAGCTTTGTGTCTGGCAGGGGGTCAGTGTTTATCCATTCGGCGACTTTGAGGTTAATCATCGACCTGTTCATTAAACATGTTTGAACATAAGCAATACAAGTCGAACAAGAGTAGGTTAAACGGTAAATTACTGGATACAGCAACATCATGCCAATTCAGTGTTTTGTGAGAACGATCTTCGGCATGACTCGAAAACCTGAGTGGAGTACTGAATATTTCCAAACGTTGATCGAATGCGAAGAAACTGAAAGGTCTAGAGTTGAGGTTTTTAGTGTCTTCATTGTATTCCACAGCTTAAGCGCCAACCGTGAGTATAAGAAAAAATGACTGAGCCAAAAGCAAAAGCGATTATAATAAACTAGACAAGTCACATCTAACGGTCATAGAGAGCTGGAGTACAAAATTTTTCGCTTGAGAAATATTTGGAAGATGCCTATTCAAAAAAAGTCAGCAATGGAGCGGTGGATGGGGTCGTTTATCTGAACGATTATCTACCACCATTCTAAGTGGAGAACTGTAAAAGTGCAAGATTGACAGTGATACCCAGTGTCTGTCAACTGATTGTCTCTAATACTAGAGTTCCATGAGTGAAGTAATGACATTTATCGTTTCTACAACAAATTCAAAAGGATAAAGGTGGTCTAGTTAATACTGAGAGAGGTTGCACAAATATTAGATCCAATGTCCTTATCAATGGCTTGTAATACCCAAGCAGACTATTCTCGAATCTTGTACTTCACGCTATCCTCAATTTTCATTATCCTTTGCCAGATCGTAGACCTCCTTGCTTCCAAGCACCGAAGGTCAACAGTGAATAATAAGCACGACTCGGGTGACGGACAACCTAACTTGACTGAAGCGCCAACTACAGTTTTAAGGCAGTTATTTATGGCTTTTATGTCTTCTCCTTCTTGTACAGCCTTCCTTGTCTGGTTCCTGCTTTTCCTTGGCGTCAATAAGTGATAGCTTTGCAAGCACAAATTAAGGGAAATGTATCAGGCTCTTCGTTTATGGGGGTTAATTATCTCTAGCAGAGTGACAAGCTAATTGATCTATTCTTTCCAAAGCCAGGGTTCATGTTCCAAAAAAGTAATTTCTGTAAGCTGTTAAATGCGATTTCTCCTTAGGGAAACTGCCCATAACTACTCTATATCCCCGAGCGTCAAAGATAGGGGCTGCAGGAATCATCAACTTATCCCCTTAGAGAAAGAAAAAATCCGCCCTGTGCTTGTCCTGCGTGGACCTAATATTTAAACTCCAGTAACTGCTAACCAGGAGAGCTTGCTTATAACACTCTGGTATATAACGCCAAAGAAACCCAATTCAATAAATCAATTCAACGTTCAGCTTTTTTCGATTTGGGCCACCAAAACCATGAGAGAAACGACACGATGGAGAACCAAAAGATTCAAAAACAATGCAAAAGATGAAAAGCCATGCTTATCCGCAAAGCTTCTGGTACTATCTTCCTTCGTTTTATTGTACTTGGGATCATATCAGCTTCTCCTGCTTGGTGTATTTACCACAATGGCTGTGTTCCATATCACCGGTGTCAAGTCTTCTACAATAACTCTAAGCTTGATGTCTTAAAAGAGAACCTCTGGGTTTTAAATGATGTTTGCCATTTTTACTCCAGGCGGAGGGTTTTCACAGTAAAGAATCCCGGCAACTAGAATCATCTTCGGTGGGAATGACCAGAACCTGAGTGAGTAGTTCAGTTAGCACGGCACACACAGATGTTGGATGCTAGACAAGCTCTTACTTACCAAACAAGTTGGAGTACGTTAACAATGGATCATGCCCTCAGCCAGTTATGAGTGCTAAATTAGTCATGATTTTAAGGCTAATGCAGCGCCTTGCAGAACAAGTCTATGATTTTATATACTGTTTAGAACTGCCATTCCGCGTTTCCGCTGCTCCTTCATTTTGTTGCAGGATTGAAAAGACGTTCGACTCTTAGTTTAGAATCTAGTTGGAATCAGAATAATTAGCATTAGGTGATGATTACGAGGGGAGGAGTGTGCAATGTCGATTTTGTTCGTTACTTCTTATCAACTGGGCGGAGGTTTCAATCCAGTATCCGGTCCAGATTGAACCAAGTTCAAGACTCAAAAAGTGGTATAAATCCATCTGCTATGGTAATTCAGGGATTACGATGTAAAAAGCTTGATTTTCTAGGCTCTTGTAGGTCTTATCTTCTAGGCAGATTGAAAGCAAGAGAAATATCCTCAAGAGTTGGCGTGTCCCAATTAACCTATTGAAGGATAAGAAGCCATCTTAGCTGCCAGATTCGGAAGCCGAGAAAGGGGAGCCTTCTTTCTTTCTTGAGTGACCTTAACTACATCGGGCTAAGCTTCACAGAATACTCGAAGACTGGAAAAGGATTACATAGATGAGATTTTTAGACCACCTGGAAAAAGTTAGACCTGAAAAAAAACTGGGGAGAGATTTTTTGGAAGGCTTGTGGAAAGCGTTGCGAAGGGCAGATTTACACCATCACCGCCGCCATACTTTCGGCACTTTGTATCAGCCTTTCGCTGTCTTCAAGAATTTTCAAAGTAAATCCGACTTCAGTCCATTTGCTGTGGTCCCACCTGATAAAGCTCTCTCTTTCTCCTTTTCTAGAACCTATTTTGTAAAACAAACTTGCTTTGGAGGGTGCTGTATAAGTTAGTCTGCCAAATGCTGACTACCGGTAAAGCCTTTTAAATCGCGAGACGTTCCAAACAGAAGCTCTTACACTAGCCACTTTTTCTAGCAGGATATTGCCATCATCTTCTAGCATCAAATAGGAAATCATCTTTAATTATTACTAGGTGTTTATTTGCCATTGCAACCTATGAAAATGCTTTCATGTTTTATGAGGCGGTAAAATGTCAATCTATTGAAATGTTCAATTTTAAAAGAAGCGATTATAAAGTCTTAATTGAAGCATAATTTTATGCAGTAAAAGAAACTCCAAAGCAAAGAAATCAACTACCAAAGAAAGAATAAAAACTATCCCCTGGTATACAAAATCAAGATTCCAAATCAAATGTTCCATTAAATAAAAAAAAGCGAGAGAAAATGCACCACATAAACTTATATTCCCAAATGAAGATGCTGGTTTGAAAGGACTTGTAATCAATAAACATGAGGCTTACCAAACAGAACTCACTACAGAAGTGGTTTGTACTTGGTAGATGCAAACTCTTGGGCATTAGAACCTCCATAAGCTTCTCATCTCTTCCAATTAATAATCCGAGTTTGCGTGTATTATATGGACTGGTCGTATCTATTGAACCGTTCATTAGTTTCAGTATGATTATTGAAGTGGTATTGGATGCAAAAGTCCGCGCAAGGAAGAAAGAGTAGTTCGATGGAGTATAATTGTAGATCGTTCAGCGGTAGTGCTTTCTGTTGAAATTTTTGTTGAAGGGACCGAAGTCGAAGGGTGCAATCCTCGCGGTACCATCAGATTTTTGGGAGCTTTACGGGAGTTTTTGCAAGAGACAGCACTCTTCTGATTTCTTCCAAAATTGACAAGTATTGCTTCCCCAGTTCCAGAAAAAGTAGTAGTCGAAGTTGTAGAATAATTGTCACCCACTGTACGCGCTGGTGTACTTGGAGAAGGCGACCCATCCAAAGGTTTTCGAGGCACTAAAGTCAAAGGTGAAGGTCTAGGTTTTTCGCTATGAGTGTAGCTATAGGCAGGAGATAATTGCAGCCTGCCTGGACTGGATTGTATTAAGCTTAGTCTGTTATGACCTGATGGCGTATGCGATAGTTTTGCCTTCAAACGAAGCTCATTTTTGAGAATGGCCAATTCTTGCTTTAGTCCATTATTTTCTACATCAAACAAAGATACAACTCGCCGTAATTCGGATAGTTGCAGTTCCAACAAGTCGTTTTTTTCGTTTGTTGATTGAAGCCTTTTTCTCAATTCGTCTTCCGTAATGCCAGCTGTACAACGATCATACCAAGAAACGAAGGGATCACTTAACCCAAATAGATATTGTTCTAGTTCCTCATAACGAATAGATATTTTGTTCATTTCGAGTTGAACATCATTGAGACGCTGAACCGCAATTTCCTTTTCGTTTTTAAGCCTGAATACTTCTTCTTTGTGTAGTTTGTTAACTCTCTCAAGTTCCGCATTCATCATCATCAAAGCGTCTGTGTTGCAAATATCGGCGGTTAGTTTTGTAACAACATTTCGTGAGCTGTCTAACTGGTTTATCAACTTTGTCTTGGTATGTTCCGAATTTCGAAGCTTGCGTTGTAAATCTATAAGCTGGTCTAGGAGTTCTTCTTTTTCTAGAGTAGCTGATTCCACTTCCATCTCAAACTGCACAATACGCTTATTAAGTGCTTCTGTAACCTCTTCATGTCTTGCTGACTTTATCGATAATTCCTGTTTATAATAGTTGTTGGACTCTAGTAGGACACTACCGATCTTGGCTGATAGACGCAAATCATCTTCAAGGGCATCAATCAGAGCTGCTGCTTTTGCCGCTTCTGTCCTCCAGTTTTCATCGTTTATATTAGGCTTTTCTAGAGAGGATGATTTCAACTGTAATCTGTGTGTTCGGAGAAATGATGAGAGAGGATCAGGATGCTGGTTACTGTCTTCAGTTTCCTGGTGTTGGTCATAAGTTGAAAACGTTTCGTTCTCAGTGGCGATCCAGTCATCGTATTTTCTCTCGATATCTGATCTCACTTTCCCTGGCTCTGTGAAAGAGCTTCGCATTTCAACCCAAAAGGTGCTAATATGTGTTATGGGCAAACGCCAGTAGATAGGTCAAGAAGGGTTCCCGTAGTATTGTTGAGCGACAAATAAACACAGTGGAATAGACGAGGCGAAGAATTTTAATTGAAGAAAAAAGATAATAATTTTGTAGTCCAACTCCTCCTTCAAGTTCTCGTCTCGGGCAGGGAAAAGGTTTGCACTATCGCTTGTTTGGTATTGTAATATATCCTTCAGTCCCGCCTCTGGTGTTTAGAACTAGTATCAGTGCAGGAAATAAAGGAGCGCAAAGTGCTGCTTTGATACATCCTCGCTAACCGGTCAAAATTTTGTATCAAGCATAACATACTGTAGGCATTACACTTTTAAAATACTCGTTTCCAAGGACCCAAATGAGCCAAAAGAAGCCGGCCATTAACTTTGAAGCTACCTTTCTTTTTTGTGGAAACGCCGGTCACTACCATTAAGAATGCAGGGGCGCCTAGGAGAAAACCACCTCCAATGACCAACTCTCGTTACTCATTTGCAGTTAACATTATTACTAAATACTATGCTAATAATGTCATAGATGTGATTTTACAATATTAGCACAAAAGGAATCTTTCCCCACAAAAGCTTTGACGTGACTTGAAAAAAGGTATTAGTCATCACCCAGCGTAAAGATTACTCATCATACAAATGCTTCTTCTCACAACAAGAACTTGGGACTCGAGCCATCAGAGGCTACCATGTCTAGCTATATATGCGATTCAGAGGGTGTGCAGTTGGAGCCAAGAGTTGTGAGCACTTCTAAAAGTGAGAATGGAAATTACCGGGCACTCGAGTAAGTATTGATCATCTACGTGTTCAACTCCAAGCCATCTGACCATTTTTCAGATACCAGTTACCTTCCAGTGCCAACTCTATATCGTGGAACGGCAACAATATAGTATACTGCCACGACGAAGGTGTAACCGAGCTGTTGCCTGTTGAAGCCTCCCTGTCTAAAAACCTACCGTTAAAGTTTCAGAAAGAATGGGTTTTCCTTGTTGATCCTATTAATACCGGCCAACCGGCATACTTGGCAAAATCAACCCTTAAATACATGGCAATTGCTCAGGAGGATTACTCTTTACGACTAGACAACCGTGAAAACAGGAAAACCACGATTCTGGGAGGTCATAGTGGTCATGTTTCAGATATCAATGATATTGATATTTCAAACTTGGGAACTGTTGCATCTGTTGCTGACGACCGTTTACTTCTTATATGGGAGGAAGGCATTCCAAGATCTTTTCAACTCCACAACATTGGCAAATTAGTTAGGTTTTGGCCCGGCACCAATGGAGATCAAGTTATCGTTCTAGAAGCAGGAAACGTAATTCGGGTATTGGATTGGCGAAAAAGTGTGTGGCTTTATTCTATTTATCCGGGACACTTTGGCGCCTGTTCTGATGTTGGATCTGCTGTGGTACGCGACGTGTCTGTTATAGGGAACTCAATCTTTGTGGCAGGAAATGGCTGGTGGAAGTATTATGATCCTTCTCAATTAAAAGGCGGAACCGGATACACGCCAGCTACAAAAGAGGGTCGGTTTAATGGATGGCCTACTTCGGCGAAGCTGGTATCTTCGGGGATTCATGTAGCTGGAGTCTCTCCAAAGATAACGCAAATCTATAATGCTACGAACCGCCCGGAGACGCCCACACCAATAAATGTAAGACTCTCTTCAACAGACATTACGGGATGTGCTTTGCATGATTCTGGAAAGTTGGTAGCCATTGCACAAGGATCGCGTTTAATTATTACCAGAACGGATGATAGCGATTTTGACGGCTAGAGGGGTGTTTTCACAAAGAAATTTTGTAGTAGCATAATCAATGTATTTACTACCACGTGGATAACAGTTCATTCCTCAAACCAAAGTCAAAAGCATTACAATGATAACTAATTTGAATAGATGCTGCGGGAAAAACAAGGGTTGACTTCTCCGATCTAGTTCAGACATGTCGATGAACTCCACTAGTTCGCCCGTCTAGATACTATACCATAGCTTAGAACAAAGATGATTATAATTAGGCAAATTTGACAGTTATTGCCAGAACATTGAGATGTATAACATTTCTCAATAACTCTTGTTTCTCTTCAAGGGGCAACATTTGTTGGTGTCTGAAGACAACCGGCGCCTAGAAGAACGATAATCACTCCGAGGGGCATAGCACCTAAACAGTTAAAATATCACAGCCCATATAGAGCTATTGGAGTACAAAAGAATCCGCTAATTAAGCATGAATAATGGTATATATATAGTTAACTAAACAATTGTCCAGTTGACAGCATCTGTTGGTTCCCGGGTAATGGACCAAAAATCCATTCCCATAAACCACGCTTCAGTTCTCAAAACAATCTAGCTTTCTACTCTAGAGCATGCAAAAAGAAATAGATCTCGTGGATTTAACACGACGGCTAAATCTAAATGAAAACTTCATTGATGCAGAAAGTCCTACAAATTGGATCCGTCCAGTAAAATCAGAAGCTGATGAAAAAGTAGAGGTCGCCGAACGGTTTCTTCTGCCTTCTTCCACTTTATCATGGCGTATTCTTGATCAGATTCAAGAGTATGTCTCCATAAAAAGTGTTATTGGATATCTACCATCTTGACTAACATTTCCAGAGTTCACTTGGTTGATAAATCTCAATTTCTAGACCAGCTTTTTACTCTTCCCACACAGCTTGGGTCAACATCAATAAAGTTCACAAAGGTTGGATTAGAGGGAAAAGTAGATAGTTACCAATCAATTGATAGTACACCATCAGATGAAACTACAAAAGGTTCATGGGCGCTTGATCGTAATGTTGGAGCAGAATCTGACATAGCACATGGCAAATCAGGACTCTTATCTTTCAAACCTGGTGGAATGGTTCTTTCAAACTCTGACAGCAAATTCCTGCTCCATAGAGACCATAATAATCTGTTCGACATAGCTCCAGGCTTATCAAGAGGGTTAAAACTGGAAGCTAAACGTGAAGAAACAAGCAAGGATCTCCACGATCTTCAAATTCTAGAGGATGAAGAATCGCCAAATGAAGACGCCGACGAGGATGACATTTCTCAGATGGAAAAGAATACCGTCGCACCGGGCGCGTTTGGATCAATATTCCTATCCAAATCTGGAACTAAAAAGAAATATGAAACGGAGATTGATGATATTCTACCAATGGATATAACTTTTGCACGCCCAGCGCTCACTCACGGGGATGGAATCGGCGATGTGATAAAAAAGCACAAGAAGGACTGGGCTCATGCAATAGATCTTGACCACAAACTGGAGAATTTCAACGAGCTGATACCTAATATGGCACGAACATGGCCTTTCCAGCTAGACAATTTTCAACAAGAAGCTATTTACCACCTGGAGCAAGGAGATTCCGTTTTTGTAGCGGCTCATACGTCAGCTGGTAAAACAGTTGTTGCTGAGTACGCTATTGCCATGGCAAGTCGTAATAAAACAAAAGCCATTTACACTTCACCCATTAAAGCTTTAAGCAATCAAAAATTTAGAGACTTCAAACAGGCCTTTAAAGATATTGACGTGGGCATTCTCACAGGCGATGTTCAAATAAATCCTGAAGCTGAATGTCTAATCATGACGACAGAAATTTTAAGAAGCATGCTTTATAGAGGTGCAGATTTGATACGGGATGTAGAGTTTGTTATCTTTGATGAGGTGCATTATGTTAACGATGATCAAAGAGGTGTTGTTTGGGAAGAAGTTATCATAATGCTTCCGGACCATGTCAAATTCATTCTACTCTCTGCAACTGTCCCAAACACGTATGAATTTGCCAATTGGGTTGGAAGAACGAAACATAAGGATATCTATGTGATTTCCACTCCAAAACGGCCGGTTCCATTGGAAATTTTTATATGGTGTAAAGAGGACATTATCAAAGTTGTTGATCAAAAGCGAACCTTCCTACAGAATGGTTTTGCAAAACACAAGTCTATTTTGGCCTCCGATGAGCCAACTGAAGCTGGCAATAAACAAAAAGAAAATGACGAAAACAGCAATAACGGTCAAGCTGGGAAGGGCGGTAAAGGAAGGAGGGGCGGTAAAGGAAGGAAAGGGAAGAAGGGAAATGAAAGTAATGCTAAGAGTGGTAACTTTCCGAGAAAAGGAACAGAACATATGGCAGGCCGGCGACGGTTTATGACAAATATGCCAAGCAAAACTGCATGGCAACAGCTTGTTCAGTTTCTGAAAAAGAAGAGTTTACTTCCGGCAGTTATTTTTGTCTTCTCTAAAAAGAGATGCCAGGAGTATGCTGAATCCCTCAAATCTATGAACTTTTCCAATGCAAAAGAAAAATCTGAAATTCATTTGTTCATAGAAAGCGCTATTGCAAGGCTGAAAAAAGAGGATAGAAATCTTCCTCAAATTTTGACCATAAAGGAGATGCTAAGCAGAGGAATTGCTGTTCATCATGGTGGCCTACTTCCAATCGCTAAAGAGGTTATAGAAATACTTTTTTCAAAGAATCTGATAAAAGTTCTATTTGCCACTGAGACGTTCGCTATGGGTTTGAATTTACCTACCAGAACTGTTGTTTTTAGTGATATAGGAAAGCATGATGGAAAGGGTTTCCGAGATTTGTTACCTGGCGAATTCACACAGATGTCTGGTCGAGCGGGAAGAAGAGGTTTGGATACTGTCGGAACTGTTATACTTATGGCGTATAAGAGTCCTTTAGAAGAAGAAAACCTGAAGACTATAATTCTGGGCACTCCAACCAAGTTGGAATCACGGTTCAGGTTGACTTACAACATGATTTTGAATCTTTTGCGAATTGAGGCGCTTCGTGTGGAAGAAGTAATCAAGAGATCTTTTGGCGAAAATGCAAGTCAACTTTTATTACCCGAACACGAGAAGAATGTGAGGCTAAACGAAGAGCTGTTAGAAAATATGACATTGGATGATTGCGATGTCTGCAATCTAGATTTGGTTGAGGTCTATGATGCTATGGCTGAATTAGAGGAACTAAATAAAACGCTTATCCACGATGCAATGAGATGTTCAGTAGGGAGAAAAATTTTCAGAAGAGGAAGGCTTGTTGTTTTCAAGAAACTAGATGGGAAAAAGGGCTTTGGCTTTATTTGCAACGTGAGCAACAAGAATTCATCCTTTCATATTCTTGTTGGAAATGAAAAGAGGGTCCAAGGAAGAAAATCAAAAAGGGTGAGAGAAAATGAAACTCTAGATTTGATTAAGGACAAGATGCCATTTTTGCCGGAATTAGGAAGGATAGATTACACACTTCTACGGCGCTTCAATTTCGATGGTTCCTTCAAACTTGAGTTGATTCCATTTGAAAATATGGAACAAGCTACACGATATTTCCTCCCTGTACATGTTGATCTGGTTTCGGCAGGAAAGGATGCTCAGGCACTCTTTCAAGCGGCAAAAGCAACACAAACATATTGCAGGCATGTCCAGAGCTGGGTGAGTGCTCACTGGGACATTAGAGAGGTTAACATTCTGGCAATTCTTGAGCGCAGGAAACAACTGATAGAGAAAATTAAAAAAAGTGAAGCCGTTAGCTGCAAAAACTTTTTGCAGCATTTTAATCAAATCTATGAACAGAATACGATCAAAAAGAATATTGAAAAGCTTAAAGGGTTTCTTTCGGGGGAAAACTTGGAGTTACTTCCTGATTATGAACAAAGATTAGAGGTTTTGAAGGATCTTGGATTTGTGGACAACAAACTGAATGTATTGTTAAAAGGTCGAGTAGCCTGTGAAATCAACACTGGATGGGAAATGGTGATTACTGAGCTTGTTCTGGACAATTTCTTGGGCGACTTTGAGCCTGAAGAAATTGTTGCATTATTATCTGCGTTTGTATATGAAGGCCGAAGCAAGGAGAAAGGCGCACCGGTCACATCACGACTTGAACGAGGCCAAAAACGAATCGAAGAGATTCTAAAGGGCCTTTTAGGCGTCTATTTGAAGCATAACGTTACTTTGATTGCTGAAGAAGAAACCTTTTTGGAGAGTAATAGATTTGCATTGATGGGGACAGTTTACGAATGGGCAAAGGGCCAAACCTTTAAAGAGATCATGGAGCATTGTCCTGAGCAGGAAGGATCTGTAGTGCGAGTGATTACAAGGCTGGATGAGGTGTGCAGAGAAGTCAAAACGGCAGCTTTGATCATTGGCGATTCGGGTCTGCATGCGAAGATGTCCGACAGTCAAGAGAAGATCAAACGAGATATTGTATTTTGTGCTAGCTTGTACTTGTAGGTATTGCTTCATATTTGGTTCAAGTTTAACAATAGTGGTCCACATAAAGTAAGTTTGTTTGCACCTCCACACTGACAGCCCGACTTTGATCCTCGGCGGTCTTCCTATCAAAATCGCTACAGCCAACTTTTTCGTCGTCATCTCCCCCAACTTTACCACCAAAGAACAAGCCAATTCGTATTTTGGTTTTTCGGAAACAATAATGAGTGGAAGAACTATGCACATGATGGTACCAGTTGTACTTGGAGGATTGACCTTCTACTCAAGTATGCTTCGTCAAGACAAATTTCGAAACTAATAATCATTGCAGCCCTTTCTAACGTCTATTAGGTTACACCTTTCTGAAACCACTTATAATGTAAGTTCTCATTTACTGATACAGGAAATGCCATGTTTCGATCTTATACTGATCTGTTATTGTGACTAGTCAAAAATTGGCGGAAGAAGGAAATTTAAGGGAAGATGTGGCTTCTAACGAAGCTCTAATGAAACAAATGGGCGTAGCAACTCAAGAACAAACTTTGGAGCAGCCTCAAGTTGGAAATAATGAGATACCAAGCAGTTCTAATGAGAATGGCATACCTAAAGTCTGATATTCTCGATATAAAACTATACTAAAGAATCAGCACAGAGCATCAGCGGTTAAAACTAAAAGAAACGAATATAGAGATAGATTATTCTAAAGTATCATGAACTATTTTACATGGAACTTTTGTGTCTATTATTTTGTTCAGCATCCTTTCCAGAATCCTTTCCTATTTCTGAACATTTTGCCAAAAGGCTGTGCACATCGATTCATTAGCGTCGCCACGTGACACGTCATATCCATAAATTTTTCCAGGGAATGGGTTCAAGACCTCTTCTTTTTTAAAAGGATAGTGAACCATTGCTATAATAACAGCTATGGCCAAGGCGAAAAAGAAATCAAGAGCTTCAAAAAAGCGGATTAATCCTACTGAGCGTTTGCATGAGAAGAACAAGACAGATAAAGATGAACAAACACGAAAAACTAAAATTCTACCTCTGATTGAAAAACTCAGCTCTGCAGTTCCAAATGATCGATCAATGGCTATCGGCGCGGTTACAGCAATGAGCGAAGAACCAAAGCTTAGAGAAATGCTATTACAGGAGAAAATTGTGAAAATCGCTATGGAACAGTTACTGAATGATTCAAACCCTGAGGTTGTGGTTGAAGCATTTGGGCTGTTGAGAAACCTGGCTCTGGAGGAAGGTTATGATGTTTCTGTTCATCTGCTAAGACAAGGAATTTTGGTCACAATTGCCAATTCAGTTGATAAAATAAAAAAAGGATTTGAAGCACTGCAGCATTCAGGATCAGATAGTCCCAAGCCAGCTGGAAATGATGCAGCCAAAAGATCTGAGTCTGCTCTCCTTTTTGACTACTCCGAGAATATTATTTCCCTTCTGGTTACAATATCTGTTTACGTTGATGAAGTCTTTCATGATATAGTGGAAAAGGTGCCTGGAATTTCAGAGTTGATGCAATCAATCTTTCTATGGGCGGTATCTGAAGAAGGGACTTTGAAAACAACCCAATCGCTTATTGCACAAATTCTGGACGCATTTTATACGTTTACAGAGTCACGAGAGTATCTGAAAGAATCCGGTAATCTGAAAAGCTTTCTAACGGAAACAGTCCCAAGTAAAGCTGCGTTATTATCTCCTTTGGCAAGAGTTTACACACAAGGAATCTTATTCAATTTTTCATTCAACGCGCCAAAACACTTGAAGAACGACAAAACATCTGAAAATATACAACTGCTTTCTAGCATTTCGAGTATAGTTTCAGAAATCGACTTGGAAGCAGCAAACAAGATTTTATCGCCAACCGTAAACGACGCCGTTGAAGTTGTTGGAAATGATAAAGAAAAGAAAAATGCTTCTATGGCCTTGAATGCTGTCGAAATATCTCTTGAGCTAATTGCATCAATTATTGAAAGCATAGCAATAGATGCTACAATTGAGATAGACGATTCAAAAGTGGAAGAAGAAGAAGAAGAAGAATTAGAACAGATTGATGATTCCAAGATGAACAATGACGACGAAATGGAGGACATCATGGAGGAGGACATGGGCGAGAATCAAAATGAAAAAGTGGGGAAAAGCCTACAGAGCGTTGTTAATGCGCCTGTATTTCTAGAAAAGCTGGTTCCTTTACTTGCACAAGTGCTTTCACAAGAGCTATTACTATCGCGGACCCTGAGTGCACTAAGCAATCTTGCTTGGCTTTTTGCAACCACCGAGACAAAATCACAGAAATGGAAAATGAATGCATCGGAACTATGGGAAGTAATATCTTCTCTCAAGTTCGAAGAAGTTACGGATATAAATGTAACAACTGGTGCTTTAGGGGTTCTGTGGGCCATTTCAAAAACATTTTCAGGAGATATTTCTGCAAAAGCAGATTTTGTGGACAAAATAATAAAGATATCTGAGATAAATAGCGGCAGAAATGATGTTGAGGATGGTGAGAAATCAGAACTACTGGTACGTGCTGTCGGCCTTGTGGGCTCTCTTGCAACTAAACAGGGACAGATTCAAATCGCACAAAAATGTGGAAATTTTTTGTTCAGCCTGCTAGATGCCCTACCTTTGACGCCTGCTGCAGTTGTGATCGAGGTACTGAACTGCATATATGATGTTTTTGGTGACAAGGACTATGACTATGATGAACCTGTATTTGTGAAAGGAGGATACCTCCAGAAGCTTACTGCTAATGTCTCAAAGATAAGACAAGCGATTAAAAAGGTCGATCGAAAGAAAAATCCTGAATTAAGAGCGAGAGGAGACGAAGCGCTGTTCAATTTACCAAGGTTTATCAAGTATAAGCGACAGGAGCGGACCTAAATGATGTGTTTTTAATGTAGCAAAATAGAATTGGATTGTATTCACATACGTTCTATAGTGTTTTTGTTTTCTATTTTGTTACAAGATTAACATAATTCCATTAAAACTTCACACAAGAAATCTTGCTTGAACTTATAATCTATCAGCATACTTTTTTGCTTGATGTTTGACCTGTTTTTCGTACTCTGATTTTGATTTTTGAAAAGCGACATAGGCATCTGTTTGAGCAGGTGAATCAGGATTTGGATCATCCAACAGGTCTTGAATTCCCAGCAAAATATTCTTTAAGCTGATGCCGGGTTTCCAATCTTGTTCTTCATTTAGAATGCTCAGACAAACCGTGCCTGATGGATATACATTAGGGTGATAAAATCCAGATGGAAATTGACATTTAGGCGGCTTAGAAGGATACTCTAGATCAAAAGGAAAGCACAAGTTAATGAGCTGAATCATGATAACTGAGCAACAAAACAAACAGGGAAATGTCCAATTTTACCTTCAGAAAACTGAATAGTTACTGGATATAGCCCTCCTTCCCATATAGTTCCAGCTTTCCCAGGAATCCCTGCATTCCAAAACATCAGGTTCAGATTTCCAGTAGCATTTTTGGTTGGTTTGGCAAAGAACCCGAACGGGTGATCTTTACGCCAACTCTTTCTGATCACATCCCATTTGTGTTAGAATTAGTTCCCAGCGTAACATTTATTTTTGTTTTCTGGGGTTTAAAATTGCAAATCCCAGTCTACTACTATACCGAATACCTTTCTTCGTGAAGTCGATTTATGCAAAGAGAAGACATTCCTACTGGAATTCAGAGCCAGTGTGTAGCTGGAGGTATTTATTAGATCCAGGCAGGTCGGGCAAAAACCATCACAAGAGACCAAGGAGGGATTACCCGGTCTTTGATAAAAGGGAACAGTGTCTTTTCATATTCACAACCCCAGGGTCATGTTTACATGTAAATAACGTTCTGTATTGGTCTTTTTCATGAAATGGGTTGTGCTTGTAGGATAAGTTATATTAGATCTTTTACTTGTGGTGTAATGGTCTGGGCTTGGTGCGCTGATGTTTCGTAGTGTGAGGTACAAGCACCCATCTTTTCTCCCTCCATCTTCCAAAGGACGCTTGCATAGCTTCATTCTTTTGTTTATATTAGTTCTTGATACCATTGCCAGTGATATACACCCTTGCTGTGTAAATGAATTTTTTTGATTGAGATTTTGTATTTTGTTTTGAAATCGCTGGTCTGCTCCATCTCCCAGTTTCCCATACAGCTTCCTCCAGTCTACCAGCATGGGTAAGTATAACGGGTCTTTCAGGCTACGAAGAGTATTTCCGACCCTAACTAAGGTCTTATTTAGCCATCCTAGAAGATTCCATACTACGGGGACTGAACGATAAACTCTACGATAAGAGAAAATCCGCAGCTCTAGATCTCGAAAGAACTATACGAACTGCGATTGCCGAGAAGGATGATAACGCCATTCGGGAGACCATTGACCTGTTATGCAAAAACTACGCGTACGCTGTTCATCAGCCAAATGCCAGAAATGGAGGACTTATTGGTCTTGCTGCTGCTGCCATTGCTTTAGGCCAGGTGAGTTTTTGTACACTGCTCTGATACAGCCGAAACAAATAGGCAGGCATGATAACGGTATGCTAATGAGTCCACTGAGACAGAATGAGGTTGCCATATACCTAGACGATATTGTTCATCCAGTGCTTGCCTGCTTTGGTGACCAAGACTCTCGTGTGAGATATTATGCTTGTGAAAGCTTGTACAACATTGCAAAGGTGGCCAAGGGCGAGATTTTGCTCTATTTCAACGACATTTTTGATGTTCTTTGCAGAGTAAGTACTGTTATTGTTAATACACGATCTTGTGCCCAATTCTAACTGGCGCTAGTTATCTGCTGATTCCGATGTGTCTGTTAAAAATGGTGCAGACCTGTTGAATCGTTTAATGAAGGACATTGTTGCGGAAAAGGCAACGACATACACATCAATTCTTCAAAACAACCAGCCGATGAATTTAGAAGCAAATCGAATGGTGGACGAAAAGGGCAAAGTCCTAATGGTGTCTCCATCCCAAGGAAGCACTGCGTTTTCCCTACCCCGTTTCATTCCGCTTTTGATGGAGAGGATTTATGTCATGAATCCCTTCACGCGAATATTTCTGGTTTCTTGGATAACGCTGTTAGACTCGATTCCCGATCTAGAATTGGTCTCATACCTGCCTTCCTTTTTGGATGGGTTGATTAATTTTCTGAGCGATTCTCATAAAGATGTTCGGGTAGCCACAAACTCCACGCTGAACATGTTTCTTCAAGAAATCAAAAGGATAGCTGAAACGAAACGAATCATAGCCGAGGCACAAGAATCGCGGAAAAGAACTCACTCTTTGAGTGAAGATGTAAGTGAAGGTGAGCAGAGTGATGACAATCAAAGTTTGTCGTATAATGGAAGTCCTGTTCCAAACAATGTTCATGAGTTAGATCAAAATAAAAAGGATGGAGATGATGAAGCCCATTCCATAGACCTGCCCTTGGATCAGTCATCAAACCTGAACGTCAAAGAATCTTTTGACATTCCAACCGTTTCCGATAGCGATGCTGATTCAAAGAGAGCAAGCGATTCTGACGAGGAATCCGATGAAGACGATCTGGATACGGATGAAGGACTTTACATTTCAGGTCAAGATATTGTGATAGATTATACAGCAACGATAAAGATTCTGATATCGCATTTGGGCTCACAAGAGAAGAATATCCAGCTGACTGTGCTGACTTGGATCGACTGTGTTTTGGAAACTTCCCCAAATAGCATTCTGCCGTTTGTGCCAAAACTGCTTTCAGTTCTTCTCGACACAATGGCATGCGACGAAACCCCATTGCGAGAGGAGGCATACAAAGTGAATGCGAATTTGACCTCACTGATCAAAGAACTTCCTCTTACTGAGCTTAAAGATGGGGCTAGAGACGATCTACAGCGCCATGCAATTCAAGAAGCAGACGAAGGCGAAGACGAAGACGAAAGCGACAGCGACAGCGATAACGATTCAAAGCTTGATTACTCGTTAACAGTGAATGCTTTGCTATTGTACTTTCCAGATGGGGAGAGAAACACAAACTCGGAAGTGACAAGAGTGGCGGCTCTAGACTGGATCATAATGCTCTACAACAAGGCTCCTCAAGAGCTACTAAAACTGCACGACAGCATTTTCCCAACGCTTCTGAAAGTCATATCGGATCCAAGCGAGAAGGTAATTGGCAGAGATTTGCAACTGTTGTCACAGGTTTCGTATGAAAGTGAAGACCGCTACTTTTCTTCTTTTATGCTGGATTTGTTAAACCTTTTTCGAGATGATCTGAAGCTTCTCGAATCCAGAGGGAACCACATTCTCCGTCAATTGTGTGTGAGCCTTGACCCTGAGCGTGTATATCGCACGCTGTCAAACCTTTTAGAGAAAGAAGACGACCTTGAGTTTGCAACGACTATTGTGCAGATACTCAACAACAACTTAATAACCGCCCCAGAGTTGGCGGTGCTACGGAAGCGGCTCAAGTCTTTGGACTCCAAGCCCGATTCCGCTTTTTTCTATTCTCTGTTTAGAGCTTGGAGCCACAGTGCCCCAGCAGCGCTGTCTCTGTGTCTTTTGGCCCACGCCTACGAGCATGCGTACTCGGTCTTGCAAATGTTTGTCGAGTTTGAAATAACGGTAAAGCTGTTGGTCCAGATAGACATTCTTGTTCAGCTGCTGGAGTCGCCCGTTTTCACAAAGCTACGGTTTCATCTACTGGAGCCAGAGCGATATCCATACTTGTACAAATGTCTCTACGGAATTCTCATGTTGCTGCCCCAGTCCACAGCGTTCAGCACTTTGAACAATCGGCTCAATTGTATCAGCACTGTGGGGATTTTCTCGTCTAGCTCGGGCTCAACCGGAAGCTCATCGGTGAGATCGAGACTAAAAGCCAAGGACGAGTCGGTATGGACCGCGCTGCTCAACCAGTTTAAGAGCACGCAGATGAAGCATGAGAAGTTTAGACAGGCCAAAGCGGCAGGCACAAAATGGGCGCCAAGTCGAGAAGTTCCAACTTCGAACAGCTCAAAGCTGAGCTTGAAAGAGAATACTCCAATGGCGGCCAGCAATATGAAACTGGCGAACTCGGGGGGTCCTTTGGCTTCTGCCGCAGGTAAGAAGAAGGGAAAGTGGAGGATTCCTGGAAAGAAACCCTAGAATGTAATAAGTGTAAACTTTTTTTTTTAGAATTATTTTGTTATCTTATCATCTGAATTAAACACCCACCTTCATTGTTTTATTACAGTTCCTTAAAAATCGAGTCCATGATTGAAGGAACAGCCACCACCACTTCATTTTTCTACCTACACATTTACTTTTTGTTAGGTTAAAAATTTTGGTGAGCGTAATTTAGAACATAGTTGGAATCATTAACCTCCTGGTGTTGTGTGCAGACTAAGAGGATAATATATAACGTAGTGCACATGCGAGCTGCTCACCCCAGAGAGCTGATCACTTCCCACAACCTATCTTAATATAACAGACAATTAAAACACAACCACAATAAAAATCTACTCGTTATTACCCTTATCTGAATCTCCAGAAATTTCTACATCTTCTGTACAAGTTCGCGAATTATGACCAGCTTTCTCGCAAGTACGACATCGCCGAACAGCCGCCGCAGCTCGCCTCGACCGACTACCAGATTGCCTTGTTTCATGAGCTACCTGCTTATCAACAATCTCCTTCTGAGCTATAAAGTCTTGACCTTCCCTTTCAGAAAGGGCTCCTCCTTGTCGTGTCTTTTCAGCCCTTCGGCGCTTGCTAGGTCTCTCATAAGCCTCGCGAAGTGACTTGAACTCAGCACGCAGGAGGGCCATCTGGTGCATCAAAGACTGGGTTCCTTCAACAATCATCTCAACAGCTTCATCAACTGATGTTGGAGAGCTGCTCTGGTGCCGGGAAATTCGATCTTTGATGTAGGCAGACTGTGAAGCGCCCGTGGAAGGGTCTGTGGTGTCGAAGAGATCCAAGTTGGAAGGATTCGCATCAGCAACACCATCCTTGGCTCTCATATTCGCCACAAGCTGAAACCACTCGTTTATCGCATCTGGATCTTCGAATTGAGCCCTCTGGTTGCCGTTAGCGCGATTAAAGCGTGTCTTGAGCTCTGGTTGTCGCTTTACGAAGTGTGTAGCCCAGTGCTTCCCGACTCGTCCGCCCTCACGCTCTGCGAGCAGGAGATTGGCCATATCTTCAACGCGAGAGAGGCGGGGAGTAAATCCACGGGCATCCAGGTCAAGAATGAACTTGACTAGAGTATCCTCTTCTAGCTGGGTCAACCGCATCGAATTGGCAGGAATATCAGCGCGAGCGCGTCGTCCGTTCATTCTGGCACTTAAGGTTGTATTACTGACAGAGTAGATCCGGGCTGCTTTCCGGATGCTAAGTTTTGGGTCTCGTTTGATAGCCTGGATGGCAAGGAGGAGATTGGCTTCTTTAGAATTTGAAGACATGTTATGTGGCAGACGAAATAGTTATGTAAGGAGTTTGGCAGAATTGTGGAAAGTGAGCAGCTCGTATGTGAACTACGTTAATGTATAAGCTTGGGCTTCGTTTTGTGGCGGGGTAAGTACGATGTAAGGTCCCCTTAACTTACAAAACAGCTTCAATACTTGTTGGTATTGTCATGTTTTGACAAAACTTTCAATTCTTTCAAATTGGTGATGCTAGCTGCAGGCGTTGAATATGTTTCGAGCTCCATTCTCAAATGTTTCCAAAGACTCTCAATTGGATTTAGATCTGGAAATTGAGCAGTCATGCTAAAGCCTTAAAATGATACGTTTCAAGCCTTTTCTTGGTCTTAGCGATTGCATTTGTTTCTCCAAGATTTAAAGCCAGATCATCCCTTCCGTATAAAACTAATTTCTCGTTAGGATCGAGGAAACGCCCGTATCCCAAAGATCGCATTGAACCCCTCAAAGAGTATTCCCAACTTTTTAGGTTTGTGGTTTTGGCGGTAATCTTGGGTAGGCTTTTGATGTAGACCGTTACATCTTGAACGCCAGCATCGCTACCATATCGGGATTGGGTGCTTTGAAGTTGCTTTGCAAGCAGAGACATAAGTTCCTCGACACTAAAAGAAGTCTTGGGCGAGATCTGGAGAGGAGGCGAAGGATATGACGAATCTATGAGAGCAAATTATCAAGAAACTAAAGAAAACGAAAGAATTTGTATTCGATAACCCTAGAAAATTATGGGAAATATATCACTACACATCAACATCTGTGAGTGAGAAGCAACCAACATACCACAAAAGGCCGAGAAAAGAAAAATCAAATGGTGCATTGTGCATGCATGCCTATCACCAACAAATTCTTATCGATGAAAACTTACATCGGGTTCTGTGAAGAATTCTATCATTCTTATCTTAAAATAAGTTTAATTACAAGAGAGATACTCAGCAAAACGGGTTTAACATTATTCTCAAGGTCAACTATTCCAATATTTTTGAAATCCAGGGGTGGCAAGTTAACAATCAGGAGAAGATTAGCACTTCAACACCGTTCAGATTCTGATAAATCTTTTTAATGGCATTACCAGCAGTGTGTTCATTCACCCAGTCCTAACCAGATTTCTGGATTTAAATATGAGACCAGACACACAAGGCAAAACCAGGCATTGCGGAAAACTCTAAAACTTAACAGTTGACAACTGTGAAAGAGTGATGTAATCTGACGAGTCAAGAATTAACATACTGGCCTTAGATGGGGAAAAATGGTAATGGGAAAGGGAAGAAAAATGAAAGAGTAAAAAGTGGTGTTTTCGGAAATTCAGATTGACGATGTTTTTGATCTGGAGTCATTGTTCTGGGGAAGAAGTTCGGTTTTATTACAGGTTTCAAGTAAAGTTGATGGCCAGTAGTTTAATATTTTGGAGAAGAAGCTGCTAGGTTTTCTAATGAAAAAAGAGAAGTAGAGAATGTCATTTTCCAGAAAGATAGGGAATTAAAATTAACAGATTTAAAATGGGACAATGGCAATCTCAATTTTCAGATTTATACTCAGTCTAAAATTGTTTTCTATTTCAATAGCGATAGCTTAATGAGTATTCAGAACTACCTTCTGGCATCACCAAACCTCAAACAAGAATTGTCCACGTTTGAAAAGCACTGTCTGTATCTTTTTGTTTGCATTTTAATTGAGAACGCGCCAATGATAATTGATGACAAATTATAGGAAATTTGGATTTATACTGGTTACTGGTGAGTTTACTATATGGGACTTAATTTATCGTATTTTGATCTGCAGCAAAATGAACACTCGGTCAAGAAATACAATTCTTGCTTAAGTAGCCATTGAACACCAAAAATAATTCAACTATACTACAGTATACTCTTAAGATCCATAGGCTAAACTATAAGACTAAAACCAAATTCCTGGCTATAAAAATGGAGGAGTGGTGGTGGTCCACCAGCGCTGATTCCAAAGCAGATAGGTCCAACAGCTCATCGGAGTTAAGCGTTGCAGCTGCCCATTGTTCTTCAGTTCCTGACCGATCATAACTAAGTCTCGTAGGCTGCTGCAGGTGCCCCGCTGAGCGTAGTACTCGCGTAGAATCTGGTTGACTTGATAACGGTGTCTTTTTGTTTGAAGAATTTTGTTGCTGGTTAAGAGCTTCCTTGATCTTATGTATAAGCACAGGTGGATAATCATCAGCCACATCCTTGAAAGCAAGCAGTTGGTTGTGAATGGCTTCGTCTAGTGCGAAGATCGCAGTTCTATCAGTTGCTCCTTTGAATAACATTGGGAACGATATATGATGGAAAAATTGTTCATTCCTCGAAGTTATAATGGAGATGGTAATCGTTCACTTTGAGGCTCTGGGAAACTCCAAGGTTAGAATTCTTCTCTCGGATGGTGGAGGTGAATTCGCAAACACGGACATAACCAAATTCTGCGAGCTTCATTTGGTCAAACAAGTCTTTACAAGCTTGTGTGGTCCATTCAAGTCCTCTATGCACAAAAAGCTGTATGTACTTACCTGTGTTGACCTATTCTCACCACTTCAGGCATTACATACCTTTAAAGGATAAAAACATAAGGCCAGTCATTGCTCAGGTAGGTAGTGGACAAAAAGCGTTATGTACTTACGTGTGTTGACTTATTCACACACTACAGGTACTACCTCCCTGGGCGATGATTGGCCTTATGTTTTTATCCTTTAAAGGTATGTAGTGCCTGAAGTGTGTGTATAGGTCGACACAGGTCAGTATATAGAGCTTTTTGTGGATGGATGACTTGAGAGGTCCACACAAATCAAGTGCCAGGACCTGGTTTTTTTCGCTGCTGGATTTCTGAACTGCTTTGTGAATTATGTGCTTGGTGGCATTCGCTGTTTTACAAAATAAGCAAATGTCATTGGACTTGTGACTTGGCTTCAGACCTTCGATCAAATGATTTTCAATCAGTTTGTCAATGGTAGTCCTGCCTACATGTCCAAGACGAGTATGAAGAGGATCAGAGACGCGAAATGCAGCAAAAATTTGTTTTTGTGTTGAAAAAGGACGATCAAAAGAATCTGGAGAGGAGGTGGTGGAATGTTGGTTAATAATGGGATAGAGTAAAAGTCTGTCGACGTGTGACAGTTTGCCAGATATAAAGCCTTTGGTGACTTCTGAATATAGTGAACTGTATATACCATGATGATTGGTTAAGGAGGCCTGAATAGACGATAGAAAATGAGATTCTGACAAGATAATAAAAGGCATATGTGGTAAAAAATAAACTTCGTCAATAGTACTAGAAGAAATGCTTTGGTTATGAAAAGAATCAGGAAACAAAACAGCCATAGAGCCAACATGATAAGAGGAAATTTTGGTATTCATAAATGTGGAGATTGACTTACCTTGAGGAATATATTTGATGTTGTGGAGGTAGCATATGTTGTTAGTGATTGTGAGTTGTGCACCTCCATCCATAAGAGCTTTGTGATATGAAAATAGGAACGATGAATTTGTTCCCGCTGGATAAAAGGGAATTTTCTTAAAGGGACTTTGAAAGTTTTTATATAATTTGGACTTCGACAACCGAGGGATTCTTGGGGCATTAGGGATGCCTCCCGTCGGGCGGCTTGGCTAGTTCCGCCACGAGCGAAGCTGTCAAAGAGGACTGACCTTCCACGATGTTATGTTCAACTTCGTCATCGTCATCATTCAAATCCAGGAGTGATCCATTCTCATCAACTACATTAGGATAATTCTCATCCCGGACTCTGGACTCTCCTCCTGAACAGCATGTATAGATTTGTAACTGGACTTGAGGGATTGGGACTAATTAGATCTGATCACTATTCAACGGGAAAATTATAAGTATCCTAGTTTATCCACACTATGGGGGATGATGAATACGGATGTCTCTACCTCACAGTGTCAATGTTCCACAGAAACCGACACTCTTGACTGCTCAAAGCCAAGCTGAATCAATTGTTGACGATTTGATTTGAAACCCTCACTAAGATCCTTCTTTGGGCCCTCTGCGACGAATGAATATTTCAAACGTCAATGTCAAGATAGTTGGTTTCGATCAGAAATGATAGCCAGAACGATTGGCTCTCGCAAGCTGGTTTCAAGACGCTCTCAAAGGATCTGCTAAGACTACTTTTCCTTGTAGCTGACTCATTAATATACGATAGTAGATGAAAATGTCACTATGCATAGTTACCACAGGAAGCTGGGCTTCCTGTTCTGCTCTCTTCTCCTCATCTTTTGACATAGAAGAGTTCACATAAACACCCACGGTTTGAATCTTCTGTGAACGCATAGTAGGCGGCCCTTGCGATAACGGCTTCCCGGTTTCAGCCGAGGAATTCCTCTATTAAAGAGCCTAGTTCCTACATAGCCATAGAGGAATCATCGAGGAAGCGTGTGCATCTTGAACCTATTGCTTCCCGAACCCTTAAAGTATGATACCCGTATGCTAATGAGTCTGCAGAATCAGGAGGTGAGGATATACTTAGACGATATTGTTCATCCAGTGCTTGCCTGCTTTGGTGGCCAAGACTCTCGTGTGAGATATTATGCTTGTGAAAGCTTGTACAACATTGCAAAGGTGGCCAAGGGCGAGATTTTGCTCTATTTCAACGACATTTTTGATGTTCTTTGCAGAGTAAGTACTGTTATTGTTAATACACGATCTTGTGCCCAATTCTAACTGGCGTTAGTTATCTGTTGATGGAGTCGCCCGTTTTCACAAAGCTACGGTTTCATCTACTGGAGCCAGAGCGTTATCCATACTTGTACAAATGTCTCTACGGAATTCTCATGTTGCTGCCCCAGTCAACAACGTTCAGCACTTTGAACAATCGGCTTAATTGTGTCAGCGCTGTGGGGGTTTCTCGTCGGTGAGATCGAGACTAAAAGCCAAGGACGAGCCGGTATGGACCGCGCTGCTCAACCAGTTTAAGAGCACGCAGATGAAGCATGAGAAATTTAGACAGGCCAAAGCGGCAGGCACAAAATGGGCGCCAAGTCGAGAAGTTCCAACTTCGAACAGCTCAAAGCTGAGCTTGAAAGAGAATACTCCAATGGCGGCCAGCAATATGAAACTGGCGAACTCGGGGGGTCCTTTGGCTTCTGCAGCAGGTAAGAAGAAGGGAAAGTGGAGGATTCCTGGAAAGAAACCCTGGTATGTAATAAGTGGAAAAATTATTTTGTTATCTTATCATCTGAATTAAACATCCACCTTCATTGTTTCAATACATCAAAGCGATTCTCTATACACATGTGTTTTTAGACCAATTCCACTGGAAGGATTAGTAGCATTCCAGCACGGTCTGTCCATGGGACCAATCTGATCTGATCACTGCCATTCAACGGAAAATAAAATATTTGTCTATGATTATAAGTGCCCTAGCTTATCCTCCTTTTGCCAACGACTGTTGAGGAAATATGGGTATGTATGAAACCAAAACTTAATCACGAAGGAGAGATTTATTATATGCCCAGGGATCAACGCTTGAAATTCAGAAAGCGATTGATTGAGCTTGGCTTTATACATTAGAAGAATTGTTATCATTCTCCAGTTGCCTTGAAAACGCCAGCAAGGGTCCAGTTGTATCTGGTTGCACTTACACAATGGCTTTTCATGCTTGCCTTAGCGTAATTAGCGGAGTTTAGTCTGTTTTCGGGTCAGGTTTCATGTCAAGTATGCTGTATCTTTTTGGCAAAGTGCGAGCATACACACCAACGTAAACAGAATTGAATCATGTTTGCAAGCTGAAGACTTTCTCCCAACGTGCGAGCGACTATCAAAATGTCACACGCCAAGTCATTCATGCGGCTTGAAACACAAATATCCACGTACTCATTAATGTATAGTAACAGTCATGGGTGTAGTTGTTTTTTATTTCTGTATGGGTAGAACTCTACTTTTGGACCACTTGATGGCACAACATGGCAGGTATTTTTACGAAAGAGAGGGAAAAATTAATTTACGAGTATTTTTTTTGTTGTTATGCCTCATGACTCTAAATATCATCCATCGTCAAGGCTTTGGGGAATGTGAGGATTCTTCAGTTCACTTTTGGGGTCTTCGGAATGATGCCTTGTGTTCAAAATGCGATTTATCCAGGCTATCGCACCTCTCTGGCAAAGCGTAGGACTGAAACGTTCTGGAAGAAACAGGGAAGACCGCAGTGAAGACTCGCCCACGAAGAGCGCAGGCGACAATAATGGAAACCGCTCCATCAAAGACGAGCTTCGCGGGCAGAAAGACGGCCTTTGGTGCTGGACCAAAACTTGGTGCACGCCCATGCCGCCCAAGACAGCCAAGCCCAGGCCCAAGCCCAGGCCGAGAAGCCTTGTTTGGCGCCAGCCGGACACGGCCACGAGCCGCCCAGACGGCCACGAGCAGCCCCAGAGGGCCCCCGGACAGGCCGCCAGCCCGCCGTCGAGGCCTCCGAAAAGCGACTCTCGAGGGCCCGGTGAAGCGCCAAAAGGCGAGCGGTCTGGCGGTGAGTCGCGGCGCGCTGTGATTGGCTGGAGCCGTATCGTGTGTAGCTAGAGAGTAGTGCATGTGTTATTTAAGAATCTATCCCTGCGCCCAGGTGCTTTTTCTCCTAACCTCCATCAATTCGTACCAACAAAAAATGGCATGGGACCATCTGTCGCTCGAGAATGCCCATATTGCATACGCCATCATCGGGATCTTCACGTCGGTGTTCTCGCTGGTGTCGCTGTTTGTCAAGGAAAAGCTATACATAGGTGAAGCGACCGTCGCCGCATTGGTGGGTCTCATTGTAGGGCCTCACTGTTTGAACTGGTTTACGCCGACCACATGGGGCAATACCGACTACATCACGCTCGAACTCTCGAGGGTTGTGCTGGTTGTCCAGATTTTCGCAGTGGCCGTTGAGCTGCCCAAGAAGTACATGCTGAAGCACTGGTTCTCGGTCTTCATGCTCCTGGTCCCCGTTATGACCTTTGGGTGGCTCATCACGTCCGTCTTTGTGTGGAAGCTCTTCCCTGTGCTCACCTGGGTCGAGGGACTCGTCGTGGCCGCTTGTGTCACCGCGACAGACCCGGTGCTCGCCTCGGCAGTGGTAGGAAAGGGCAAGTTCGCTAAACGAGTGCCGGGCCACTTGAGAAACATACTGTCCGCCGAATCGGGCTGCAACGATGGTATGGCCTTCCCCTTCACCTACCTTTCGCTGAATCTGATAAAATTTGCTGGACATCCAGGCGAGATTTTAAAAGACTTCTTTTGCATCACCGTCCTCTACGAATGCCTCTTTGGCTGTATCCTGGGGGCTGTCATTGGCTATTGCGGCAGACATCTCATCAAATTTGCAGAAAAACAAAACCTGATCGATAGAGAGTCCTTCCTCGTCTTTTATTTCGTTCTTTCCCTGGTTTGCGGTGGCCTGGGCTCGCTGCTGGGCGCAGACGATCTGCTTGTGTCCTTTGCGGCTGGTGCAGCCTTCTCCTGGGATGGGTGGTTTGCCAGGAAAACCGAGGAATCGCACGTTTCCAATGTGATTGACCTTCTACTGAACATGGCCTACTTTGTCTACTTTGGTGCAATCATCCCTTGGAGCTACTACAACAAAGCTGAGCTTGGCTTGGATGCATGGAGGCTTGTCGTCTTGGCGATTTTGGTCATTTTGTTCCGGAGAATACCCGCCATGATGGCGCTGAAACCGCTAATTCCTGATATCAAAACTTGGAGAGAGGCTCTCTTTTGCGGTCATTTTGGCCCCATCGGTGTGGGAGCCGTGTTCATGGTTATCGTGGCTAAATCAGAGCTCATCCATGACCATGCTACGCCGCTTGGTGTGGACGGAATCCCTGATAATATACCCAATCGCACTTTAATAGTGCTATTGTGGCCAATTGTGACATTCCTCATCATATCCTCAATCGTGGTCCATGGCTCTTCCATCGCGGTGTTCACCTTGGGCAAACGACTACGGCCCATGACTCTTACAATCACAAATACAACCATGAACAACAACCACTCATGGATGTCCAGACTTCCTAGATTGGATACATCAGGGAGGTCTTTATCCCTGCATAGAATTGACACCATGGATCCAGCAAATCCAAGCTCCTACAAAAATGGGCTTGGAAGGCTCAGAAAGAGACAGAAGAAGGAGGGCCATGTGCCTGAAAACGTGCCTCTTGATCTTGGTAAGAAAGAAGAACAAAGCAATGAAATTGTTATCGAGAAACCCCCGCACCCAAGCTCATCCGACAACTCCCTGGTCTACGATGATAACCAACCTCAAAAACCTTCTCTCCAGAGTATATCATTTGACCAGCCATCACACCCAGATCAAGAAACAAAAGGCAAGAAAATCGCTCTATATAAAGAAGGCAACGATTTTATCGTCGAGAATGAAGATGGTGAAACAATCCAGACGCTGCAGGGTCATAAGGATAAAACTCCTGGTCAGGTTGATGAAGAGGCTCTTGCTGCTACCTTGCTGAAAGACCAAGCTTCTCCGGCTGCATCCTTACTCTCTCAGACCGATAAGCCTGGCCGCAGGAAGAGACGAAAACAGAAACTAACTGCTTATCAACTTGATGATACAATTATTATTGAGAACGAAGAAGGGGAAGTAGTAAGAAGGTACAAAATCAATAAACATGGCATTCCTCAAAGTCCAACAGAGGGTGGCTCTCCACAAGCCGAATATCATACTCAACAGCGTGTTAGATCTGGCTCTGTTATCGATAAGGCGTTGGCATGGGTTAAGACTCCAGTTGCTAGTTACATGAACAAGAGCTCGGGAAGTGGCGCTAATCCAAATAAACCAGGCTCTCCTGTTAAATTCAAATCACCTCAATACGATTTAGAAGCATCACACTCAACTTCCGGCAATCTGATTCCAGAAGATGATGGTCACGAAAAGTTTCCTTTGAATGGTATCGAGGAAGAGGAGATTGAAAAGAAGCTTAAAATACTTACCGATCCTTCACATAATCAGCAACAAGAGTCTAAATCAAGAGATGAAGACATTAATTCTTCTGATGAAGAAGAAGAAGAAGAAGAAGGCGATGATTATGACAGGTATAACGACCAGGAAGAAACCGAGGTTGAGCGCAAGCGTAGATTGGCTGCATTAGGTCTTAGTAAAGACGATGATGACGATGAAGAACCTGAATCTTATGGATCTCGACAAGCCTATAGGAGGCAGCCCTCCGCAATTGCAGAAACCACAGAGGAAGATGATGATGAAGAAGAAGAAGAGATTTATAGTATCAGCAAAAAGAAATCAACTGAACATTACCCCATAGCTTCACCGAACCCTCAAATCCCCGGAATCAAATGGGATACTGACCCAAGACCATCCAAGTCTTAATTCTTGAACAAAAAAATTTCCAAGATAAAGGCAATGAGGCCTGATCTCACACTAATGTTATTGGCTTTTGAGTTTATTCATGAGTCTTTTTAATCGTTTTTTTTTTTGTTGCCCACTTTTTAAAGCATGGCTGGCTTGCTCAAAGGAACTTTTTTTTCTTTCTTTTTTTTTTTTTTGCATTCAGCATGGGTTTGTAAGAACACAATGTTTTGCACAACCATAAGGATGAGAAAAAAAAAAGAAATAACATGATTGAAAGAGCAAGCGAGTCACATCTGCATATACTAATCTTATATATATATATATCGTATGTTTGTCAGACTTTATTGTTTTGCAATGTTTGTTATTGTTGATGTTCCTTTTATTAGGTCATTTCTTTCAAATGTTTGGTGCTTATTATAGTCAATTAATTGCTATAAACACACTGATTTTCTTATATACTTAATAATTCTAGAAAACTTGAATGATTTCTAAATCAAGTCTACTATATTTTTTTGAAGTTTACAACAAAAAAATATGCCATCAATTAAGGTAAATGAGATAACTTATTTACGATATTGTACAAAGTAGAAATTTTTAAAATCCAAAAGATTCTATTCAAACTTTTTCATCATTCACACTCTTTATCTCTGGTGAGGAGGTCTAAATCCAGGAGGAGGTTGGAATCCAGCTGGAGGAGCGCCGCCAAATCCAAATGAACCAGCACCATGACTTCTGACGGGTCCTGCTAAACTCGCGCCCATGCCATTGCCAGTTGAACCACTGGTGCCAAAAGTTCTACCAACGGGCTTTGCGATTCCTGGTCCAGGAGTAATTGCAGATGATAGACGTGTTGATGGATCTGAAGGAGGTGGAGCTTCAACAACTATGGAAACAACAGTTTCTCCACGTAAAATTATAAGACCCAATGATCTTTTCTCTTCAACCAAAGCAGGAGCAGAAGAACTTGAACCGGAGGCAGTTTGAGCATGGTGAAGCTTTGCAATCTTAGATTTCTTCGTGACTCGGAATTCCTCTGTGTCTGCAAGTACAAGATTCATGTGCTATATATGCTTGTTAGTTTTTAATTCAAAAGGAGAGAAAGATCTGGTTATATTCATACCTTGTCGAAAGCCAAGAGCTGACCAGCAAGCTCTCTCGAGCCAACCGTGGTCACTCTTATCCTATATTTAATCAGATCGGCCTATATCCGTAAAAATATCGGTTAATTTCGCGTTTCCTAAATGCTCCTCTTTAATCCTCTCTGTTCAAAATGAAAAGTGATGAAAAAGAGATTTTCTTCTTACCATTTTGGTCTTTTTCGAAACGTTTATAACAGCCTTTTATTATTGTTAGTTGAAATTTTCAAAAACTAGCACTTTCAAGTCCTTGTGATTCTGCTCAAATGTCTTACCATTGTTACTGTAATTATGATCTATTGTGTTCAACTTGTCTGATGACTTTTATCTGTAATGTTCACACAATTTGGACCTTCTGAAGGTTGTATATAACACCCATACACCCATCAACTACAGAGAAAAAGTGTGTGTGCAATGAACGAGGTTACACAAACTAGAAGAGACTCGGGGAGATATTACAAACGACGGTCAAAATAGGAATATGGAACTGAAAACTTAGGTATGAATGCAAACTATTAATCTGACTGAAGTGTAGATTCAAGTATATACTGTGTTGCTCTAATTAATTACCCTGCCAAGTCACAAAAATATGGTTGAAACCACGTGATATCCGTTATTGCTCAGATTTGAAAGCGAGCCAGTTTCGATACTTTTATTCACACTGTACATTAAACACACGGAATTCGCAACTACAGGTTTGAATTTAGACTGCGCATTTCGACTTTGACCAATTGCAAAACAAGATGTCCAATATTGAAGACTCTAAATCTAATGGTGCCAAGCCTAGCGACGCTGTTTCGGAGGAAAAGAAGCGAAAAGCTGAGGAAATAGCTTCAGATGCTCCAGATCCCAAGAGGGCAACAACTGCAGACGAGGTGAATGGTGACAAGCCTGCCAACGACAACGGAAAGGATCAGATAGCAAATGTGGATTCAAAGCCTAAAACTGAAGTAGAAGGTAGCAATAGTAAGCCTGGCAAGTCTAAAAGTAGGACGAAAGGCAGATATAGATCTCGCGCGTCGCGTCGCTATGATAGTGAACCAGAAGATGAAGATGGCGATGATGATGACGAAGAAGATGACGAAACTCTTGAACGCAAGGTACGTATTTATCGCTTTTTTTTTTTTTCGTGTTTGACGCTCTGCTTATCTGATTAACACTGCCATTTTTTTTTTTTTTGGTAGTTTGAGGAAGAAGAGGATAACGAAGATTCCTTTGAGGAAATCGATACAGCAAATATTATCTGGTCAGGCCGACGAACACGAGGAAAAGTTATTGATTTCCAAAAAGCAGCAGCCGAGATAGATCAAGAGGAAGCTGAGAAAAAAGCTTTGGCTGTTGCTAATAAAGGAAAGGGAAAGAGTGTTGCTAATGGTGATGATGACGATGAGGATGAAGAGGATGATGAATATGTTGCGAATTGAGTTCCGGGAAAATTAATGATGTAAAACAAGAAGTGTAATAGAAGCCTTTACCCCAAAAGAAATGAGTTCTAACCCTGATGCTTTGGAAGCAAGGATAGAAAGCTCATAGATACAAAGTCGACAAAGCCCATTTTGTATATTGAATAACTTGCTAAATATGCTGTATATTAATGGCGGTAGTCCTTGACCAAACGTGCCTGAGCCTTGCACTCTTGTAGTACCATAAATAGATAACAGATCCTGATGACTTTCGAAAGACAAATTTAGACGTCTTGAAACTGATGGTTGAATAAGGGCATTGGAAAGGCTCGGGTATTTTTGGTATAGTCAAAGAGCCTACATACAGCTTTCAGGTTTCTTACCACTCAGCGTATATCCTTTGAATCTAGAAAATGGCAATATGCCTGTTGAAGTTCCAGTGATGAGGATTGGTCATTCTGAAACATTATTTCGCACTTTGAACAACCTGGCTGGTGGTTTTCGGGTATCTCCTTGTCTAGAAACAATGAAAGATCTTAACGCTCCTTTGGGATCTTTTTGAATGTATTAATTTTCATTGAACAACGTTTTCGGGTACAAATTGTTGTTAGAACAACATGCCAGGAGCTCTGTTTGGATAATGGGATGGCAATTACAACAATCAAACGTTTTTTTGTACTTTTTTTCGTCCTCAACACCGTAGGGTGTGTTAGAGATTACTGAAGTTCCCATCCGCAGAATTCAATCCCTTAGAGGTATCCCATAAGTGTGACCAGTGCTGAAAAAAAAAAAGGGACATTATATCTTGTAATGAATCCCGTTGTGCTGCCAAAACTGTTCACAAGGCCAGAGATCTCGGTTTTGTCCATCAACATAATGACTAGTGATTTCCCATCACACTTCTCTTGAGACTAATCCCTACAAAACTAAGCGTTTTTCTCCCTGTAGAGTTCGTTACATGCCTGTTTCTGATGTTTATGGTGTTGAAAGGAATTACTGATGGATGGCGCCAAAGTGTTCCCCACAGTACAAATACAATGTTGAAATTTTCGAGGTTATTCAATGTTGGTATGAGATGAAGGCGGTTCCACCAATGCTTCTTCCCTCAAGAAGGCAGATACTGGTATTGCGATCGAAGGCGCTTCAAATACTGCCCGTTCCGCTGCAGATATCATTTTCCTTTTCCCCCGAGACTGTTTATCATTTTGGTGCCTTGAAGAATTTCTCCAATAAATGTGCAATTGCGCCGTATTCCGTTTTGCTCTTGCCTTTTTACAATTTGAATATCTTCCTCTATCTATGAATCATATTATCCTTGTGTCTATACCTTCTTTCCCAACATTGCTATTCTAGTCTTTATTTTCCTTTGGATAAAACAGCTTACCATATTACATATCTAAACCCACAATGCTGCTGTCATTAGTTTAACCTTCACTATTCGACCGAACTAAGACTGCAGTAAGCTTTAAACAATTAACAGATATAGAATATCCAGAACAGTGCAGACAATCCTTGTCTTGATAATCGTTTTCTACTGCTTGCAGCCGCTTGTTCCTGTAGTTATTCGATGCCAGAATCTTGATCTGCCATTATTTCAATCTTATCGAAGAATCCAGTTCGAACAGAGCACTATGTATTGCTTGTTGTTAAAAGTTTTGTCTTCTCAGTCAAAAAATGGAGGTTTTCTAGCAACGACTGATACTTGTCTAGATAAACTCTAAAGTAGATAACGTCCCGTTATGACTCTACTGCTCTTTGTTGATTCAGCTGTTGTAGTTAGTCTCTGAGTAACTACTGCTGTACCAGCAATTTTCACACAATCCGAATTTGCCTTTCTTACGACGGTTGATATTTTAAAGCTCTGCTTCTCCATTTCTGTCCCCCTAAAATCTCTTCTGCTTTTATTCGTACTACTATTGAATTTGGAGGAAAAGTCAGTAACAGGTATAGGAATAATATGGCGAGGGCTAGGCGAAGAGTTTTTTCTCAACGTTCCTTTCGAGTTGTAAACCGAGAAACCTGTTTCCAATAGAGTCTCTTCCAAGACTTGTAGATCACAAAATGTTCATCCAATACTAGGAGAATCCCAGAATATTTATCAAATTTCCGAAATTAAAGTCTGTTATCAACATCTCTGATTCCTCAAATCTGGGGAACGTCCCAACTCTGATCCCTGTACTGTTATCAGATTAAAAGCTTTGGTTAAAATAGCTGTGGAATATGATTTAAGTTGATGGGGGGTTTTTTACAGGCAGTTTTTTTATTTTTTTGAAAATATGAAATTAATGGCTGGTTTTCTGAAAGCAGACTATACAAGTTCTATTAACAGAAATATAAACATGTTATAGTTTTGAACCCTTATATACAACGACAATAGGAAATAAACCTTAAAAATACAAATATGGTACGGACATCAAATGCAGAACAATGGTTAGAGCAAAAAAAACACAAAAATGGAGGACTTCTGAGTTGATGAGTTGGACATTAGTGGTTGGGAGCAGAAGCATGATGGATAAAAAACGAGATGCAGGACCTAATTTGTCTTTCTGAATGCCATTGATATAATATCACCAACTTGGTAATCAGGCAGCATTCTCTGAACTGCAAAGGCTGCAGAGTCATCGCACCCTCTAACGTGTCCACAGTAAATACCCTTATAAAACATAACGGTCCATGCTTCACCATTCCCATGACCGTTTGTGGGTAGAAACTGTGCGTTCCAATCGAAATCGGGTCTGCTTCTATCCTCTATCTTCTCTTTAAACTCCAGATATTCTTTAAGTGAAACAACATGGAAGTTCAAGTCTCTGTATTGCTTTGAAGAATGCTGGATCGCTTTCGCAAAGCTCAACTCATTAGAATTTAGGTTTGATGTTTTGAAGAAGCAAAGAACAGAGTGCTTTTCCTTCATGGCTCTGTTATAGGCATTCTGACTCTTTATTATCAATGTTGAGTCAAAATGGTGATGGGAAGAATCAAACATGGTTGCCATAGTGTATAAAATGTTGCTGGTTTGTCTTTATTGTCGTTTGCTCAATTGCTATGCTGTTAAAAGTAGAAGAAACTCTTGAAGAAACAATAGAGCACCAAGAGCAGACATCTTGCACTTTTATACTTTTTTTTTCTTCCCACTGTTTTCATGTTATTTTTCTGGCCAGCATTTAAAATTCCATTGAAAAATGCAAGGCAGGTGGCAATGCTAGAAACGTCGGGACATGAAAAATAATAGCACCTTCCCAAACAAACAATCAGCATAATAGCCGTGTCTTTATTCCAGAAGGGTCTAGATCCCAACCCAGGCTTTAGCTCTGAATGAACATTTCTCTAAAAACTGAGACAAAGTCCAGTTATTCATAAAAAGATGATTCTTGGGTGATTATGGGTTAACGCCTTTCTAGTCGTTGAGAATGAGATCACGGTTTCACTTTTGGCTAGATTGAAATCTACAGAGTCTAGTATAATTCCGCCATGTACTCCAGTCCTTGTTTTTAACGACATTTTAAATGTTGAATTTGAACGATAACTGAATTATATTAAGTCATAGTAAGATACGGACTTGCAGGGGGGAAAATGGACCTAACTACAAATTTTAATTTAGATTGAGAGTTATACTATGCGAAAAAAAAACTGGAGCAGGAACAGATATCGTTCTAAAAAGATGATTCAAATAAGGGCATTGTTCTTCCAGAAATGTATCAAAATCTAGGTTTGAAAAAAATGGAGAACTAGAGAGTATGACATCAATCGCTCACTTTCTTTCCTTTTGCCTCTATCGGGTAATTATCCATTCCAATTCCGACCAAGAGCATGATCGATTATCTAAAAGGCCAAAAAAATAAGACTCACCATTTCCCAAAGGTATAGAGACTAGTCTTCTTCTGGATAGACACGCTATAATTCATAAGAAGTCTATCTGATTCGGTTTTTTTTTTTGTTGTTCGTTCTCAGTTTTCCTGTTCGATTGTAACACAACCAGACTTAAAAGAGACATTTTTGTCTCTTAATGGATACTTGCTTCTTTCAAGTAAGAAAAAAAAGGGACACTTAACAAGTATGTCCCATCCATCATCTCTGAAACAAATACAACAATTTTCTTATTTTCTTTTTTCCCACCTTGAATGTGCAAGAGAAGACAAAAAAAAAGTCTGGAGTTACATAGTTAAATTAGCACGCAGGTTTGGATGAGGAAACTTTTTTTTTTAGCAAATGATTCGAAATTCCGATAATAAGAGGAATTCTTAATTCCCAAATCCAGTATACAACGATAGAAAAAATTAGTTCTATTTTTGTTTTTGCTATGGGTTTACTATTAAACGGTTTTTGTATTTATGTTTGCATACAACTGCAAAAACCAGTTAAAAATTGTAATTTAATATTGGTACCATATGTTTCCAAAAGAGTTATCAATTTCTACATTGTTCAACTTTTTAAACTTGATAAACTGTAGTGACAAAAAAGTAGATAACTTGAAGCATTAGTTGGAGCTTGAAATACACCGCCACAACTTTCTAACAACAAGTTGAATCATTCTTGAGTATTGATCCCAACTGGTATGTCCATACTGGGAGGACATTTGGATGAAAGTAGTCATTCAGCTTGGCTTTGAATCTGTGTATACAATTTTGTGTATACATATCTGTGATGATCAGCTATGTCAAGCTACCTCACTCATTCCACCCGGATTTTGATCCAACCATTTACTTCCTTCTTGATAATTAAGACAGACTATGGAAAGGCTTTTTTAACAATAGAAAGGAGTGGATCACCATTTTAACGTCAAACGTAACAGTAAGGCTCTATTTCTAGAATCTTTGATGATAGTGTTCAACAATACATTCTCTTAATGTCGAACTACCAGAAATTACCATTTATGTTAGCTGGCAATTTAGAAATAAACGTACTAATGTACTAACCATCTTATTAAAAAAAAAGTGGAGAAAATCATTCTAACCTTAAAGATACACACACACTATTGTACTGTAACTACAAAGTTCCTTTCTTGATAAAATTCTTGATTCCACTTCTATAAAATATGTAAAATGACAAGTCAACAAAGTATAACTAATAAACAAATATATATCGTATTAACCGCAACAAAGAACAAAGTAAAAGAAAAAGAAAAAAGGTTTGTTGGATATTAGCTTCATTTTTTTTCCATTTATGTAGTTTGACAGAAGGCAATAATATTCGAGAAAGAAGGAAATAAAAATAACCAAATCAAGTTTCCAAAGAAGACACAGGAGCAAAGGTCATAGCGTTTCAAATAATATAATAGTATACTTAAAACATAACATAATATATGGAGGAAAACGAACAGGTATAAACAAATGAAGAGAAAAAGATTGGTTGTGATTAAAAAAGAAAAAAAAAGAAAAGTCAAACACGAAAAAAAAAAATTTCAACAATTTGATCCGTATCCTTCATCATCAAACTTTCCAAAACACCTAGCCATTTGCACCAATCCATCAACGCAATCCTGTCTTAATCTCAAATCAATAGACAGATTTCTATTACATGAAGATAATCCTCTTAAAGTCATTCGGTTACTTCTCGTTAACCCGGCTCTTGTGGCTCTCTTATTTCCATTTGTTGTTGTGCCTATCCATATTCGGCAAAGTCCAGTTATAGTCTCCAAAGTTGAATCCAATTTCATTCTTATTCCATTGTAATCTGATGAATTTGTAACATTGGAAGGAGAAAGTTTGCCAAGAGTGAGATAGACAAGAGTAAAACTCATAATGTCAATTTGTTCTGGTGCAACGGAGGCAATACCATCGAAAATGTTGAACAATTCCGAATAGGCTTCTGCACTGTAACCAGTTTCATTATCATATTCCTCATCGTTCAAGATCAAAAGTGCACGAATGCAGGCATTTTGTAAGTGAACATTTGGTCGTACCATGACTTCTTCATCAGCATCACCAGAGGTTTCCAAATTCTCTTGTAACAGATTTTCATCTTTATAAGAAAGAGATTTGATTTCATCACCTGTCAACTCTTCAGCAGTCAACAACATTTTAGAATTTGTAGAATTGAAAAGTGTTCGCAAAACCACACATCTTCGCTTTTGAATTGAATGTTCTGGGGCAAGGTTAAGGGCCAGTTTGATTTGGGATGATTCCAAGTTATTGCCATCTTCACTTTCCCGTGTTATTTCATCGCTTGCAAGGGAGCCAATCTGTTTGATCGTGAGCTGTTTACACACAAGTGAAGAGTACAAAATTGCAATCACATCGATCACTGAATTAACAGTTCCATCGGTGAAAACTGAACTGACACCTTCATCTTCATTTCCATTTTCGATTTCCTTGTCCAATCCCCAAATCAGTTGCTTTACAATGTTGAAAACCTCTTCACTACTGAGAACCTCGTTATGGTTTTCCAACAAGACTTTGTAGTGATCAGGAACAGGTGCAGATTTGCCAGAGAAAAAATCGGATTCAAGTTGGAGTAACCGCTTGGCTCTAAGCCAGAACCAGTTACTGACAAAAGAGCTAAGAGGACGAGAGACATCACCAAGAACAATGTTTGCAAGGACACCCTGGGTCATCAATCTCTTGACATCCCATTTCATACTGAATCCAATGATGAAAGAATACCATAGTTTCAAGTTTGTGAGACCTGCAGAATCACCACCCAGTAATTGAGACTCGATGGTTCGTTCCATGGCGCTATGCCAAACCTCTTCCTCATTCAAGTGGGTAGAATTGGAGAAACCTAGAACGTGAGTAAGAAATTCAACATAGGATGAACATATTGTAAAAGAGGCAAATGTTTTCAAAATTGCATTCAGATAGGAAGGAACCATTTCGAAAAGAGAATTTGCATTTGGGAATCTGGCGCTTTGTTGGTTAACTTGATACAACTCTCTAGACCTTTCAGTAAGTTTTAAACCATCAATTAGAGCCTCTTGAGTTGTGATCTGCTGTTGACGTTGGAGATTAGCTTGATTCTTCAAGTGTCCTTTCTTGTCATCGGAAGATGAAGACATAAACAAGGGGAGAATAAGGTATAGAACAGTACCCATGATTAGGCCAATCTTGAACATTATTAGTGCAGCGTTTGTATTGGTTAGCGCGCTGAGAGAGAAGGATAATGGCATCATGGGAATAGCTGACAATCCTCTTGTTGAGTTATCCAAGTCTGACATTAAGCCTGTGCCCATAACACCAGCCATGGAGGCCATCAGAATCTTTGAAGGTATACTCTGAGCCATTCCATACCCTTCGTAGCCATTTGGATTTCCCTGCTGGTAGCCTTGCGGTTGTTGTTGCTGATGCTGCTGCTGCTGCTGTTGTTGTTGTTGTTGTTGCTGTAATCTACTCTGTCGCTGCAACTCATGCAATCTCAGCTCTTCGTTTTCTCTCATCAGCATCTCATTTCTTCGTTTCAAGTGATGAATATATTCAGTTGCCTTTGTGAGAACGGTTGCCTTGTTTAATTTACTTGCAGGAGTTAAACCATCGAGATCGATAGGCTCTCTTGGTTCTCCAGATGCAGATTCAACAAGACACTTCAACGAGGGCACGCAATCTCTCAGAGCTAGAATCTTGTCATTTATATTTGTTCTATACTTCTTCTCAATCATGTTGTGAGAGGACTTTTCCTTTTTTGGTTTTGTCACTTTAGCATTCTTGGTTGAAGCATTTGTTACGGATTTGCGTTGTTGCATTTGTGGTTGTTGATGCCGTATTGGCTTTGCGTCTTTGTGTGGGGGGCTCTTGATCGAATGGCCTTCGCTCATCTCTCGTTTGATTGGAACTGGGGACCGAGGAGAAGATGAAGAAGAGGAAGGGGAAAAATCGCTCACGCTTGTTCTCGTGGTTGATGCGGACAGCGGTTTGGATTGGAGCCCCAGGTTGTCTGGAGAGGATAGCGACTCGCAGGGAGAAGGGTACTTGTTCAGGTTCATGCCCATATTGACGCTGTTAAGGTCAAAGTTGAGATTAAAGTTGTTCGCAGGAGGGGGGATCTCATTGTAGAGGCCAGACATGTCGACAACATCGACGCCCATGTTCAGGCTGAGGTCCGGGAAGCCCATCTGATTTGTGATTCCGGCGGATGTCGCATTGGACTGGCACCATTCCAGCTCGTCCAGGCCGGTCAGGCTCTCTGGGGAAACATCATTGGGCAGAAGATCCAGCACGTTTGGCGAGGGAGTTGTGTTCATTAGGCTCGCGGAGCTGCTGCTTCGTTTGTCTGAGACATCGGCAAAGACCGAGGCAGAGGTAGAGTTGGAGCGCTTGACGATGGCGTCGTAGTCGTCACTGGGGTCGTATATGCCAAAGTTATTCATGACAAGGGGGCGTTGCAACGAGGAAGTGGTGGTCGTCAACAGGAGAAGAGCGAGAAGCGAGAAGAATTGGAGTACCATATAAAGCAGCACAGCGAGAAAAGTGGTCAGACCACTGCGGCTCACCTGCAGCGAGGCCCGCGCCGTGATTGGCTGGACATCAGGCGATGTCCAGGTTGTTCCGCGCCGGGTAACTGCCCCGGGGCAATGGCCCGCGCCGGCGTTTTTTTTTTTTTTTTTTTTTTTTTTTATTTGTGCACATTCCATCGGACTCAGGTGTAGATGTAGATGCTGGAGCAGATGTCTGGCTAATGGCACCGGCCGCGAACTGCTGGTGCTACTGCTGGTGCTACTGCTGGTGCTACTGCTACTGCTGGTGCTCGTCTTCCGCTAGCCAAGTCCGGGTCTGCGTATGCGCAGAAATAAACCTCTGTGTTAGTCCCGGACCCATTAGAGTTTGACATATGTCCATTTCTCTCTCTTGCCTTCCATCGCGGAGAAAATAATAGCCATGGTGGAAATTCCAGCCCGGTGGAAACTCTGTGCTTCCAGTTTCTGGTTTGCGATGTGGAATCCCAAATCTCAGCTTGCGTTTCACCATTGCGAGAGGGAAACAAGATGCGAAAGAGATGGCACTAACGTCTCGTGTCCAGATCAACTAGTCACTAAATCTTGTGGAGACCGTTATCTTGCGCCTTTTACGTATTAATCCAAACCGGATAGTAGAATCCGAGTCCTATCTTTTCTCGGTAGTCAGTTCTATTCTCCACAGCGTCTGCTCTATATTTTTGCTACACACAGTTTCTTCCTTTCATTCCACAAATTCCTAGTGCGCTGCTGTAGCTACTAGATTATTGTACACTGTACTCGTTTAGAATTTGAAATATCTGGAAAAAAAGGAAACGCAAAAAGGAAAATTGTGCAAAACTTTACTTTGTATTCACTTGCTAAACGCTTAGCGCTTTTCCCCTTACAAGCATCTACCTCTTGGTTTTTCCACAATTGAGTTATGCTTTACACCGCTCCCCTTTCCTTGATTAATGGCTCAAAGTTTTTAAATCTTAGACAATCGAGTCTGTTACTACTACTGAAACGAAAACGTTTTTACAAGGATTGCTACAAATAGTTGTGGAGATCGAAACGTAATTAGATAGTACAAAGTCTTTTTCTTTCCATTCTGATAGAGCTGTGGCACTAGTTGATCCCTGATCACAGTTTTGTAAAAGATGAACTTTCGCACCACATCTCTGATTTTGTCCTCTCAATTGTTATTAGCCAGCGGGAAAGCAAAACCTTGGATGTCTGATTGGCCAAACACTAAAAATATCTAAACTTGGTCGCTGTTTACTATTCCCGGGATTCTCCCTCCAGAAATACCGTAAACGTAGCAATTTAGGCTTCCGAAACAGTGGGATCTGACAGGTGCAAATGCAAAAGCCTGACGAAAAGGCACTCTAAGTATCATGTATGCCATTCATTCGCCCTCAGGCTCTGACTCTGCCTCAGGCTCTGCCTCTGCCTTTACCGCCGCCGCCGAGCCCTCACCGCGTTCAACCGCTAGCTGAGCTCGCCGAGCTCGCCAAATCCCGGCCGGCTCCGTGTTCGCGGCCAATTTATGTGGGGTACGCGCGATGTATGGCGTTTGAACCGCGGCCCGCCTGCTCACCACTCCCGAACCAGACGAAACCTGAGGTGTCGGCAGCATTGTCTCCACCACACACACACACACATAGACACTCCGTCTCTGGCACTTTTGCTCCGTAATACTCTGTACAACCCCTGGCACGCGCCTATTCGTGCAAACATCATCAAAGCACACCTCTCATCTATCATGCCCTGTATCTCGTGCCCGCATATTTCCGTTTACTCTCTTGCCAAGTACACACTGTGTAGAACATCTTTCTGCTTGCTGCCTATTTGGTCAATGTCCGATACCTAATATGCATTCTCACAAAAAGTCGAATGCTACTGGTTTCTAGTGCAAAAGCTTTGGAAATTTGCTGAGAGATCTACCCTACTTTGTACTTTCCCCTAACCTACGATCGCTGGTCTCTTAACAATTTGGAGATTGAAAAAAAAATTAAAACTGTTACTGAGATTGAGCTCACTTTTACAAGTCTTTTACTAGAACTTGTGAAAAGATCTCTCTTAGTCTTTTCGTCTATGCATGAAAAGTAAAGTAGACCAAGTAATGCTTTTTTCAGACTCAAATACAATGACGATGTTTATATTCCAAAGGTTAATAATAATTAAGAAACACAAAAAAGAAAAAAAAAGAAAGAAAGAAATTGATCGACGATCACAAAATGTACATTCTAATCATTCATCGTCGCCATTGATGCTCATTTCCATTGTCGAGTGATATTCACATCTTCATTGTATTATCCAAAAAAAAAAAAATACAGCAATATCGGTGTGTCAGGGTTTGTTTTCTATCCATCCTACAGCTCTGTCAAAGAGGTGGTGATGTATTTTCCGAAATCAAAGTTTGGATCAGACAAGTCCAAAGCAGGACCAGAAGAAGACTTGGGGTGTAATTTGGCGTATTCGGCCTTGGCCTCCTCAATCAACTTCTCCTTCTTTGCAAAACTATCTGCTGCTGCTTTTTCAATAGCTGCACTTTGTAGTGTTTGTCGATGGGAAAAACCGTAAATGACACCGGCTGCGAGTGCGGACCATCTCAAGACCTGGACAATAAACAAAATCTTGGTTACTAATCTGTCAATGCGAAAACAATCAATGTACTGAAACTCACATTCACCGTAGTTGAGGACATTTTGGGGGAATAGTGTTGCAAAGGAAAAGCTATAGGACCTGGATGAAATGAAAAGCTCCACTTGTGGAAAATGCAAAAGATGGGATGTGATTTGCTACTACAGGCCCCACATTTACGCCTACGACACCAGAATTACGCACCAAGGCTGTAGATTGTATACGAAATCTATGCTGCCCTGGAAGATAGACCGTGTTGCCGTAATCGAACGTCCCTGAATGATACTTCAACAATTCATCCTATTTATTCTGTTGGGTCAGGCACTTGGTGCCCTTGAGTCCGTATTTCACTTATATGGGAAACCCATAGGTGGAGAGCTTGCAGTTCAAAACGTATTCCCAATTGGCACTATTCATTACGATAAAGATTCCAAATCTGTGGAATTTGATTCCCATACTGGTCTCTCCCAGTATATTGCAAATGATGTGGACTGTTGTATTGGCGTCACCGAAGACTCGGGTAAATTTGAATGTCTAACGTTGGCAAAAGTAAGTAGTGGCAATGTTTCACTTTACACATGTGCTTTTTCTAACACAATTCGTTTTATCAGCTTACGCAACCTCTCACTGGCGAGATAACCCTTCATATCGACAAAAAAGGTTCAGTAAAACACATTGGATTTTCACCTTTCAACAAAGACTTGTCCGATTTCAACAAAAAACCTCACTCATCATCAAACAGAGCAAAAGAACAACCCCGAAAAGATGGCGAAATCTCAATAAAGGTAGTGGAACCTGATCAAGGCGCTGTCCCTCTTTTAAAGGGGAAGATAGTGCTAGTGGATAATGAAATACCAGTACCAGAAGCCCCAAAGACGTTTTTACAAAAATATTGGCCGTATCTCATAATCCCAATGCTTGTGATGATGCTAGGAGGAGGACAACAAGAAGAATAGAATCACCAAAATAGGCAAGTTGAAATTGCATAATTTATAATGTTTTATCGCACAAGCTACGTTCATTCAAATTCATAAGAAAGAAAAACGTCCAATTTATTCAGGATCTGCAACTAAAAGACCATATTGTGCTTCTAAAAGCGCTTTTTTCTCATCTTTTAACCACCGATCAACTTTGTTTTTCGGAACACAATAAATCATCAATATCCCTCCCATTAACCGTAGTTTTAACTTGTCATTCTGGAAAATCTTGTTTAGATTTGCCTTTTTCCCAATCTTGATCAATGAGCCATTTGCCGTAACTGCAAAACAGTCAATGTTCGAAACGGTGAAATCCTGGGGGTATGATGGATCTTTATCAAACCATTCTGGCGCTTGCTCGAAGCACATTTTTAAATAAGTTATTGGAGAGTCGAGTTCTGGGAAATTGGAAATAAAGTCTGATTCATTGGCAGTTGGATAGAGTAGAATAGTAGGGAAAATGAGTTGAGAGGCTATATCTTTGGAATCTTCAAGCCGTAGTTTAGCATCGTGGGGTAAAATTTTCTGTTCTTTGTTATCTGATTTTGGAATGAAATTAACAATGTGTCTCGCTTCAAGAGCATTTTTCAAAGTTTCTTTCCTTTGCCTTTCTGCTTCTTCACGTTCTGCTCTTTCATGTGCCAATGTATCGAGATATATTTTCCTCTTTGCAATTTCTAATAACAGTTTCTTAATCGCTAAATTGTCTGAATCAACAGATAATCCATATTGTAAAACCTGAATTCCTTCTTCAAGTTTATCAATCTTGTAAAAAGCCTTTCCCGATCGATATATTGCCTTGATGTTGTTTCCATCGAGCTTCAAAACCTCTTTACAATCGTTGATACACCTTCGATAATTCCGTAATTCCAAATTACAAGCTGCTCTATTTCCCAAACATGCAACATCAATCTCGGAAACCCCACATTGTACATCAAGTGCTTTTGTATAATACTCAATTGCATTCTTGTAATCCTTGTATTTGTACCTCTCATTACCCTGATTTTTGAAATTTGAAGCGATTTCATCCGGTTCTCCATCATATGCCAAAGACTGAAGAGCAGAAAGTTCTGCATTTGTACCTCCTTCTCCATCAGTTTCATCCAATTTGGTCATGAAAAGTGGAACACGGTTTAATGCCTCCAAATACTCTTCAGCAGTCTTGTTAGCTAGATTAGCCAACTGAGGAGGAAGAGATGGTGCACCCGGCTCAGGAACATATCTTTGAGGATTCTCCATTATTGCTTGAAAAAGTTGAATAGAAATCAAACTTTTGGCATCTAAAATCCATCTCTCAAAAACCTTGATGTCCGGGTAATTGTAACAACTTTGTACCCGTGAACAATTACATCTCATAGTAAACTTATTATTTTCATTTGTCATTACACAATTATGACCACTTCCCTTTAGAATTCCGTATTTATTTTATTGGAAATATGTTTTGCACGTTGAGAAACTTTTCAAGCCTGGTTGTGTCGGCGCTTGATTTTCAAGCTGATTTTCAAGCCTGATCTAAAGTGGCTCAACTTAAAGACCAACCTTCTGAAGGCATGTAATGAATCCCGATTTTGTCCCAATAGAAACTACTTACACTGGGGACTCTGGTCACAAAAGACGATTTTCACTGACAAGGTGTGCAAATTGACAGGGTGAACAACAGCGAAAAATAAAGATACGAGTTTCTCATAGTAAATCTCTTAAGTGGGTTTAGCCTTTAGTTATCAAGGATGAATAGTTCCAATGTTTTGGTCAGTTGTTGTATATAGTGGATGTATCTTGGTGGGCGTCACCACTGTGTTGAAAAAGTATATCGTGGAGCTTGAATGAAATATCGATTCAATCGATACATATGCAGAATCCTTCTTAAAAGTTTCTCACTCAAATGCTTTAAACACTCATCACAAAAGAAATAGACAATTAATTTTTGCAACCATAGGAGATGGAAAAAGTTGTAAAGATGCTAGATTTAACTAAACCTTTGGATTACCCTATTCTATCTGCCCGTAAGTTCTAAGACCTTGTCAAGCACTTGCTAGACTACACGCTAAAATATGATCGAAAACTGAAAGCTTTGTAGTGAAAACAATTATGATGCTGGATTTCTACAAATATAAGATTCAAGTCTTTTTATTCTGTCTCTATCTTTCTCTAAACTTCTCATCAACTTCAAGATCTTAAATCTGTTTTAGAAATGATAAAAACAATTAGGCGTTGCCACTTTTCATCATCCACGTTTCCAAAATGCTTTCGATGTGCTTCATCTCAAACGTATCACATTTACATGATTTCACTTGTCTAATCTTACCAAAACGCAAAACCCACTCGCTTTTCTCAGTGTGATAAAGGCTGCGAATTTGATTTCTCACACGCGCTTACACTTTTTTTGCCCTTGCCAATTTAAGTTTGTAACTATAAAAGTTCTCCTTAACAGGATCATTGGCCGAACTGGCCACGCTATAGCCCATATTTTTATACATCCCGCCTCTAACAAATCTCTTCCCAATGCCCATAGAACAAGGAAATAAAACAAAGATTAGGCCTAAGCCTTGCTGAGCGTAGCTGGGCTATTCCGATTTAGCCAGAAAGCTGTTGCGGCAGACCTACATTTATGTGCTTTTAAACGCCTTGCGTGTCAGTATTTACGCGCGGTGTATATCTGGGCACAGATACCAACCAGCTTGTATCAGCATTCTCCCGCTCAGGACGAGTTCTACTCACTCCACCAGAATCGGCTTCTCAACCTTTTTTGTCCAGCTGTTGCGGTCAGTCGCGACCATCTGTTAATACTTACTACCCTGAACAGTTTAGATACCTGTTCCGTCATCGGTTTTCGCAGTGGTAGAACCCTTCAGCTCGAGTTCAGATAGAAAATTTTACGCCCACAGGCTAGATTTATCCCCCCCTCTCCTTTAAACAACAAGTGAACTTTTCTTGGGAACACCATCAATCATATAATCCCTTGACTAGTTATTCCTTCACTGTTTCTATTGTGTTTGATACTCGTCTTTGCATCAGTCATCTTAATTAATTCTATAATCGCGACATATTCTACGTTAGATTCGAGCAGCAAAAATGAAGTCCTCAAGCGACAGGCTACAACGACTACCAACTTTATTCGAGGTCCTAAATCGGAAAACAGAGGCTCCAGTCGACTTGTGGTCTTTTTATCTTTTCATGCGAGATGAACAAAAGTCGCTCGATTATTTAGACTTTTGGCTTGATGTGGTACAGCACTTATCTCTATGTCGATACTATGTTAAGGGTCTACGACAGTCGATAATGCTAAGTGACCATCAAGAACCGGATCAGAATGTTCAATCAGCTTTCCAACGAACCACAGGCTCAAGGTCCCAGACTCATCAAAGCACAACATCCTCGGTACTGCTAGACGCTTTGATGCAAGGAGGTATTTTGGATGACCAGGATGCTCACAGGTTAAGCTGTTTTCTCAGAGGTGATGAACTACAGCCTGGCGATAACGAGGCACTTTTCAGAATCACACAGCTTATCGAGCAGTATTCCCACATTCCAGGAGGCGAAGCCACTAGTGGAGAACGTCCAGGTCATACCTCTTTAGATAGCGATGTGGGAAGCTTGAATGCTCCAGGACGAGTTTATGATCGATTTTCTGCAGGAAGTTCCAAGTACACTGATTACCGAACATCTGCAAGAATAGGCTCGAGCCAGCAAGACCAACAGCGCAAAAGCTCTCAATCTTTGTTAGCGCCACATGCGCAGGAGGAAAAACGAGGAGACCGGTCGTCTGAAATTGAGGAGATTCAGGGTGCAAGAGAACGAGAACTTCAGGAACGAATTAAATCAATTTCCCCTGAAGTTCTCGAACGAATTATGCCTCAATTGAGAAAAAATAATGGCGGTGCCAACCAAAACTCTTTTGTAACCCGACAAGATATTCGAGATTCCAGTAGGCGGCTATTGGTAACATATTTCATACCAGGCGCTGTTCGTGAGTTGGTGATACCGCCTCATATCATTCAATCCGTTCGTCATGCAGTGGAGATTGAAGGAAGAGATGACCCAGAAGTGTTTGACGAAGCAAGAGAATATGTGTTTCAGGTTATGGAGCGAGATGCTTTCCCAGTTTTCCTGCAATACAAAGCAATAGGAAATTTGTCACCCCCTGGCTCATTGGTTCGACTGATATTTGGACTTCTCTGCCTATGGGTTGGCTTCTGGGTTGGATTCATATTCATATTTTTAGACTGGTCTCCCAAATCCATACGGTGCACTGTTTTGGTGCCTTTTGGGCTTGGTGTTTACTACACTATTTCATCGCTTTATAACCTAGACCCACTGGTAATGTGGTTGGGTTATAGCGAGTCAATTGGATATACCAATGAAGATGATCTTGAAAATGGAGAATACAAACAGCGGCATGATGAAGAAAAAGATTTTAATGCAAGAGCAGGACAACAAACTATTCGGAGGACAAGCGGTACAGGAGGTGATGGCACAGGTAGCAATATACTAAGGAGAAGAAACGGATTCCATTCCTTTACTCGTTTACTTGTTAGGATCCGAGAGCCCTATGTTTGGAAATTGCTGTTGAAGCGTTCTATATTTGTTTTTGGGGTTATTTTCCTTATCACGGCATGTATAACGATATTGTTCGTATTGGTTCCTGGCAAACGACTATAACACAAATTCATGCTTCTAAAGCCTTTGTCGCTATCAGCAAATCAAGTTGTTCATTACTCAATTGGAATCTTTATGGTATTTCCTTATGGTGGTGGATACACACGATTTATTACCTCCTGGTTCTAGTCTTTCCAGTTTATGGAGGACATTTGGAATTGATTTTTCTCTCATGTCTTTTTCTTTGAATCTCAAATCAAGTTTCCTCGGTTTCTCTCTTGCCTTTCAGACCTTGTTTGTTCGCCTGCCTACTTGCATCTATGAATTTTATTATTGCTGTGCTTTTATTAGACTTTATGGGATTTCAATTGTTTTATTTTCATCCTTCACTTTTCCAGCACCTTTTTCTTTCAATCTCTATTTTTACTCTGTCTTTCTTTTTTTTAACAGTTGATACCGTTCAGCTGCACTTTGCGGCTTACGCTTTTTTTTCCCCCGCTAAATGCAGGCATAGCTTCAAAGACCCTATCTAGCAAATTCTTGCAAGAGTTTGCTTATTCAACCGATCAATCTTTGTGTTAATTGAATTTGAAAATTTGATTTAGCAATCATCTTGATCACTTTTATGCTATTGTTTTTCAATTCTTCACCTTCCAACTAGTTACAACGCTCCCTCTACTTAATTTATAATATTTAATTCGATTTGCCATCTGCAAGCACTCTGTTTCATGTTGTTTTAGCCCTTTTTTTTTTACTTCCCAGTCAATATATAGTAAGACAAAATGGTTTGAAGTCTACTTTCGGGCGTATGGGTGTACAAATCCAAGACGATTATCGGACCAAAAAGCCGTTGCCAGTTTTTGCGGGAGGAAATCGTCAAAACCGTTTTTTTTTCCCTACCGTCGCCACTCACTCCTCCACTGATTCTGTCTGGCTAGGACCTCAACTATCTCCAGTTTTTTCTGCAATGTTCAAGTGGGTTCAAGGAAGGTATGAACATCGCATTGCTTATCGGATCTGAATGATGTAGTTCCATCCAGCATATCGTATGTGCTGATCCACTAACCTTGGCGATCTATCGCACCAGTGTTTCTGCTCTTACAGGCTACGCCGAACCGAATTATGGAAAGGGCGCCATCCATCCCATCACGGACACTGTGATTGACAAGAACCCGTTCAGCGAGGCTACAAAGGAAGACTTTAAGTGGCAAGTGCCCACCCATACCAACGTAGAGACCCAAACGTTTTACTTTTCTTGCTTAGAGACTGGTTACGTGGGGTTTGTCCAGGTTATTCATTCGAATGTCGTTGGAATCCACACAACTGCACAGTTTACATTTAGACTGTATCACAAATCTGATCCTGAGAAGGAGCTGGTTTGGACATCCACTAGTTTAGAAGATTTTACTCCAGAGGAGAACAATTTTTACGCCACAAATCTGGCAATTGAATTGAATGAGGAAGGATCCGAGTACTCGATCAAATCCTTGGTCAATGAGGATTCAATTGTTGATCTGAAGATCACCAAAGAGGCCCCTGGATTCAAAGTCGGTAAGGATGGAGTAACAGTCTACGGTGAAGATTTGAACAACCCTTGGGGAACAATGAGACACATTTTTTGGCCACGAGCAAAGTGTGAGGGAACTTTGATCGTCAATGGTGACACCATCAACATTAACGGTATTACCATGTTTGTCATGGCGTTACAGGGCATGAAACCTCACCATGCTGCTTCCAGTTGGAACTTTCTGAACTTTCAAGGTCCAACCCTTAGCGCTGTTCAAATGGAATTTACAACCCCGTCGTCCTATGATTCTACGATTGTCTCTATAGGTGTCATTGTACAAAAGGACAAGATCTTATTTGCATCTATTGACAACAAGGCTACACATGAGGACAGCGAAAGTGACGATGTTGGCTGGCCTGTTCCCAAATCAATTACTTTTGAGTTTGCAGGCCCTCTTGTGGATTCGACTGATGAACAGGTTGCAGAAAATACAGCAAAGATTGGGCACGCAACTGTGTCTGGAAAGCTTGATAAGCTCATTGAAAGAGTCGATGTTATGAGCGAGATACCAGCTTTTGTTAAGAAAGTTGTGTCTGGTGTTGTTGGAACCAAACCATACATTTATCAGTTCTGTAACAATCTACAGGCAACAGTCTCATTACCTGATTCTGAACCAATTGAAGAAGAAGGAATTGGGTATTCGGAAGCAACGTTTATATCCTAAGGAAATGAACTCTAGTAATAATTGCAACAAAACTTTTTTTTAGCAGTTTGGTTTCTTCACAACGTTTCCTTTTTTCTTCTCCGAAAAACGAATGTATTCTTTAAGGTATTATCTCTAATCTCACCGCATGAATTCTCTGTTATTTTTGCCCGTCTACTTAATCCTTATGATCAAGAATATAGTATGTTTTTTATTGTTCTTCTTATTTGTCTTGAATTACTCAACCTCTCGATAATCCCGTTAATACTCAATCTTGTCAGATTCGCTTACTCTGGGATAAACAAGTTACTCTCGTACTATTCGATATATACTATATATGTGCAATACGTTCAATGTATAAATTTTCTTTTGATATCATGAAAATTTTTATCCCAGAAGGTTTGCCAGTGGGAATGAAGTCTGGCCCCAATTAGTTCAGGAATGTCGTTCCTAAACCTTAACTTACAATTGCCTACGATTCGCTCAACCACTTCTACCAGAATTCTTTCTGTATACTGTGCATCACCAAATTAGATGTTTGAGGAAGGTCATGTTAGCCTAACATTCGGCTTATCCTAAATGATCCAGGTAACGAATTACAGGATGCTAAAGATCAATGATGCTCATTTTTTTGCCTATCAAAACTTTCAAACGGACTCTCCATCACAAAGACATCAGGTTTGCCTAAAGTATAAACAATGAGATTCCCACCTCAGTAGCCCTAACGAATTTCTTGTGTTTTATTACAGCACGACCTGTTCAAGAAGTCGAGCTTCCATTTATATCAATTAAAACAAATGTGCCGGTATGCTACAGATTTGATTTTATGATTCAATGATGGATAATGGCGATGACATCGAAACTGGTGATCAGAATTGGCCCTTTGTACTAAGCCTATATGATCTAATTTGTATGTATCCATAAAACAGCATTTATAACTGCTGTAGAACAGAATCGAAGCCCAGATCGTTTGGGCTTGCAGCATTAGTAGCATACCCTTTGAATTTCTGCTACTTATGCTCTCTATTCTTGTTGGCATGGCCTCCATCAGACGAGGACGTGATGGAGCTATTGAGTTTGGGGGAACTGAAGCCGTTAAAGCATGAGTCGTTGTATGTGTAATTCAAAAACTACAACTCGTTCGTTTCAGCCATATACTCGGATGTGAAGCGTTCCTTTTACTGGCTTGTCTTTCCCTCTTAAAAGGTTTTCCTAGTCTTCTCCTTGATAAATGTAGTTTCTATTTGGTTCTTTTCTGACTATCAGAACCCCTTATTACAAATGGTCAGATGAATTACCCGTGCCCATATTAATGGCTCGGAGCAGCTTTTAACGCAGGAAAGATCGATGAATTTGCTTGTTTACTGTTTTTTATCTGCAGATGTCATTCCATACACAGTCTCCTTTCCACAACACCCATTCAACCTTTTTGATGGTTAAATGTCATCATAGGCTTATGAGCCAGATCCACGCGGGTAGAAGATGTTTGACGGTAACGACCTCTCACTTTTCGATGACTATCTTTCACACGTTTTGGTAGACAAGGTACGCTTGGTTGATATACGTAAGAGAGAACATTTTTATGTTTGGCATCAAGACACTAAAACTTTAGCGCTGTAGGTCCACTTCTGGTCAACAACAAGAAAAGTAAAGACTCCAAATCAAACCACTACGATTAGTTCATTGAAAATCATATCTCTTCTGAAAACGTATATTACTGTTCATAACCCCAAATTGCAACGCGTCGAACTATTTATCGAAAGGTTTTGTTCCTTAAACGAGGTGAAAAAGTTTATTATTCAGAACGTTACCCCCAAGCATTTAGAAAGAGAATTCAAAGATCATGTTCGAAAATACGCTTCTATATACCTATCACAATGTGGCTTTGAAATCGGGACCACTGATAGATATGTCAAAAGAGTTGGCCAGGAATCATGCGTGATTGCACGAAGACCATTCAAAGAAGGCCAGCCAATCCGATACCTTGTAGGATCGCTAGTAGAAATGAAAGAAGAAGAAATCGAAAAATGGGGCAAAGGAAAGGATTTTTCAATAGTTAATACGAGTCGCAAAAGAGAAGAACAACTAATGTTGGGACCCTCAAGATTCGCTAATCATGATTGTAATGCAAACGCCAGGTTTGTATCCTCAGGAAAAAGAATGACAGTTTTGGCTAAAAGAGATATAATGGAAGGCGAAGAAATAACAGTAGAATATTCTACAGATTACTTTGGCAAGGATAACCGGGAATGTCTGTGTTGGAGCTGTGAACGCGCAAAATTGGGGGCATTCGCACCACCTGGATATTACCACCAGTTGGACCAGAAGAAACTAGCAGAGTTTAAAGCACGTTTCAATCTGACAGAATCAAAAGAACACGGGAAAGGAAAGGAAGATTATCTGACACCAGATTTTTCTGGACATGAAGAAGATGATACCTCAAACCTTCCTTTCAACTTTAAGCCATTAAATGACGAAGACATTTTACATACAGACAAGAGCGAGCTGGCTCCTGAGCACACAGATACTGCGGTAAATGAAAAAGCAGATGGCTATTTACGACCACGAACCATAACGTCTTGGGTTCTTACGAGGAAGATTATAAAAGATGAGAAAGTTTCAGAAACTATATGGACAGTTTTGGGCTCTCGACCAAACAAGTTAGACCACGAACTAAACAAAGATTTCAAAAGGAGGCTTTACAGGACGCTCGATAGCTTTACGAATACCCAGGTATATAAGATGAGCAAGTCAAAAGTATATGACTGTTTGAACTGCGGCGTCTATTTTACTGCAAACCCCAACACAGTTTCAAAAACGAACTCTCAACTGGTTAAAATGTATTGCCCCAGATGCTATAGACACGCGGCATTATATGGAGCGTGGTGGCCCCTTATACAGTATTGCTCCCGTGGAACAGATGAAAGCATTCGTTTCCCATACTTTGAGAATGACGAACGAATTGATGAACCACCCCCAGAGCCTGCCGACTTTAGGCCTGTATTACGAACCAATGTACAAAAGCAAGGGTTGATCAAACGGAGAGCTCGGCTTTTCAACTTAAATGGAGGTACTCAAAGTCGCCCTGGTGGCATTATAAATGGAAACAGCTCTTGGGGATTATTGGGTGATGATTCAGACGAAGATAATGATTCAAGCGAAGGTGCTGGAGCTTTTGGCAGTACCAACTATGATTATGATGATGACGACTTGAGCTTAGAAGGTATATTGTTCAAACTCTGCAGCTCTGCGGAATCCTCCCCATCCTCTTCTCGAGAAACAACACCATCGATCATTGAGCTTTCGAGCGATGACGAGGATAGCCATCGCAACAGCCATTCTAAAGCGACAACATCAGAAACTCATGAAACAATATTTGATGACAAAACAGGGCATTATAAAACAATCCTTATTGATGGTGATGCCGAAGAACAGGCAAAAGCTATCCCTGAAAGTTCATTTGGCTCTGAGATTTCGGACTCAGAGATGAGTGATGATATTTTGGATATTAGTAAGATAATCGAACTTTCTGATGATGAGGACGAAGAAAACAGTTTAATGAATCGATCCGCAAAAATGTGGGTTGATCTGTCAGAAGATGAAGCACTGGATGACTGCGATAGAAGTGACAATGATGACATTTGCTTTACAGAAGAACATCAAATTTCTGAAGAAGTACGAAGCAACACTAGTTCGAGTACAAAGAGAGTGAAAAATAGTTGGAACATCCTAAACTCTCCTCGGTTAACATCTCCAAGTTCGTCAGACCAGAATCAAAGAGGACGCCAAAAAAAAGCAAGAACTAGAAATAAAACTTCTAATCACAAGAGTTACAATATCATCTCGGGTAGCGATTGTGAGTGCGAGAAAGAAGAACTGGGGAACGTGTTTAAAAGATCTTGCAGAACACGTTCCCCCACACCATTTGGGTCATTTCGACGGAGACAAATTCTGTCTGAAGAGGTTGAAGATGACAATCCAGAAATTTTAAATGAAAATTACTGCGAGCAAAGTTCAAATGCGGATATTTTAGGCCCACGGGTAGTTCAAAGGGGAGAAGATAACAGCCCCAAAATTGATAACTGCTTCTCATCTAACCATTCACAAGACAAGATGGACGCAAAACCACAGAAGGAATCCAGCGAACATTTTCAGGAAAACTTTAAAGGAGCTATTAAGTCGATCCAAAAGCCACAAGATGACAGTTTGACATCCAAACCAATTTCAAGCCCCAGCATACCCAAAAACTTTTCTAGTGATGATTCTCAAGCTCGACTGTCCTCTTCCCCTTGTAATGGTGAGGAAAAAATTGAGGATAGAGGTAGAAGCAGGATTGCTAAGCCAGTACAAAAGTCAGAAAATCAACAAACAAGAGCTCAATATGCACAAGGTGTAATTGACCATCTGATCGCAACTAAAAGTCCAAGATCTGATGAAGCAAGTCAAAAATTTCAAAATTTGATGGCACCGACCAATTCTCTTACTCCTATTTTGATTGAGAAGACTTTCGAAGTTTCTACTCCAATCGGACTCTCAGATAATACAAATCCACCATTTCACATTCCCACAGTTTCAAGTGACCATGGACTATTAAACACTAAGGGTGTACTGTCAGAACACTATGAGAAGAGTAGCTTCGAGTCCACAACTGACGGTCCTAAATTACATCAAGGAGGTCCATCTGGAGGAACTAATCTTTTGAGCCCCTTATCTCAGAGTAGGAAGTCTTTTACCTCACAGAACACTCAACAATCTGGAGCTGAAAATATATCAGAAACCAACAGCTCTAGTCACATTAAGCCTTTTACAACTATGGAAGATATGTGCAGTATATTCTCGATATCCTCTTTATCTTCTGATGTCATCGCATGTGGAAACCAAGGAAAACAAGGAGACTTTCAACAGAAGAGTACCGACTTGGGCAAAGCTCCTGGACATACGAATGGTGATTCTTGCATGGCGGCGTCCAATTCTTTTTTGGCTTGCTCATTCAACTCTATGAACTTGGGACCGAAACTACCACCAATTAGGAGCTATGAGGAGAATGTTTGGCGACACAAACCTTTAGCCAATAAACAAGGATTTAAGAATGCTCCGAAACAGCAGATCCTGAAAACACGTCAACAGGCTAGTCGCCAAGCACCTACAACTGGAATTGTTATATCAAGTGATTCGGATGTCAGTGAAATCCCTCACCCGTCCGTAATAAACCAGAAAAATCACGAAGCTTTGAGAGGCCAATCAAATTCCCATCCTCGTAAGACGGTCTTGAAATCGCTGTGTACCCCAAGAAGGGCATCTGTCGATGGACCTGTTGGTCTACAATCAGAGAACAGCCCCCGAAATCAATTGGGCAAGGCTGACAATAGACATCTTTCTCTTCCGACAAAGCCTACTTTTCAAGTAGATTACGATTCATTGGAGGAAGATGATGGTGTCTATGAACCTCGAGAATCATATGTGGATGGGATAGATGATTCCTTTCATAGACAGAGAAGACAGCTTATTAGAACTCGCTATCGTAATGGATATGCCGAGGACTTTCGGCGGTTAGACCATCTGGATTACGACTATACAGAAGATGACAGTAGAACGCAACACTCATATGCTAAGCAAACGACAACGGGCTTGAAAAATGAAATCATCAAATGGATTGCAGAACGAGCTGCAGACGAAAAGTTGAAGAGAAACAGAAATAGCCCAGCAATGCCTATGCAAAACAATGCGGAAATGCAATCTTACCTTAACTTTTCTAATGATTTGAATTTGTCTCGAATGATTGAGAAACTTTTACCAACACCGCAAAGTTCCACAAAAGGGCAAGTATTGGACAATCATGATGTCCAGCCCAGCCTTATGTGTGATCTCGGACAAAATTCGTTTTCGGGTAACATAAACCCGAATAATGAGAATCAAACTAACAGAAAAAGATATAGAGATGAAGATGTAAATGAAGTCAACAATCAAGAGCCTTTTGAAAAGAGGTTCAAATTAATAAAAAGAGTGGTTGGACGCGTATTTAAAGAATAGCATTCTCCACTGGCATATTTTGATTGAATGCGCGATAGTAATGTCTATTTTTGAAACCGATCTATTTTTTTGCCCTCCTTTGGTATTATTTTTTTCACAGGTCTATGTTGGTTTTTATAAAAGTTACCTTATGATTTTAATGAGGATAACTCATTTTGTATAGTCTCATGAGCCTTTTAATGTGATAGCATTTTAAGTTGTTTTTTCAGCTTATTGGTTTTCCTTTATCGTTTAATTGCTTCTTCTTCCTAACATCTTTTATATTATAGTCCTATATTCGTTTAATTGCTAAATTAGTTGTAATATATAACTGGGTACAATTAATTAACTATTGATTTCAGAATCAATTTCGGGATTTTCATAACGTCTTGAGTTTGTGAAGATGTAGCTGCTGAGTGACAGAGAACTTGAGGATGTGTTCCTTAACCATATCTAAAAATAAATCTTGCTAATAACGATGACTACAAACCAATTGAAAAAATCAGTGCCCTTATATTCACAGAATCTATAGGTTATTGATCGCAAATGGAAAAGTCTCATCTTCATAATGTTTTCATCGATATGTTTCTTGCCCCTCGTCGGTTGCAGTTTTTTTAAACTTTCAACAGATAAGCATTAGTGAAACAGATTTGTTTTCAGCAACAGAGGAAAGTCAACTAATCAACAATAGAAGCAGAACCAGGAGGGACAAAAATGAAAGAAAAACGCGCTATCGAGACAAAACTAGGAATGGTTGCAGCTTGTTACCTTGTATTTCCTCTTCCCTATTCCCATAATGGATATAATTAGGCTCAGCTGCCCACGGTAGAGCAACCTAGTCCGTTCCACTGCACGTGCGAGGTTGTACCTGGCTGGCTGGGCGTGGAGCAGCAGGAGGCTCAGGAGCGTTTGCCTCGGGCTAGGAGGTGGTTTTCTGTGTCAGTTTCTATCATTGCTGGCGATTCCGCTCGCTTCTGCTTCTGCTTCTGCTTCTGCCTGTGGACACTATCTGACGAGAGTTATGTCTCTGTGCAATCCAAGCTTTTCCTTCTCGAAGAGTCGACGGATACTTAAAACGAGCCGACTAGTTCAGGGCATCGCATGCTTGGCTCTACTCTGGACTTTTACCTACTGGTCGCCCACCATCTCTATAGAGTCTCTTGGTGGAAAAGATGGGGCTGCCCACTCAATTAATATTTTGTCACAGGAAAAGGGCTCAGGCATACCCCCTGACCAGCTGAGCCAGGCTGTTCAAGAAAATTCAAAGAATAGGCTAGCTAGTTTAAACAAACCTGCTCTGGATGCACCACTTCGAGATGAGCTTGCATTTCATTTTCCATACGACGTAACAACAGCGTTTCCCAAAACTATCTGGCAAACGTGGAAAGTGGGACTTGATAGTGGTGACTTTCCACAGACTTTTAGAGATTACGAGAGCAGTTGGACGATTCAGAATGAAGGTTATGCACACGAGGTTCTCAATGATAAGTCCTCGTTGCTCCTTGTTCAAGAAATGTTTAAGAGCGTGCCAAGAGTTCTCGAAGCATACAAGGCCATGCCTAAGCCTATACTTCAGGCCGATTTTTTCAGATACCTTGTTTTATTTGCGCGTGGTGGGGTTTACTCAGATATCGATACCAAGGGATTACGACCTGTCGATCAATGGGTTTCAACTGAAGCAGACTTGAAGGCCAAATCTAAAACTTTCCAGTTTCCTCCGGTTGGCCTTGCCATAGGAATCGAGGCAGATCCAGACCGTGAGGACTGGGATGTTTGGTATGCAAGGAGAATCCAGTTTTGCCAATGGACAATACAGGCAAAACCAGGACATCCAGCGCTAAGAGAGCTTATCGCCAGGATAACCGAAACTACGCTCGAGAAAAAGGCCTCGGGGAAACTATCACTCTCCAAGAACAGTGATCAGGGCAGCGAAATAATGAACTGGACGGGACCTGCGGTGTGGACAGATACCATCTTTGACTATTTAAATGAGTTTAAGACCGAGGAGGAGCAACGCAACGCCAATAAGGAGCGAATAGACTGGAGAAGCATCACAGGCAGAGAGAGCCCGCTGGTCCTGTCTGACATCCTCATTCTGCCCATCACCAGCTTCAGCCCCGGCGTCGGGCAGATGGGGTCCAAGTACGACGACGACGAGCTGGCCTACGCCAAACATTTGTTTCGCGGGACGTGGAAACCTGAGAAGGAGCGAATGGGCATGGTCTCGCACAACTGAAAAATCCGCTTGTGCGCGCACATTTGCGAGTACACCCGTACGCCCAATAGGTTTGCGTGTTTCTGTCTGGAGAGGGACTATCAGCAGTAGTTTAGGAATAGTACCATATGAGCATCTATCTCCCCAATCCGTGCATTCTAGGCATCCTGTTCATCATATCGTCCCATGATGGGCCCCGTTCGGTGTTCCATTATCCGCTGGACGCAAACAACTACGGCTTTCAGACAACGCCTGTACCCAAACAGTACAAGGGTGCGAAAGATCTAGACGACGTGCTTTATGAGGACGATGGAAACGACGGGGCTGAAGAGGATGAGGATGAGGACGAGGATGTAGACAAGGATGGTAGAGGAAAAGATTTGAGAAATTTTTCATCGTCCTCTTCTTCGTCATCACTGTCTTCGTCAAGCGATGGTGATAGCGATGATTTTGATTCAGACTCTTCTGTGTTTGTCAATGATCCAGTGGGGCGCCATCGATGGCAGGGCACAGATAGAATGCGAATTACTGATAGAGATAAGAACCGGCGAAAAGGACAGAGTTCGAGACTTCGCTCACGAAGGTATTTGGAAAATGGTTATCTTAGTGGTAAAACGTTGTTGGATATTCTCGATGAGCAAGATCGAAGACGACTCAAGAAAGAAAAAAAGAGACAAAATCTTTTGAAGCATATGTTCAACAACTTGACAGATGCCAATAATGCTACTTCTCCGTATCTCAATTCTACAGTTGGCGCGCCTACAACAAGCACCGCGACCACCAGCCCCAATGCTCTTCAGCCTGATTCACCTCAACTAAGTGCAACATCTGGGGAAAGAGACCGGGATCGGGATTCGATAAACACCTTAAAAGAGCCGAAAACATCAACAAAAACCTCATCCATTAATGAAAGACAGAGCGGTAAAAAATCATGGCAGCACGCGTTTGGGTTTGATAACGATTATCTAGCCGAGCTTCTCTCTCCTGGTAAAGCACTTTCGAACGATCGGTTTGAGCTGACGGTAGATGGGATGGCCTTTCTTGGATACCCTGTTCATAGACTTGATAGCGGAGAGTGGAAGGAGAGAAGAAGAAATAAACATACAAAATCTTCCAAAACAAGGAGCACTCGAAGCGCAATGGGACCTACATCAACCCCAGCGCCATTGTCAGAGGATCATCCGATTGAACATTTTAAAACTGAGGAATCCAAAACGGATGATGATAATTCGGGCAATTTAGAAAATCTTTACTTTACAGAATACGAGGTTGAGAATCAAGATTTTGAGGCAACGAGGGATATTCATCATGAAGATGAAGCAAGAACGAGCGAGGAGAATTCGCTCACTATGTTTCACATTGTATTTGTGATGAATCCGCCGTTGGTGGAATATAATTTTAGAATTGAAGAGATGTATCAGTTTGTGACGTCCAGATTGGCATTATTGTTAAGATACGAACAGGCCAAGAATAACTACGTTTGGGAAGAAGCCCGTAAGATCCTTAGGCTTAGAGAGAAGGCTGTAATGGATAATCTGCCTGGACCAGAGCTCTGGAAGCAAATATTGTCAGAATCGTCCCTTGCAAAAGCAATTGAACGACTGTACTGTATGCTGGCAACATCTTCAATTGCAAATATTATGATCAATAAGCAGTTGCGGTCGTTCCAAATTCCTATAAGGAATGAGTTTGATTTCTTACCTCCCACGACCGTTCCCTATGTACCTGGATCTTTTCTATCAATCACAGCTCCTATAAACAACGGAGATATGAGGAATGATGATAGCATGATGATTCATTATGCTCTTCTGCTGCTGGACACTCCAAGCAACATTATAGAGGATATCGAGACGGAGAAAGATGGCGTATTGGCAAATTTCATCCGAAGCATCAAGCCTACAGACAGCTTGCTCAAGTTATCTCAAAAATCGGGACTCGAGATACTACAAATAGAATCCTTTTCCTATCATTTGATATACTGGAGAAGAGCAAGGGCCATCCCCCCGATACAAACAAGAAATGCGTTCATTGTCAGCCCAATGGCGCCAATGGCTAGTCTCAATGAAGATGCCTCGATATTCAAAGCCCAATTCCCATCGTTGCCGCCTCTCCCTATGTTTCTGTCATTGTTATCGTACTCGAAACCCCGACAATATGCAGCTTTGATACCAAGTCGCGATCACAGAGAGACGTATCTGGATGCTCTTTGCTGGCTTTTACGAAATGGATACGTGACTCAGTTGCTGACGTTCATGCATCTGAAGATAACAAAGACAATTAAAATACTGGTGGAAGAGGACATTGAAAGAGAATTGTTGGAGAAGGCGAAAACTAGCGGTATCACCAACTTGTCGGACCTGATCAAGAAAACTGCCATCGATTCGAGCACCGACAACTCAACCAAAGTGGAGGGCAGTGGTGGCGGTGGCGGTGGCGTGGATGCCTCTGCCAAACACGGTGGAGGGAGCTCTGAAAATGCTGATAAGGGGAAAGACTATCGAAATAACGATGGAGTCGGGATGAACGCTCCCGCTACAGCTCTTCAGCCTGTACCGGCGCCTAATGTTTCTGTCTCCAGCTCAACCGGGACAAACGTGTCAAACCCAAACTCGAACTCTAATTCTCATCCAAAGTACCAGAAAAAACACAACGAGATTAACGTGGATTACAACGTTGATGAGGATGACACGATTCTGCTCGAGCCAGATAGGGCCACTGCACTGGAAAGACGGTGGATTGCAAAATGTATGGAAGGAAAGCCAACTGAAGTGGTCAAACTGTTGGGAAAGTTACTCAAGTATATGAATGGGAAGCATGCATTAGAAATGGTTATGATTAAAGAGAACATCTCGAGGCAAGAGGTGAGAAAGCTGTTGCTAGACATTGGAGAGTATATAATTTATGTTAGGCATTGGTAATTAGATGAGGCTCCTCCATAATTTTTTATTCGGCGTTGAACATTTCCAGTAGCTACTGCAAAATGCCTTTCGCTGGATCTCGGGGCTTTGCCACCATTGCCAGATATAGTTTGAGTTGGTGGAGAGTTTGTGTTTTGTAGTCGATTCGTTTTTTCTTTAGTGCTCCCTGCATCTAAAGTTCAGCGCATAAGCTTTCTTGGACTTTTCGGGGTTCGACTCATACTCAATGGTTTTCTTTCCTGTTTCAATGTTCAACAAGACAACTGGTGATCAATATAAAAAAAAGAGCATTCCTTCAACAGTTTTTCTTTCTCACGCTCGAAACATACACTACCAGTTTTTCAATTTTACTACTGCCATGCCTGGAAAGAACAATACTGTGCGCACCACTGTTCCTACATGGGACCTACCTACATATCATGAACTACCACAAGTGAAAAGAAGAGAAGAAGAGTCTGTTCCAAAGTACTCTCCGGTTGCAGATGATCATATCGACTCTGGATACTATGACTCAAAGGGAGAGCTTATAATCATTAAAGACCTCCCAACTGCAAAGCCTAAACAGAAACAGAGCCCGAAACAATCCAAAGCCAAGAACAAAAAGCACACTCCTTACACATATGAGCATTATAGAGCCTATGTTAACGGGGAGATAGGTACGGCAAAAAGAGATAGATCTGATAATCGAAACTCGAGTGAAAGCGAAAGTGATAGAGAAAGTTCACGCCCACAATTATCTCCTAGATCTTCACAAGCATCAGCGACAGATAGCCAAAGCTCTTCCTCATCTCAAACATCACAGAGCCGGAATTCTTTGACGAGATTCTTCCCATTTTCTCAGAGAAAAAGTTAAGATGTTGCTCCATATTTTCTCACTTTGAAGCTTGTATATTTAAACGAGAGACAAAACTCTAAAAAAAAATATGTATGGGAGACAGTTACCGGGAATTTATTCTTTTTTGCATTCGGTGGGGATCTTCGCCGGTATGGCCGGCGCTTAATTTAATTGCCACCACCTTGGGGGGGTTTTCATTCCGCCGGAAATTGCTGGCCCTTGAATGGCACTGGACATGTCATCACTCGAAAATAGAGCTGTTGTCTGAGATGTGAAGCTGATGTCCGGTATGCCCGACCACTTTTTTCTCTTCTCATAAAGGTTGTGACGGAGCACAAACTATATATAGGATTTGTCTAAACCTGGAACTCGTTTTCTTTTCTTTAAATACATCAATTTTAGACAGATTGGGTACCTACTTGCTAGTTTAGGGGATATTAGATGTTTCGGAATACATGTTTTGTTTTTTTTTCGTTTGGAAGCATCAAGCCTATTTTGGCTTTTATGGTGTAAAGCTTCCATGCATACAACTCTGTATTATTTCCGCTAATGTCCGTCTGGGTCAAAAAATTACGTTTGTACTTTCACTTTTTTATTTTTCAGAGCGTTCCAGCCTCGTTTGAAAATAATCTCTACCTTTGTACAGGCCACTATTTCCAAAGAATGTTATGACTCAATTAGTCAAATTCAATCTGACAATTCGTTTCATTTATTTCAAACTTTGAATCTATTCACCTTTTGGCGCTGTTACATAAGAGCGGCATCACAAAGCTGTTACTAAAAGCCGAGCTGATCTTACACCTTGTGTGTATAGCCAAACACTCCTCCCAGATCTGCTATAGAGAATAAATGATTCGGAAAAAGTGTAAATTAACTTTTTCCCTAGCTAGTTAGTAGTCAGGCTTTCCTTCTCCAGCATACTCATCACTAATCATGGAGCATATGGAATAGAGTGGCTATGCCCTGTTTGTCCTAGTTTCCCTCAATCTCTTACGGAGTTAAGCAGTTGTAAGATGTATTTTAAGCTCTTACATTTTTATGCATCCTCTCATCGGATTTTGTAAACGAGATGAGAGAGCAAGAGCCGTACCCGTTGTCAACACCATTAAACTTCATTTGTTTACTGCCACTCTAATTCTTTACACACACTTTTAAGCTTAGGTTCCTGAAATTATCCTATTGTAAGGATACGTGTATTTCCAGTGGGCTGTATTAAGTAGTGAAAAAAGCAGATCTTTTTCGAAGCCAAGGTATCACCCTTCACTTCCAACAGGGCATGTATCCTCTTGGAAATGCTTTTGATTAAGGGTAAATGCAGAATGAAGAGGTCTTTCACAAGGATTCAGTGTCTGAGGATCACTTTAATCCCGTAATTCCAAGAGCTGAACGAGGCACTGGTACAGCTGACGTTTCATTTCGACCATGATGACAACTCAACTGATTCCGTTATTGATTTTGTTTTACCACCAGTGAAAACAACACTTTGTGTTTCAGTGCTATCTCCTGAGCCAATATCATCACTGCCTGCTGGCCATCGGGACTACTGGTGAAAGGATCTGGGGATCTACTGAAGGTCATCGAGGGGCCAATACCTATTGGAGAGTCTCGTTTAGAAGAGATTTATGGAAGGAAACTAACTAAAAAGGTGCTTCTGACTATTGCGTGTCCTTGTCCTACACTCCTGACAAGTAGCAGTCTGTTTCTTCTATGGGCGGTGAGACTTTGTGTTAGGTATCTGAGCTCTGTGGAATCCCGTATTGCATTCATTTTTCTCATTCCTTGCAATTAATCGATAATTGATATTTCTTCAGTGCCACAACCCCACTCCTCTGCTACTACTATGACCTTGCGTTCTTGGTTAAGATTTTCCTTATCTAGTTGCCTAATTTTATGTTGACTTGTTCAAGAGTTGTAACTATCTTAGCAACGCTCTCTCTAAAATTGTTGATTCCATAATAAAAAAGCCATTTATCTTAGACAGATTCTGAAATGCCATTGTTTGTTCTTAAAAGACCCACTAATCGCATGGACAGTGTGATATAGGTCAACTGATTGGACGGGAAGAAAGCTGTTCTCAAAATCTGATATCGGTGATGGAAAACTTCGGGGCATCACAAAAATGTTATCTCAAACTCAACACCAAGAAAAAAGATTGAATTGATGGTATATTGCTTTACAGCTCTTATCTGCTGCTGCTACAAATAGTGTACGCATTCCAAGGCTAACGATGTCAAAAAAGCCAATTCAAATGACACTAATAAAAATGAATCTCTCATATCAAAAGTTGAACAATTTCTAGAGTTATTTATTGAAGACTATTAACTCTTATATAGTTTTCTACTACCTTCTACCACTAACAAGTTATTAATCCTTTTAACTGGATAGAATCACTTTTTTATGCTCACTTTTAATGCAAACCGGGGTATGATTGTTTCTTTTGAAGCATTTTTTCTTTATACAAAGATAACCGATTATTTTAGTTTCTCTTCAACATCTCTTCATTTATTTCACTGTTTTGTAGTCACAACTGTTTCTTGCTAGGAATCTCAAAAGTTCTGGGCAGTAACCTTTACAAAGATGTAAAGACATTAATTCAAGAGCCTTTTATTCCTTAATGCACTCCTAAAGTTCGAGAAATAAGGGAATGTTCTTTAGTTTGGGTCAATACATTAATGCTGTTTTTCTTTGCATCCAAGAACAAGACATAATATATCGAAACTATGGTGGATGCCAGAAGACATATAAAGAACTTCTAAACAACGCCTTAGATGATCTGATCAAAACATAAAGGATTACTTATAACAAGAAGATTCGAAGAGACTGTAGTAAAAACAGTAAACACCAAAGTAGAACATAATTATATGATTTGGGGGAGGACTCAAATGCCGAATTTTTAAAATATGTGACAGAATCAAAATTATTACATTTTCCCCTCACTTAATCCAATCCTCTTTCATTTGTTTTAACTTCCAAGTGTTGCTGAATGGGCATGTTTTTCACGACGTTTCCGGTGCAACTCTGTGGACGAGCAAAACATGTCCACTCAGCAACACTTGGAAGTTAAAACAAATGGAAGAGGATTGGATTAAGTAAGGGGAGAATGTAAGAATAGTGATTCTTATTAACAAAAGGCTCAATATATTCAAGAATGGTGTAATAATGAGACTGAAGCCAAAGAGTATAAAAAGAATTTTGTTTTTTATTTTTAGTTTTCTTCTTCTTTAAGCTACTTAATGTTAATTCTCTGTGCCATAAACTTGAGAGTTCAGGACTGAGGTTTTGTTCTCACGCACACCATGTAAGAGAAATAGCTTCTCTTATTAGTTAGACCCGGTCCCTAGACCTGAGTCCAGGTCTATCGGTCCTAACCCGATCCTGCATTTTTGAGAGAAATAGGCCACCACCCCTTTAAGATCTCCTTCCTCTGTTACATCTTCCAGTACAGCCCCAATTTCCACATTTCTGGCATCTGTTGACACCCTGAAATTGGCCGAAGGGAAGTCTGGGATCACTAGGACTGGCGAGTGGGACAGGGCGTGTTTGAAGAACTCGAACGACTTGTCTTGAGGAGGTCCCCACTCGCATTTGTTGTTGGCGAAGTCGTTGAGCGGGGCAGCGTGATGGGAGAAACCAGGGACGAATCTTCTGTAGTAGTTTAGGAGGCCAAGGAAAGATTTTGTGTCTCTAGGAGACTTCGGAGTTTGCCAGTTGGTTATGGCAGTGACTTTGTTTGCGTCGGGTGAAATGCCGTTTCCATCGATCTGAAAACCCAAAAACGAGACGGAAGACACCAAGTGTATGTTTATGGTTTCTTCGATCTCGTTCCTGGGGTTCCAGATCGATGGAAACGGCCTCTTACCAGATCCAAAGAAAGTCACTGCCATAACCAACTGGCAAACTCCAAAGACTCCTAGAGACACAAAATCTTTCCTTGGCCTCCTAAACTACTACCGAAGATTCGAGCCTAGTTTCTCTCATAATGCTGCCCCGCTAAACGATTTTGCAAACAACAAATGCGAGTGGGAACGTCCTCAAGACGAGTCCTTCGATTTCTTCAAGCACGCCCTGTCCCACGCGCCAGTCCTGGTCATCCCAAACTTCCCTTCGGCTAATTTCAGAGTGGCTACAGATGCAAGCAAGGCAGTAATTGGGGCTGTACTGGAAGATGTGACAGAGGAAGGAGATCTTAAAGGAGTCGTGGCTCATTTCTCCCGAAAGTTAAACCCGGCTGAACTCAACCACCCCGTCCGCGAGCAAGAACTGCTTGCATTGGCCTCTACACTCAAAACTTGGCGCCACTACTTAACGGGCGTACCCTTCATAGTGCATGCTGACCACCAATCACTGGTACAAGTACAAAATGGGAACAAGCAATCCATGGGAAGGCTAAACAGATGGTTACAACTACTTGCCGAATATGACTTCTCCGTTGAATACATACCTGGTTCCACGAACAATGCCGCTGACGCTCTTAGCCGTCCGCTAGACGAAGCCAATACCTTACAAGCTTCAGTACGAGACGTCTCCTTTGACATTGACCAGCTCGTTTTGGAATACAAAAGGAACCCCGAACTAAAACAAGTATACGACATTTTGAAATCAGGAATAGACACACCTAAAGAAATCAATGCTTATATCAAGTATTTCCGTTTGGATAACAACCAGTGCCTATACTTTCCGGCAATTGTTGGTGCTACTACTTGGCGCTTGTGCCTACCCCACGGTACCATCGCCACAAAGTTATCTACTACGCCCATGACGCAGCCATTGCTTCTCATCCTGGTTACTACAAGACTTATCTTATACTGGCAAACAAATACTGGTGGAAGAATATGTCCAGATCCATCAAGAGATATGTACAGCGCTGTCTAATCAGCCAAACAACCAAGTCGACTTTGGCCTCACTGGGTCTCCTTATGCCGCTCGCAATCCCAGAACAACGTTGGACCGATGTCAGCCTTGATTTTATTACTGATCTGCCTCAAACCGAGAATGGATACAACGCGATTTTTGTAGTAACGGATAGATCAACCAAACGCGGACACTTCATTCCCACGACAAAGGAAGTTACGGGTGAAATTGCGGGACACCTATTCCACAAAAGCATCGTCAAACTTCATGGGATTCCCAAAGTTGTGGTGTCAGACCGCGACCTCCGATTTACGGGCAAGTTTTGGAAGCCATTACATGCAAGAGTTGGAACAAGATTAGACATGCCTACGACAAACCACCCTGAATCGGACGGGCAAACCAAAAAACTCAATCGAACCCTCGGACAAATGTTACGAGCTTACGCCCTTCAAAATCCATTATTGTGGACACACTACTTAGGCACAGCTAAATTTGCTTATAACGCCGCCTTTCGATCAGTCATGAAAGGACTCATGCCAATACTAGATTTAAAGGCGGCGTTATAAGCAAATTTAGCTGTGCCTAAGTAGTGTGTCCACAATAATGGATTTTGAAGGGCGTAAGCTCGTAACATTTGTCCGAGGGTTCGATTGAGTTTTTTGGTTTGCCCGTCCGATTCAGGGTGGTTTGTCGTAGGCATGTCTAATCTTGTTCCAACTCTTGCATGTAATGACTTCCAAAACTTGCCCGTAAAGCGGGGGTCGCGGTCTGACACCACAGCCAAGCCGCCCAGAAATACTTCCGATTGGAAATCTTCCTTATTCTTTGGCCGCCGACGACTTCACAACAAAGATTAAAGCTATTTTGAAATTGGTTCAGGACTCCATGGTGGAAGCGCATAGGTCTCAAGAGGCTTCCTAGAACCAACATAACAGGGAACTCTTCTACAAAGTTGGTGACCTTATTTTGATTCATCGCCAAGCTTTTATTGCAACAGGAAAGTTTCATATATACTCTCCTGGAAACCTTGCTTGATAATTGGAAGGGTTTACACCCGTCAGAACCCTCAGAGGTAGAAGTTGAAAAGTAAAGTGAGGAAGATCTAAGAGAAATGATTCTCTTAACCTCTGATTAGTTCTATTTAGTTTCTGTTATTCACATTCGCTCTTAGTTACCATTTTCTTGACTTGTTTTACATTCAGTAACTACAAGCGGTTATTCTAGTAATCCTTTAGTTGCTCGCATAGTTTCTAGCAGTTTATAGCTCTATAAAAAGAGGCCTTTCTCCCTAAGTCTTAGGAAAAGGCACCCAGCAACGAATACATTTCCTTTTGTTTCTTTCTTAACTTTTGAGCCCTGTTCTTCCCCTTGAAGTAAGAGAATCCCACCAGGCATTCATCTTACACACCTGTAAGAGAACAGAACCTCAGCTCTGAACTCTTAGGTTGTGGTTTGGTTCTTAAAACTTGTATTCAGGTAACTTGTAGAAAAGAACAAGAAACTACATAAACTAACTTTAAATACACATCATTATCAGTATTCAATTTACACATGTGACCATTTGTGCTATACAAACGAAGAGTAAGAATCAGAATTCTAACAACCAGTATCACAGTGGTGATTTTCAAGAGAAAAATTGTTAATTCTTATATTAAAAGTGGCGAAAAGACGCCCTTATATAGACCTCGACGATAAATAAAGATTATATACGATCAAGAATAAAAGTAAACGTGTCAATAACAGATTATTGCTAGCAAGAAAAGAATATAGCTTGATAGCAATTAAGAAAGAAAAGATAATCAATAACAATAAAGAGTAATCGTAGCAAGATTGCAATAAAGTAAATAAAAAGAAAAGAAGAAGTATAACGTTAAGAAGAACAAAAGAAGAAGTATAACGTTAAGAAGAACAAAAGATAAAGCATAACGTTAAGAAGAGAATAAAGGAAATAGTTTGTAAAAGAAGGTAAAGTATGGAGACGTCAGAGCAATAATCGTCACAACCAGAACAACTGGTCTCTTGGCCCAGTTGGTTAAGGCACCGTGCTAATAACGCGGGGATCAGCGGTTCGATCCCGCTAGAGACCATTTTTTGAACTTTTCCTTTGAACAAGCTAGCAACCTTTTTTTTCGTTCCTACGTGCTTTGCACTTCTAGATCCTAGGAGAATGGATAGTCAATTGAATTCACAACAAACATTAAAGCTTTCTTTTCTCAAGTATCTACTTTTTCAGTGGAATGTGCGCGAGACTCTTCAGCAAGCATGACCCGTGCCAACATAGTTCACCGTTAAGTAAGACATTCTCAACTTAAGGAAAATCCCCAGTTTAAGATATTCAAATCAGTTGATGAGAAACTACAACATTTAGGAACAGTTCAGAGTTTAATTTTCAAATTATGGGAATATGAATATTAAAGGCGATCGTAGAACGATAATAGTTTTCATAACCCATGAGGTAGGCATGAGTTAGTTCTAAAATATTTTAAAAAAGAGCTGCCCATAGAGATGCTACAACATTTTTTGTCTTGCTAAAGCCATGCTTAAGGGCGTGATGCTTTGTTGTTCCTCACTTGTACTTGTAAACTGCAAACATAAAGAGGAGGGCGAATTATTAAAAAAAAAGAAATGAGAAACTACAAAGTTGTTGAAGGTAGAATGTGAAGAACCACGAATGTTTGAGAAGTGAACTCCGAAGCCTTTCAAACTCTTACAGAAGTGAATATTTGTGAATATTTCTAACCCAGTATATGCCCAATCCTCTCCCCAGAGCCCATAATGCGCAATCATTTATCACAAACTGAAATAGCTCACATCAAGTTCACACTGGTATTCAGTGCCAAGTTTTTCTAGTTCGATAAAACTTATGGCGGAGGATATATTATCCGTGCAAGGTGAGAATAAAAGCACAATACCTGTAGATCCCAACATCAGCCTCATCGCCTTCAACATTTCTCGGCTGTTTATCTAGAACTTCAAAAGTGAGCTGTCATACCATACAAACATAATACAGAGCTGGGCGTAATCAAAGATAAATAGGAGCAAAGAAAAGAGATGATGCCTGAATAATGCGTGGACCGGTACTTTTCAGTACACACACATGATACGCGCCTTTGAGACAAAGATTTTTCTCATCTCACCACACAAGTTAAACTGCCAGCCAGCATCACCACAAAAAATATGCCACAACGGTGACCAGATCAGCACAGATGGCGCTTCATTATACGAAATTGAAGGCGTGCTGCAAACTACAATATTATTTTAACAATTAGAGACAATAACTGCTCCAATTTGCCTAAATGTGTTCCACCATTTGTCGGCGCTTCTTTCTGGCGTGTAGATTGGGGACAATTAATGGGGTGGAAGACATAAGACCTATGATCGCGTTGTTATTCGTTCACACACAGAATAGTTTTCCATGAGGATTCGTACACTTTTCAAAGCGCATAGAGCTAATTTTGGATTCCTAGAGCTTTGTCCACCTTCAAAAAATAGCAAATTGCTTGTTTGCTTTCCCCCCTGCGCTTTACATCGAGGCCCTCTCGGGAAAATCTTCGGGCCTCAAACCAGAAATGATGTACGGTCTGAAATACAATGCCCCGATCTCAAACCACAACCCTTATTTGTGTACCTGTCACATTGTTATATGCTTATCGAGCAAACTCTACTTTATTACCTATTTTATGCGCAAAGGGATGAAAGTAATGAACTCATTGATACCGTCGTTGGTAATTTTGAAAAAGATACCATCTAAAGACAGCTTACTTTGGTGGAGGTGGAAACCGATGCTATTATAATTCTGCCTAGTCCTTGACCCAAATAAAGCACCGGGGCAAAGTTCTTATTCAATCCTGAGACGATGATTTCTACAAACAGAGAGTCCTTATGGTTCTCAAACTCACTTACATTTAAAGTTTGTGCACTACTTTATTTAATAAAACGGAGTCTCCAACCCTTTTCGATAGGGAAATAGGAGAACTGGGAAAAGGTATCAAATGTCTACCGTTTCCTATTTTTTCCCTTTTATCCTTCTCTCCACAGGAGCTGTCTTCGTAATTGTACGAGGAAGTGGAGTTGAAAAAACTTTTAATGTATTAAAATCGGAGAGAGGTTAATCATCCCATTACTTCCTTTATATTTTTGCCTCTTTTTCCTTTCCTCTTACCAGTTCAACTCCTACTCCTGTTCCTTAACTGATTAGCCATTTCTCTCTGTATCATTGATACCTCCAAATTTCACCATGGACTCTTCAAATGTCCTACCTTCCATCATCACAAGGCTGAGGAAGTTGGTATGCCATTGCCTAAATTGGGCAGGTGATCTCATTGTCTTTGATATGGCACTAACAGGTAACAGCTGCCAATTGAAAGCGGCAATAGCATTGAGGATACTGAAGCTGATAAGCTCTTCATATCTTCGAAGAATGTTTTAACCACATTATCAAAAACTCCTGCTATTTCCGAGGTGTTGAGCGGCTTCAGCTCTTTACTTACGCTGGTGTCCAAGGTACGTTAATCCACGTTTGATCATTACTAGTCCAGCCACCTGTAATGCTAACTCTCCACCCATAGCGAGACCGTTATGAGCCTCTAGAGAACCGGAATATCTATTCTCTTAGATCAGTCTTTGTCATTATGAAACTTCTGGCTGAGTGTGTTGAATCCAGCTGGGAAACCACACAGCAAGGATCTGTTAGAAGAGGCCGAGTCCCCGTTTCTTATTGGCAGGCATCAACAAGTTTTGGACAGAAACCATTTCTGAAATATTACGCAGTTTTGCCCCCTACTATTGGTTCCGACTTGGCAAAGACACTGTTTGAGCAGATTCTCGAGATTAGACCCCAATTAAACGTTGTGGAAACTGTATCGCTTCTGAGCAATGGCAGCATACAGGTTTCTACAGACTTGCAGACTCATCCCCAGAGGGCCCTCATTGATGCCATAGACGAGTGTTGCACAATAGTTTTGCGTTATCTTTCAGCAAGCAACTGGACAGCCACATATCCTGTTGTGGTTTCACAGATATCATCTATAAGCTCTTCCTTAGTAGGTGATTCAGACTTGACCGCAAACATTGACATTTTGGCTTTCCTGTACCTTGATGAAATGTCCATTCTGTCACTTTTCAAAGAAATGTATCATTTCTTTAACTTGCTGAGAAGGCCGCTGCATCAATCGCTCTTGTTCTATTTCTTTTCAATGAGCTTGGAGTATTGGGTAGTGGCAAGACCAAGCGAATTTTACAAAGCTACCCTTGAAGGATCTCCTCTGGGCGTAGTAGCGAATGAATTCTTTGATTACGTTTATTCAGCAACAGAGAACTCTGCATACTCTTCTGCTATCCTACGTTTCTTGACAGCACTGCTTTGTGTCAATCCTAGCAGCTTTGGGAGCTACATGGGCTCTTCACTGAAGCGTTTCTCTTCCAAATCAATGAAATTCAGAATGCTTAACGCTTTCAAATCGCAGCTTCACTCGAAACGAGTTCCAGATTTACAGCTGAGCTGTATTGTATTTATAGGCACAGTTGCCTCAAGCATAATGGCTTACGATCCCAATAACTTCATTGTAAAGTTTTACAAGACGGTGTATGAAGAGCTCGACGTAGTATTTCAGAGTTACGGAGATGACATATCACCCTCTATCATTGGATTTTACTGCGATTATTTCATTTCTTGTTCCATTATTAACCCCAAGTATGTTCAGGAAACCTTGTTGGGTCAATTGAATGATCCAGATTGTGCGACTTCTCTAATCTGTTGCCTAGCAACATCTCTGCGTGCAATGGGATCAGTTCCACTGCTTCATGATACCTATTTGAACTATATGGATCAGCTTGGACCTGCTTTGAGGACCCTTGTTTGGAAACATCACCGCCTTTTGTTAAAGTCTCGTGCTTGTGGTAGCTCCTCAAAGAAGTCGCTCACAACCAGTAACTCAGAGGTCGTGAGCTTACCTATTCTAATCAATGTTTTTTATTCGTTTGTTGCAAGCCCTCAACATTACTTCCAGGACACTGCAAAAGATAACACAGCTTCTGTAAAGTACCTTGAACCTATGGTTTCATCGTTGGTAGATGAAGATGGCGAACTGATTCATGCTGCTACGCAATTGGTTCTCTCTTTCATTGACCCTATCAAGCTGTCGTCAGTTAACCCGGATGATGTTGACATAAATTCTGGACATTTTGTTTTGGGAAAATTTCTTGCAAGCGGCGTTTTAATCCAATGCCTTTCAGAAAAGATTACAGAGATTGCACTAAATGACCCTAGGCTCGAGGGTTTCCTAAAACTTGTAAGGAGTTTGTTGAAAACTAGAATTTTAATAGGAAAGAGATTCGAACTCAAGATCAAATGCCGCAACGATATAACAAAACTTGAGAACTTTGACAAAAGGCAGAAACTGTATTCGACACTAGAGACTGCCCTGCTTTTGTGTTTCTGCTCTCCGAATGTTGAAATTTTCAAATTAGCAGCGGAATCGTTTTCTCTTGCAACAGAGGATGGTCTCCAATGTGAGAATCTGACAGCCCCAATCTACACTTGTCCTATTATCTATAACGCGGATCAATACAAAAACTTTTCTAGTTTTACCATTATAGGCCAGGCGGCACTCCAGAAAAAAATCAGAAAAACGGTTCTGACGCTATCAATACCAACAGAAGGCATTATAAACGCTTGGGAGTTGGTCTTTGATAGATTTTGTGATGACTCTGATGGGGAGGCTTACAGAAGCACATATGTCGTTGAAAGAAGAAACTACGCAGGAATGAGCGCATGCCTGTGTAACTCAATCATGGCTACAGACCCCGAAACCAACGCCAGAGTTGCTCATGTTCTGCCACTGGTTGATAGATTCGTGAACAGGCTTGTTGAATTTTTATCTGCCCCCAATTTAATCATTAATAATGCTGCGAGGGAAGTACTGGCGATCGAGATGAGCAGACACGGTCTGCCGTCAATCTTTAAGTCTGTCAACGAAATGATTCAAAAGCTCCTCATTTCAGGTGTCAAGGAAGACATTTCTAGAGTTCTTGAGCAAGTAGTGGGGCTTGTTAAATCTGCCATTGCTCGTAGCTTGGATGAAAAAATTCAAATACCTTCAACTATTATTGATGTTGTATCTACCATCATTCGATACTTGAGCGATGCAGACTTAGGATTACAGACTCTAAAGCTAAAAATTAGAATGGGGAAGCTAGTGCAAGATTTAGAATCCAGCAGAGCCAGTCTAGGAATTCGAATGAACAATAAACTGAGATACAATTTTGTGGAAAGCTTTTTTGATTGGTTCTGTTCTGCCTCTTTTAGGCTTGAAGACGAGACTCGATCAACTAAAGATTCTTTGCAGTCTTCTGATCGCCGGCTTTATGAACAAGACCAAATATACAAGGATCTAGCTCTTGAATCTATAAAAGCATGCAGCTTTCTTTCAAATGGGCTATCTATCGAAGTACCAAAAACAGAAACTGAAGAGGATTATCTCCACGCAAAGTCCACTATCTGTGCTGCATTCTTTTCTGCCTTGCTTAGGGGATTAGAAAAGTATGAAGGCACGGATGATTCTCGTGGAACCCTAGTTAACAGCCATGTAACTGGAAATGTGATGGCAAAATCTTTAGCTTCTTCTCTGTCCTTATCGTCAAGTGGCTTTCAAAAATCGCATACTCAACGCTCTCTAGCTATGTCAAAGCATATTATACAGTGCCTAACAAATTTGATGTTAGGAAACGCTGATGTAGCTCTAAAGTTTGGGCTGCCGATTGGGTATCATAAGAATCCTGGGATCAGAAACTCATTCATTAAAGTTTTTAACCAAATCATTTCCAAAGGCCTTGGGAACGTTCTTGATAAAAGTGAAGAAGCGAAATACCAAACTCTATTCAGTTTCCTGCTTGACAATTTATCTGTTTCTGTCGCTATATGCGAATCCTGTCCTGTTGCTGAAGTCGACTCCCTAGGATCAGTACTTTTTTCGTTGTTCGAGACACAAGGAAATGAGCTTGAATTGGTCAAAGCCTGTGTTGTTAGAGAAATTGAAAATACCACTCGCGTAGTAGACCTTTTGCGAAGGAATTGTGTGGCAACAAAGTTGCTCTCTCTATTCACGAAGAAATACGGCACAACCTACCTGAAGGCAACGCTTGGCCCCATTCTCCAATCATTTGTGGATGCTCCTGACGATAGCGTATTCGAGATAAGCATTGAAAAGATTGGTACACAAGAAAACAAAGCCGCTCAAGGAATTGAAAGGTTTATGATGTTTTTGACAAGATTATCGAATGCCTTTTCTTCCTCATTGTCTCATTTGCCCGAGTCTTTTAAGCAAATTTGCAACGCAATTAGGAAAAGCGTTGCTATCAGATTCCCAGAAGCAACCGAGACATCTGTGGGGTCTTTCTTGTTCCTTAGATTCTTTTGCCCTGCACTGGTGGCCCCTGAAGCAGAAGGAATTCTAAAACATACACCAAGAAGGGATGTCAGGAGATCGTTGTTGCTCCTGGCAAAAGTTATTCAAAACATGGCAAATGGCTCTCTATATTCTCTGAACCTGCCACTTTTGAGCAATAAAGCAAACGAGCTAAACCTCATAAGCGAGAACATTCTTCAGTTTTTGAAAGCGGCAGCTTGTATTTCTCAGGAAGAAGCAAATCTAAACTTCCTTGACATTGCATCGGTTGATATGGGTAGAAAAGAAACCCCCAGCCCGGAAATTATAAATCTCGACAGAAATGAAGTGATGTTCCTTCATGAATACTTGTATGAACATTGGGACAGCGTTCATGAATACGCAAGAGCTAAGATCGAAAAGGATCGTTCGAGCGTTTTTGAACACCGCTCTTCAGATTCCATATCCGCAACATCTGATCTGTTTTCTTTGGAGACTTCCGATCCTAGTGTACTGTCATCTATGGACATGCTGATAGATACTTTAGGCCAACCAAAAGGAAGCTCGTCAAGCCCCATTCCTAGCAACATTCTGGAAAATTCAGGATCAGATGAAGATCGGAAACTTTTGGATTTTATGATCAGGAACTCGACCAAAGACTTTGGAATGATGCTAGAGAAGCAGATCATCCAAGAAGGAGTCACAAGCCAGGGCATACCTTTTGTCATTTTATCACTTGCGTTGTTTGATAAAGCAACTGTTTCAGATCCAGAAATGGTTTTGTATCGCCTCTTTCAAGTAATGTCAAACATGTGGAATAGAGAGTTTGCGATATTGATGGATGCGACTGGCTACAACAGTAAAAACTTTATTGACCCTGCTTTCCTTGAAGGTTTGGCAAGCCTTCTTCCATACAAGTATCATTCTAAGGCAACCGATGTCTATTATTACAACGTTTCCAGTGATTTCTTGCCAATGTTACATGGTATGTTTGATTCCTATCCGAAAGCTGCACCTTTCAGCCCATACATATGCCCGCATCATTTCCCCACGTCATTCTACGATAATGGAGACTTGCCAATCACTCCATTTGGGCTTTCGAAAAAAACAAGAAAGATTGTCAGCGACCAGCGAGTGCGATTTGATGAGGTTCTGATTATTAATAAGAAAGATTTGAACCCCGAGTCCGTGTCTATGAAAATAGGAGACGAGTACATTCAGATAGCCAAGGACGAGCCTATTTCTATTAAAGCTGGGGAAGAGACTCATTACCTTCACATTATGGATGTATACCATGTATCTGAGATTTCCAAGGCATATGCAACTTTCACCTCGGCCGATCCAAATGAACTCACCATTTTGCTCAGTGAACAAAGAACTTTGGTTCTATCAAGTCCCAGGAAGAACGAAATCATTAGGTATGCCAACTCGATGATTGAACGGTATAGTGAGCACTCTTCGTCATCTGGTTCACTCAGCGATACTCCAGTTCATTCCATGAGAGATATTTTGTGCTATTTGCTGAACATTGTTTTTACTGGGCTGAATTCGGATGATGCTGAAATCCGAAATGGATGTTTTGACTTATGGTGTTCCCTTAAAAAACTGGTCAATCTCGAAGATCAACTCTCAGCCCCTGTAAATTCCATCTTCTTCCCCAAAAATCATCTAGGGTTTTTAACAACGGTAAGCCACACTCTCTCCCAGAGTCATCCTGAATGGACATATGACTTTCTCAAAGCTTTTTTTACTGCATTTGAAAACACCAAACAGGAAAAGTATGAGGCTTCCATATGCTATGTTATCCCTTGGATCAAAAACATTTATGAACACATTTACAATGAAGATGGCAAGAAAGGCAAGAGAAGGGCAAGAACAGTTATAGGGAGACTCATCCGTCTAACTGTTATGTCCGAGTCTACCAGTCTTATGTTTATGAAATTTGTTTGGAAAGAGCTGTGCTCTCAGAAGAAGCTAAGACAAACTATTGTTAACGAACTTATCAATGGGGCGATTGATCGCAATAATAATGGAAATGACTGTGAAGACATTTTAGCAATACTTTCTATTATGAAGACCAAAGATGTGACCGAAATGATAGTTGAGAAATTGAAAAATGTCAGCAACGTCCCTTTTGACTCAAATGTTGGAGAGGCGAAAGCTATGGCTCAAATCCAGGCAAGTTGGATTGAAGTCCTAATCTTGGTTAAAGCTTGTCTGTTTTTGTTTTTTGATTCGCTTGAGCTATGCGAAGAATATCTGGGAGAAGTATGCTTTATGGTCACCTCCTTCATTGATATGGGACCTTATAAATTGAGAAGCACACTACACAAACTGCTTATCAACACCCTCAATGTTTTATTTCAGAAGCCAGGCATTACTGCTTCGGACCAAAACAGTATGAGCATGATCATTGAGAGGTTTTGCAACCAAAGAGCTAGACTTCTCTTTGGACTAGATCGGCAATTGGCTGATGAGCGCGAAGCTGTTGCAATTCATGGCTCAGCCTTGATCAAAGGGCTCGAGTCTTACTCTGGCTACCTGTCAGAAGTATTGAACATTGTTGGATCTAAGGAGGAAACAGCAAGATGGAGATCATGTTGGTACTCGCTTGCAGTTAATTCAGCATTCAAGAACTCGTCAATTATCAGGTCTCGTGCACTGTTGCTGGTAGGCTTTTTGGCGAAGGAGCAGTATGCGGATTTTCTGGTGATGCAATGCTACAAGATATGGTGCAAAACAGTTGACCCTTCTGTAGCATTTGATGAATGGAGCGTCGATCTTTCTATCTGTTTAGTTGAATGTTTAAGTCGGCTTGTTGAGCGATTATCACCAAATTCCTCCTGGTGTGGAAGGCTATTTTGGCTTGCAATCAGTTGTGCTCAATACAGACAAGCTTACCACTTTCTTTCTTCTATCAATCTAGCAGCAAAAGTGCTTACTAAAATGGAATACGACGGATGTTTTACTAACCGTGATATTACCGAAGTGTTAACAGCCGAAAGGAACAACATTAAGGGTCTTGACGGTTTTGATGCCGTTTCAGGGCACAGATACTCCCCTGAACAGTTTGACGTCTATATCTGCAGCGTTTTCATAAAGGGAATTTGTATGCCCCGTACAAGATATGCCACTTTGACTGCATTAAACACATTCATGGTTATTAGAGCCAAAAATAGCGAAGGAATGACGGAAAAACATAGCACGTTAGGCGTGCATGTCTATTTAATGTTCTTGTTTTTGTTTGCAAGATCAAACTCTGATTTACAAAAGTACATCTCAGACGCCAATGAGACTTCTATGATTGATGCGGGAGATGAAATTTTTATACCTAAAGCTCTGATTGAATTCTTTGAGAAGGAAAATGTTCAAAGTTGTCTTTGTAATGGCATTGTTTCGATGCTGTTCAAGGAAAACTGCTGTGAAGAGTCCTTCACTCTCAAATATCTGAAGCTTCTTATCAACTCTGGTACGGGTACCAGCAGTAAGCAAAAGTTGATGATGTGAGTAATAATGACCCGTGATACTTTGACGCTTCTATACTAATTGTTCTAGATTCTCTTACTTAAAACCGAAGCTCTCCGTGATTTGCACCCATTCCACCTCATATCCATTGCTTTCATCTTGCCAAAAGTTGATTTCCCAGGTGCTCATGGACTCCGAATTCCGTGAATCAAAACAAGAAAGGTTTGAAAACGAAATGAAGGAGACAATTCAAAAGAATAACTTGAGTAACTTGATATTTGATGCTCTCAAAAATGCCGACATCGTTGAAGCCACGGAACAAGTGACGAAGTTTAAAGCAATTCTAAACACTATGCTTTAAAAATTGATTTAGAAATTGCTGGTCAATAACAAGTAGTATTTTTGTATGATGTTTGAGTTATTATGAACATGTTTTGAAACCTGCTTTTCTTATTTATACACTGGATGATACACAACGATTGAATTTTGAACCCGCCTCATTTAATTTATGAAATCTTTATCATTCTGCGATTGGAGTCTAAGCCATAAGTGTTTCATTTTTAATTGACTTTTTTCTCATTTTGCTGTGTCTAAACTGAGAACAATTTGACTGCCGCTATAAAAAAAATGCCACCATTGATGGCTTTTATGCTTTTATGATCTGTAAAATCTTTAAACGTATGAAATGGTCTAAAGACCAGATTTTGAATTTTCACTTCGGTTTTGAAACCAAAACGGGTTTAAAACATGTTGCTTCCGTATAGTGATAGTCCTAATCTACAAATCTTCTTAATGATGAATATCTATACCAACCTGAAGACCTGTCGTTTACGTTAAGAGATCGAAAGAATTGCATTCATTAAATATAGGCTGTGAGGGCAGGACCAAGCACTTAAAATACTTGTCTTCATCAAGCCATGAATTTTGTTCCATTGTTAAACGGTTTAAAACATCGTTATAAGGGACTAGAGCGATCTGTTGGACTCCGGGTAATACAATATCATGTGCAATTATTAATCGTTTCTCGATAAGATATCAACAACTCCGAGTGGGAAGTTCAGAATAATCATGATATGACGAATCTCAATATCATCAGTGGCCCAAAGATCTTGATTCCACTATTTGTGTACCCATTGACACTTTTAGCTGGTGTGCTTCTCGAGCCAGCCGTACCTGCTTCCTACTTCTCCGACAGTGGGAATATCTTGAATGTGTTGTTTGTAATGCATGGATGGATTTGGAGTTCTTTCGTCTTCCTTGGATTAGCGATCGGGTATGCGTTTGTAATTCAAGAAAAAAGAATACTTTTTAAGAGTTGGGTCCGCATGGCGTTGAGATATCTAGTTTCCTTATTCTGGTGGAACTTTTTCAGCAACTGGTGCTTCAAGCTTATCTTTGTGCTAACCAATAATGGTGGAAAGTGCTCTCTCCCCGAGGAACTAACGTCTGAACAGTGTATCGCTCGGGGAGGAGAATCGAGTACTGGCTATAATCCTTCTGGGCACATGCTTATTTTATCTCAGATGAGCCTTATGTTATGGCTTGAGTATTGCTTATGGTATAACAGCACGGACAATCTCACAACGATCATATTTTTTGGAATTCCTACAACAATTTTTCTGTTATTCTGGTGGTTTATGATGTTTATAACGAGTATATATTTTCATTCGGTCTCTGAAAAGATAATGGGCCTTGCTGTGGGGTATTTAGGAATCGGAGCCGTATACTTCGGCTTTGATGGCTGGTGTAGCGATTACATTGATAGAAATTGTCCTTGCTTTGAGTAGAACCGTGGGCTATTCAAGCCTCTCCTTGGTTCATGTAAACTAAATAATCTAACCTAAAATCCATCATCCTACAGAAAACTACTATGTAAACCCATGATTTACTAAAGCACGAATCGGTCTTTATCCTTCAGACTCATGGTCAGAATTGAATGCGAGATCCAATTCCAATCATAAACCTCAACCATATTCTCAGGTCTACTCAGAGCCTTCTTGAAAACATCGATGTATCGGATATCTTGGGGTTTTGAAATCATGATAAATCGATTTTTGGAGTCTGGATTCAAGGCGTTATCCTGGCACGAGCAAAACGTCTTTGTGCGCGTAGATTTGATTGGATTTACTTTGCCTCCGTGAGTAATAATAATCCGTGAAACGACTTCTATGCCGCCGTTAACTTGAGGAGTTATGTTTAAAGTCAATCCTGAAAACAGTAGCTCATTATTCTTTATCATCTTTCTGGCACTAGCTACTGACTGTTGGAGATTGATGTCTGAAGTTTCGTCTGTTAAGCGATGTTTGTCAGGGTCCAGTTGGTCACAGTCATCTGCTTCCAGGTACAACACTGAGGTAACATTTTCCTCCCTTTGGGTTTGCTCTAAAGCGCTGTGAAAATGCCCAAAACAGGCCATGACAATTTCAAGGTAGTCTGTCGATATCATTTCAAGCCCATATCTCATTGCTGTCAAGAACTTTTCCGTTCTGCATATACGAGGCGCAAATAAAGCATTTGCATGAGCAGGATCCGTCACAATTTGGATACCAAATTGGTTTAGGTCATGAAGTTGCGTTCTCGAAAAGACGGTATCATAACCTGTTATCACAGCAACCATGTCTATGTGTGGCAATTCGATGGATACGATAGATCTATCATGTTTAGATCCAGATCTCCTTGAAGGTGATGATAAACCTGGAGAGGTTTTACCAATCCCCTCAGCTAACAAAGGACTTGATTTGCGCCGTTTTACCGAGGCCAGGCTATTCAAATGTTCGAGTTCCTTCCTTTTCTTCTGGAGCTCAAGTTCTATTGGCAGTAAGGGCGCATTGTGATTTTTTAATCTGGATTGCTTGAGATATAGGTTTAAATCCTCAATATTTTGATGGAGCTTCAAAGCAGCCTTTTCTTTTGACTTCCGTGATGAAGGGACTCGAGGATTGGTCAAGACAGTTTTGGGTGTACTGAGTCGGTGTTTTAAAGATGTTGGGGAAGAATCTGTTCTTCCTGGTCTATCTTTATCGAAATTGCGATTGGATTGTCCCATAGGCGTTTTTGGAATGGTTGGGAACGATTGTTTCTGGATACTCTCTTTATCGCTCAGTTCTGACAATTCAGCATCTTTTTGTTGGCTTCGTGCACTCAATTTATCACTCTTGTAGCTTTTAGTTTCTGGTTCTATATCTGATGTGGGTTGTGAACTAAGATTCGCGGCTTTTTCATTTTCTGCTTCAAGGCCTTGGCTGCCACTAACATCGATCTCGTCATCGCTATCAGCAACGAGATCAGCATTTTCCGAGTCATGTTCGTCAAGGAAAAATCTTTTGAGTACTGCATGGTCCAGAGTTGTCTGTCCAATAACCTCATTTGCATTATTTGTTGTAGGAAGCTGGGTATATCGTGGATAATGAACATCTTGAAGTTTCCATTTTGCATACGTTTCCTCTAGCCAGAGATGATTCACAACTGTTACGCCCCATTGATCTGCAGCCTTGTACTTAAGACCAATCCGCTTATCGCATATCAGATGGGTATTGGACGGTCGGAAAGATTTTGTAAATTTGGCGCCGAGAATTTCGATTAATCTTCCGAGATAATATCTCGCGTCGCCAGTATAATTCGTTGCGGATATAACTAGATTCTTCATTTCAGGTAAACCTGTTCTTACAATAGGATAATGCAGCAGTTGTCTTGTAGGCAAGCTCCACTTGCTTCGGCAAAGCATATAGAGCAGCCAGTCCAAATTTCCAACAACTATTCCTTTCTGGCTAGCTGCGATATAGTAATCTCCATCACGATGACCCGTCAGCAGAAAATCAACATGTTCATGCTTAAAAAGATTATCGCTATCAACAAGCTGGCCGCCAGCATATTCAATTGCATCCATAATACTGGTAGTCATTCTGGAGGAAAAGCCAAAGTCCTGTTCATCAATGCAAACCCGCTTCCCTCGAAGAAAGCGTAGATTAATATTGGTTACCAATGGGGAGGAGGTAAAAGAATAAACGTTCTCATTCAATTCCTTTGAAACGTCTGGGTTGTTAACATTGCTCAAATCCTCATGGTTCTTTGTGGTATTCTTTAATATTTGTGGATCTGGAAATAAGTATGGTCCCTCGTCTATGCGTTTTCTCAACTTGACGCAATCTTCAATCCTATATTACAATGTTAATGGATCTAAAATACTAAAAATAGTAGAGCCAAACATACCAATGAGGAAGAATTAATTTTATTGGTCGCTTAGAACTTTTTGCCATTAGGCACTTTTTGCTTGAGTCAGTCAGAGTAACTATATGTGTGGTGAATTTGGTCAATAATCCCATAGATTGTCCACCAAACGCGCGAACAGCAGAGCAGATGGCTCTTTCATCTCCAACAGATAGGCCGTCACTGGATATGAACAAGTCGGAGAAAAAGTATTTTGGATCTGGCGAATATGGGCGCAGGCTGTAACAGAGGTTAGTTGCGTGACGATTTAGCTGTAAGCTGAATAACTCACGTTGCCACACGTTCTCGCTTCACTGAATCATAGATCCACTCTGGCGTAACAATCGGAATCATTCTTTCTTCAGCATCTTCATGTTGATAAAAGTCAATAGTGGTCGCAATGATATGCGTTATAGACGGAAAGTCGATTGACGCGTCAGCCTTGGCCACTCTAACTCCCATAGCTCCATTCGCGGCCAGAGCGATCCTCAGCTTTAAAAAGTTAGAATATGAGCCCAAGATCATAGTAAAAAAAAAGTTTGAAGCTGTAATAATTACCTTTTCCGATCGCTCATGGTCTAGATCATCACTTTGAACAATGTGGAAAGTAAGGTGCTTAAACAGTAGCTGTAGTTTTGAAATCGGTGGCGACCCATTTCCTAGTTTAAGGGATTCTGGCTGCCTATCACTTTCCTGTCTTGTGTCAACAGACATCTTTTGCTAATTTCTGCAGAGAAATGAATGGCATATAAGTATCTGAAAGGTGGAGGCGAAAAGAAAACGAAATCGACGCGAAATGACGCGACGCGGGGGATGGACGGATTTTACATCCTGAAGAATGACCTACATTATCCATGCAGCCCATTGTTGATGACGAAGAAGTGCGTTTTTCTATCAAAGTGCCTATCCAAGGGGATTTATATATCTGAGAAACAGAATCTAGTTTGTTAAAGAATCCTTGGTAGATTAGTCTGGATCTATTTGTCAAGGTATTAATACGGTAGTTGTAATAAGTTGAGTGCAATGGTCTCCAGGTAACCAGGTTAGATCCTTATTCTAATTCAAATACCAAGATAGCCGTTTGTTTTAAATGATTGAGTTGTAGAGGATAGGGAACTTCCATATGAGGCATCGCGCCAAGCATATGCTTGATATCTCGTAGGATGATGGTGTATGAATAAATATTAAAACGAAGACTAAGCAATAGATACTCTAAGAATTGAAAAAAATCCTAATAATAGCGTTCCAAACAAAAAGCTGAGAAAAAACGTTATGCATTTTCAAGAATAATAATATTCGGTATCTGTTCCTTTTCCAGTACCTAAGGGAGGAAATTCTAATTGATCAAGAGAGATGCTACAGCAAAAAGTGTGATTCAGGTAGATAACAAAAGTGCAATATGAAAATAGGTAATTTTGCAACGAAAACGCAAAATTCAAATAACAAAAAAACAAAAAGAACAAAAACATGGAAAAATAATGAATAAACAGGCAATTTAAATAATTCACAGAACCCATATCCTAGCCAGGACTCCATTATACTTTGGCAAATAAAAGATATGCAATGGTACACATAAATAAGCAGAAATAGTGATAGAAGGAATGGTGGAAACGAAAAGTATGGCGAGCCGTATTTTATAATAATAAAAGGAATTGAGCAACGAGAGATCAGAAAACAGTGTATCACAACCAAAATAAAAGAAAATAAATGGCAGGTTAATAATGGCCGGCTTGTAAAATATGTGTAAAGTTCATTGCCCGCGAGGTGCGTGAACGGGACAATTACCTTTTCCTTTTCTTTTGAACCATTCTTCGATACAATCTAGATGATAAACACAGAGACATTCCAACCTTGCTACTTGGTCGCCCTCCTCATAATCTTCGTAGCAGATTTCACAGGAATTGTCGTTATCGCCGTCGCCTGTGGCGTTAGAGGTGTCTCCATCTTCCTTTTTATGGTAGATGTAAGTTACCATCCTGTTATTTTTCCATTGATCAGATGTTCTTTTTGAGTCAGGACTGTTTAAGCAGGTGTTTATGTGTGCTTCCCTTTCTGCTTGAGACATATCCTCCAGAATACTTTCACATACAGGACAAACTGTTTCTTCATTCACACCAGGAACAGCATTACTGGCAGCTTCTCCACCTGTCTCAGCGGTTCCGTGGTCTCTAGCGCGATCTTCCGCATTTTGAATACAGACGTTGATATGCATTTCTCTGTCTGACAGTGAAAACGACGTGATGTCAATGTCGCATACAGGACAAACGATTACCTGTTGGGTCGAAGAAGTAACATCTGACGTTTGCACTAAAGGTGCTGGATCTGTAGAGTTAATTTGGTCAACCACATCATTTAAATCTTCATCACCTGTGCCAGTAGACAGCACTTCAACCGCATCTAACAATTCTTGACCGTCAGAGTCAACATCTTCATCGTCGTTATCAAGACTGCTATTAGAGGTTATCAAAGGCTCGTTTTCGGTATTGAGTTGTTCGTTTTCAACTTCAATCTCCTGAACATGGAACATTTCAAGGTCAACTGTTGTTTCTAATTCTCCACCAACATTATGGCCTTCTGGCTGATCTGATTCGATTATCTCTTCTTGACTTCCTTCAACTAGAGATGTAGTTTCTGGTTCTGGGCTATCTTCCGCGGTTTCATGGGTAGGTTCTGGATCTAGATCACTTCTCAAAAGATTGTTGGGAGAATGTATTCTAAATCTCTGATTTCCACTATTTTCTTCTTCTCTTCCACGTGCTTGTGCTGCATTTGCAGCCAGGTGAGCTACATTAACAACTCTAGCAATCTGCTCAAGAGGGATAGGTCCAACCTCTTTATTTGCTTCATCAGAATTATCCGAGAGAAGATTGTCATTTTGTGAATTGACATTATCTTCTTGAATCTGCTCAACAGTAGATTGAGAAACAGGTTCTGGGTTATTCTTTGACGGCTGTAAAACTGGATTAGTAGAGGAAGATAATCCGCCAAGAAGAGATACTGGCACATTGTGGTCATGAACATGGACCTGTTGAACCATAATTGGTTGCAATGGGAGAGGAGTAGAATCCGCCAGCACATTCTCGCTGGTGCATCCTCTCTCTGTCATAAGAAGTTCATCAAAGGTGTTTGCCTTTTGCTTCCCATTAGGACCATTGTTGAGTAAGGATGATGAAGCTAAAGTGTCAGAAATATTAAACACTTTAGATGAATCTTGATCCAGCTCTTGAGCTTCAGTTGGTGGAGACGTAATAGGAGATGATAATTCTTTCAACCAAGATGAGATGTTCATGCTAATTGGCCTTGAGGTGGGCTCAATGGCGCTTGAGACTATGTTATCCACGCTAATGGGCTTAGTAGCTTTTTCTTTCCCAGCTGAGTTAGAAGAAGATGGCAATTTCTTATACAATGCTTCCTTCAATAGGCTGATGTCATCAACACTAGCATTCTTAGAACCAGCCATATTATCCAGTAAAGATGAAGGTTTCTTGGAAGAACTTGCTGAACCCAAGCGAGGAGAGTGTGAGTTAAGACTAGGGATAGCAGTAGTGAAGGGGGGAGAAAAATCAGAATGGGAGACCACCCAGGAGCTGATATCGGTGCTTATTGGCCTTGGACGCTTAGAAATGTTTTCTCGGAAAGGGTTTTTTCCAGATCTATTGGTAGTAAGATTAGTTGAAATGCGTTTAGTATTTTTCATTTTCCCAGAACTGTTAACAAATGAGGAGGTTCTCGGTATGCAATTAGGTCCATTTACACCGTTATTAAGTGAAGAACTATTAGTCGAATCTGTTGCAATTGTATTTATCCTCGATGTAGCAGCTGACAAGGAACTAGGGGCATCAACAGGCGGAGATGTTGTTGGCTCAGATGATGAAGCAGCATTTTGTGTAGACACCGGCGATGCTTTGACTAAAGGAATGGTATTAACTCGTGAAGGTTTAGGGTATACTTTGGTAGAAGTTGAAGGAATATAACCATGAGATGAAATCGCCTGGTCATCAGAAGAGGCCACTCTGCTCATTGCGGGACTCGAAAGTGTGCTTCTAATTGAATCAGTCAATTTCTTCGTGTTGATTGTAGTAAAAGCTTTCACAGAAGGATTGCTTTGAATCAGTGAGTAAAAATCAGAAGTATCTGTCATATCTATGCTGTTTATGCCTTTAGTGGATACCTGGGGTAATTGAGGCGACTTAGAACGGTTAACATAGGGAATTTTGGGGGGTAAAGGAGGAGGAACAGCACTTGTTTCATTCAAAGTAGTAGACATTTTCAGCTTGCTCTCAGGTGCACGAATAGTGGTATCTCCCTCAGGGGGAGGGGAAGATAAAGGAGTCAGATACCTAGCTGGATTCAGCTCTTCAAACCTATGGATAGAAGAAAGTTTGCTATAGTTCACTATTCCGTTTGCCGGATGCAAACTGTCAGAAACTTCAGTCTGCTTCGCCTGGTCCTGTTCGCTCTGTTGTTCTATCAAAACCTCTGACTCCCAATAATCAGAATCCGTTTCAGACTCTGATTCAATAAAATCAATGTCTGGGGAACTGGCCGACTCAGAAGTTGAGATGACCACTGTGGTACCATCAGGCTCACTTTCCAGGGGTTGGACACACTTTTCATTACCAGCTCTCATTTTTCTCTGGTCCGAATGATCCAGCACAAAATAGTTTTCCATGCACTCATCGCATGTTCTGTGAGGAGCTCGAGGAGACTCCAAGAATATTTGCGTCTCGGGTAATACAGTATAGGTGGGCGGGATGAAAAATGCTTTCTTGGTGGAGCACTGGGTACACACAACCCTGCCGCATTTCCTGTCAGAAAAAAAAGGTTAGCGTTGAACACAACTCAATTGCTTGCAATTTGAAATAGTGAGCTTACCTGCAGTGATGTCTCCGGTAAAGGAACGTGAATTTTTGACGGCAGAGAGGACAGCTAGTGACTTCACCATCAGGTTGCCACCTAGGAGAAAATTCTGATTTGTCGAGCGTGATGTTGGCGCGGTGGAAATTTGAGTAGCTATGATAAAGTATCAAATATAACACAAATGTGAATAATAGGCAGTATAGTAGAATCATTGGGAAGCACTAGAACAGGGCGGAGAGAGTAGAGATCGAGTTTATTACACGAGTGAGTAGCGTTGAGGTTCTAGTAATGGAAAAGGAAAAGTTTTTTCCTGGTTACTGCTCTTACTCCTTAAATCTTCAGAAGATAATTTCTATAGGGCATTATTATTTCCCAATGTAATACTTTTGGGTGGTAAATGCCATTGGTCTGATGATCCATATGTGACTTATAAGTCCTGCGGTGTGTCGTTGATCCGTTGGAAAGTAGCATATTTTCTTCATCACTGGAAGTCCTTGCACTTCTTTGGTGGGTTTAGATTTCAATAGCTGTTTAGTCAAAAACCCTGGCGGTTCAGTTTATGAGCCATGTGAGATTGTACACGTCAAATTCACATGGTTGATTCAAAGGACAAGCAGAAACCCAATCGTAGCTCAAGTACAAGATACGAGCCATCTCTCAGGTTTTTGTCCAGAAGTTCAGGCACCATGGCAGATCTACAAACTACAATCAATTCATACTCAACAAAATTGTTAGACCTTAATCTTTTAAATTGATCCGTAGATTTCACAAATTGCTCTCTATCCAGTGAGCAGATTCTCTGAATGCCAAAACCATAACCATCCACAAACATGAGATACTATACACTATACATGATTTTCATGGCGCACATGTCATATGCCATCATCAGTAATAACAACATACTCCCTTTTTAAATCTCCAAACTGGATCAAGTCTTTAGGGAGTAATTCTACATATCGGCTCGTGGGTATTTCTTGTCGATTCAAAAATGTCCCATTCACAGATTCCAAGTCAATGATGTATGGTTTGATTACCTCAGTTACATCTCCATATTCATCTTTGACCCTTTGACATCGAAATTGAATCACAGCATGCTGTTTCGAGCAACTTGAGTCTGACAGGTGTAGATGAGACACAGATTCATCTCGCCCAAACAAATACCAACTTTGTTTTCTCAGCACGATCTTTTCCACCAGATTATCGTTCTCGAAACAGTAAAGAAAGTAGGTAAGTTTTGTAGATGGCATATGAGAATCAGAAGGCTCAAAATACTTCAGCGCGACTCCATTAACAGTGTTTGATGCTTTAGCTAAAAGTCCTGATTTCTTATAGTTTGGCTTTTCCAGAGAAGACACTGCTTCGCCGGGAGTTTGATAGTCTTTAGCTGGCTTGCTGGAAGAATCAAACCTTTCCACTTCCCTATCGTCTCTCCGTCGGTCCTCTCGCCTTAAACCTCCTCCATTATATCGGTCAAATCGTTCCTTTCTGTACTTATCACGACTGCTATAGTTTCGTTGATCATGTCGTTCGTGTTTGCTGTGATGGTCATCTCTCAGTTTCCCGTCTCTCTCATATCTAGAACTAGGGGACTTTGAACGTGTCTCTCTTCTACTACTGTTGTAATATTTGCCACGGTCTTCCCTATGCTTCTTCCCTGACTCGTCATTATTATATCTTGCTTTTGTATCATCCAGAGCCATTGTTCATTGATTTGCGAATGTTGACCAAATTTCAGAAACTGCAACTACAACTTTTTTACCCGTCCTTAAATCACGTGCCGCCACCACTGTCTTTTTTTTTTCACCTCCAGTTCTTCTCAGAAAAAAAGATTTGACGAAAAGAAAACTAGATTGATTTTTCAGTTCTTGTAAAAGTCTTGAAGCTATAGAACATGTCAGCTGTTATCGGAATTTCTTTTGGGAACACCAGCTCTTCTATCGCCTTTGCGAATCAGGAGGGAAAGGTTCAGGTTATAGCGAACCCTGACGGTGATAGGTCTATCCCGACTGTTCTCTCTTATGTGGATGGTGACGAGTATCATGGTTCACAGGGAAGAAGCCAACTGATTCGTCATCCTAGAAATACGATTGCAAATTTCAGAGATTATATCGGAAAGTCATTTGATAAGATCGATTCCAGTGTAAGTGATGCCAGTGCTCACCCCGTTAACAAAGAAGGAAAAGTTGTCTTCAAGATTCCAGTTACAAAAATCAATGATGAAGGGGAGGCTGAGATTGGAGAGGAGGAAATTTCAGTGGAAGAAATTGCTGCTCGACAGCTTAAGCATCTCAAAGCTGCTGCAGAAGACTTTATCGGTAAGCCAGTTGAAGGAGCAGTTCTTACTGTGCCTACCAACACCACCGAGCAGGAGAAAAATGACTTGATATCAATTGCAAAGTCGGTCGATTTGAATGTTTTGCAGTTGATCAACGAGCCTACAGCTGCTTTGCTTGCACATACTGCAAGCAGTGGCGAGGAGGATGCTCTTTTGCAAGACAAGCTTTATCTTGTAGCAGACTTTGGTGGTATTCGATCCGATGCTGCAATTATATCTGTCCGTGGTGGAATAATGACTATCCTTGCTACTTCTCACGATTATGAGCTTGGAGGAAACAAGCTTGATGATGCTCTTGCAGAATACTTTGCAAAAGAATTTGAGAAGAAGTACAAAGTCAACCCTCGCACAAATGCTCGATCACTTGCCAAACTGAAGGCTGAATCAGCAAACACAAAAAAGACTCTATCAAATGTTACCAGTGCCACTATTTCTATTGATTCTCTGGCTGAAGGTTACGATTTCCACACCACCATTAACAGAATGCGCTTCGAGCTTGTTGCTAGAAATGTATTGAACCAGATGACAGGCTTCATTGAGTCTCTGATCAAGAAGGCCAATTTGGATGTACTTGATATCGACGAAGTACTATTGGTAGGAGGGACCTCTTCCACTCCCAAACTAGCTTCGAACATTTCATTTTTGTTCCCTGAGTCAACAGTTGTGGTTTCACCTTCTCTGGATAATAAGGCCATTGACCCTAGTGAATTGGTTGCACGGGGTGCTGCCCTTCAAGCTTCAATGCTAGAACCTTTTGATGAAGAAGAGATCAGTGATTCTTTGCAACCAGTTATAATCAATACTCCCCACTTGCAAAAAGACATTGGAATTGTTGCCTCGGATGGCAAGTTCATTCCAATTCTTTCCAAAGAAACTGCAATCCCAATAAGAAAGTCGATTAAGGTTTCTGGCCCTGAAGAGGATGGCAGCATCTTAGTTGTGGTTGCTGAAGGTGAGAGACAAATCAAGGTGACTAAAGTTCAGAAACCTGCCAAGGATGAAAGCAAAGGTGATGACGATGATGATGAATCTGACTGGTCTGATGAGGAAGATGAAGATGAAGAAATCAGAGAGAAGATCACCACTGCCACAAATATACTGGGGGAACTTTCCCTGAAAGATGTCAAAGCAAAGGCACCTGTTGAGGTGGTTGCAAATGTCACTAGAGATGGCTTGCTACAAGTTAGTGTCAAGTCCGGAAGTAGTGCTGTTCGTGGGGAGGTTCCTTTCCAGAAATGATTATTACAATGAATTGATATTGATGATAGAATTTGTTTCTGAAATTGACGATTCTTTCTGCATGAGTAATTAATCACTATAGTTTTCTACAGTTTTCTATAATCGGTTCTCAAAAATGCTTTCACTGTTAAGTAAAACTTGAATCTAAGCGTATGAACTAGTTGGCGTTCAGGGATTACTCGCTAGTCCTTCAGTCACCAGAAGTAAATTTAATCATTGTCTAGAGCACTTCTAGTCAGGTATAGGCGATTTCCAAGAAGCTGCCTCCAGGCATGGGATTGTAGTAGAACAATATCTCCAGAAACAACCTTGAAAAGGTGTTCATAAAGGAAGAATGACCAGTGAGTCAGAATCTTTTTTAGTCCTTCGAAAATGGAATTGACATGGACCAGGGTAGTACAAACTGTGAGCTCATCTTCAAGGGACCAATAAAACTGGCATTGACATCTTGACTGGTAGTGGTTTCCTGATCAGGACCGCATATGGATAAAGCATCAGGGAGATCTAAGGCACAATTCCACCCTACAAGGTTGGGGACTGGCACAAATGCATAGAATGAAACAACGGAAAAACGAGGAATGGACAGAGAAGAACCAGATAGTATAGGAAAAAGACAGAACGCCAGTATTGAAGGCTACAAATGCTCATAAACACTATATACACAAGCTTTGCCAAGAAGCACTATTTATCCAAACAGCTTTGAAATGACTTTGGCTCCAATGTCAAAATACGGTTTTGATATTGCAGAGTCAGGCTGGGAAATCGCTATTGGCTTCCCTCGATCAGATGATTCACATATTTCTGCGTTTAAAGGTATTGAGCCGAGCATTTCTATCCCTCTTTTCTCGCTCTGCTCAACCACACCGTCATGACCAAAGACATGACTCTCGTGATTGCAATTAGGACACACAAAGTAGCTCATATTTTGGACCAGCCCTAGTATTGGAATTTTCACCTTGTTGAACATGGTTATGCCTTTGACAGCATCTATGAGTGCAATGTCTTGGGGAGTGGATACGATTACTGCCCCATCAACCACCATTTGCTGGCTTATTGTTAACTGTGTATCTCCTGTTCCCGGAGGCATGTCGACCACGAGGAGATCTAGATCGTCCCACTGGACCTCGAACATTAGTTGCTGAAGTGCTTTCATGACCATGAGTCCTCTCCACACAATTGCATCTTCGGGAGAAACCAAATAGCCCATGGACATGGATTTGAGACCGTAGTTTATCAGAGGGATTAGCTTTCCATCTACACAGTCCATAGGTTAATCAAAAATAATGATGAAAAAATAACAAGAAGATAATACCTTGTGATATCCTAGGCTCTCCTGATAGATTCATTAATTTAGGGATTGATGGCCCAAACAGATCAGCATCCAAGATCCCCACTTTCTTCCCTAGTGATTGTAATGCCAAGGCAAGATTTACTATTCCTTGGATTAGCACATGAGAGATATTCAAAGCAAGTTATTCGGTCGTATGCATACTAGACACTGTTGACTTCCCAACTCCACCTTTTCCAGAGGCGACCAAGATAACCTTCTTGACGCCTGGGACTCTTTGTCTAACTGGGAGACCCCGTTGCATTCTTGGAACAGTCGGCTTTTGTTCCTTGGAATGCACACGAGGCAAACCCTTCAAAACGTTTCAAATCAGTAACAATTGAGCTGGTTGTTGATCCCAAATCTAAGTGCATACTAGTGGGTTTTCATGATAGTGAGATACGCTGGCAGAGAACCATCTCAGCGGCCTAGATACGCGATTAGTAAGAAAATATAAGCTGGTATTAATGTTCCTTACTACTAACCGGATTGAATTCCTGTATTTAAAACGAGTAGGAGCTCGGTAAAGCAGAATCCGTGGTATCATTTGTGGGGGTAGAAAACATCTTTTTTCTTTGGGTAGAAGAGATGGTATGGTGATGAATCTTTTCACCCAACTCCCACTGGCAGACCATGTTCCTTAGAAGTATGAAAGCGGCGCTATGGCATAGAAGAATAGCGGCACTAGGAATAAATAGTTCGCTCATTCGGCAATCTTTTAAACGGCATAGAATAGTAAATGAAATAGCCAACAGACAACTGGCAAGCGTATCTGGCTTCCATTTCAATACACAAGACTTACCTACTATCTACGCCCTGTCTACACATCCCGGAAAGGCTGCTATTGCAATAGTACGAGTATCTGGATCAGACTGCGATTATGTATGTGTACAATGGACCATATTTTTTATCTCTCTTGCTAACGTTAGTTAAAAGGTGTACACCTCACTGACCTCTAAGTCTCTCCCACCGCCTAGAACAGCAACTTTAACATCAATTTATAAATCCCAAAGTACTCAGTTACTAGACCAGGCTATAGCAGTATACTTTAGAGGTCCAAAATCATACACAGGAGAAGATCTACTGGAGTTTCATTTGCATGGTGGACCAGCAGTAGTTCGTTCGGTTTTGGATGCGATTAAGCGTTTGCACAGTGATGAAAAGAATATAAGATACGCCGAGAATGGAGAGTTTTCAATGCGTGCTTTTCAAAACGGAAGATTAGATTTAACGAAAGCCGAGGGAATTCGCGAGCTTATTGAAGCCGAAACTGAATCCCAAAGGAAGGCTGCGATTTCGGGTGCTAATGGCCATACAAAGGAGCTCTACGTGCAATGGAGAAAGGCAATTGTGGACAACTTGGCTTTGCTAACTGCTCTGATTGACTTTTCCGAGGATGAGGACATTGAAAACTCTCATGTTCTATTTCAATCGGTTTCAAAGCAAGTGGCTGCTTTACAGGAAGAGATACGCCATCATCTCTTGCAAGTATCAAGATCTGAACTTCTACACAAAGGAATAAAGCTGATTTTACTGGGTCCTCCAAACGCTGGGAAATCATCGTTACTAAACGTGCTTGCGAATAGAGACGCTGTCATTGTCAGCGATCTTGCAGGAACTACACGGGACACGGTGGATGTGCCAATTGACATCGGAGGATACAAAGCCGTCATTGGCGATACTGCCGGAATTCGATCATTAACGGAAGCAGACAAAATTGAAGCAGAAGGGATTCGGAGAGCAAAGGCAAAAGCAGGAGAAGGCGACGTTATAGTAGTTGTACTGCCGGTTTCAACAAACATCGAAGAATCCTTGGATTCCGAGCTAATAGCTCAACTACAATCAATAAGGGAGAAGAACAAAGAGGTAATTATCGCTTTGAACAAATGCGATAGAGCAACACCCGAGAAAATCCAGGCTTCTGTGTCAGAATACTCCAGCATGTTACAGTTGCCCGAATCCAGTTTTTATCCAGTCTCATGCAGAACAGGTTTGGGGATTTCGGATATGACATCAGGCCTTACGGAAAAGTTCAAAGGTATTACACAAGTCGACCACGAAGACCCCATTAGTGTGACGCAAAGAGTTCAAGACATTTTGGAACATGATGTCTTGAAAGGGTTGGACCAATTTATGCGTAAGCTGATCTAGACCATGCTTATTACTCCCAATTACTAACACCCCGTGTACAGATTTCAGCCAAGAAGAAGATGCCGTTTTCGCGAGTGAAGAGTTGCGGTTTGCCGCGGAGGGAATTGGCAAGATTACGGGCGAAAGCGTGGGAGTGGAAGAGGTGCTGGGCGTGGTGTTTGGCAGCTTCTGCATCGGGAAGTGAGGGTAACTGCTGGATGTATGGGTGCACTGTGGGAGGCTTTATCGCCAGAGCACAGGCCCTTTTGATATCGTTCCTTAACAATGAATTTTATCAAAAAAACCATATGGGGCGAAGACCCCAAGGAGCAGGTGTGTATTTGCTGAGAATACTCAAGTTGTAGAAGAATGATGGTTAACATCTGGTATGCAGATGAGGAAATGTAGGCAATTGGTGCGCCGGAATCAGAATCAACTTGACCGTCAGTTAAACGATTTGACAAATGTGGAACGCAAGACAAAGTCTCTGATCAAACAGAGTGTGAAAAGGGGCGATAACAAGTCGGCAAAGATTTTTGCCAGAGAACTATACAACACCAGGAAACAGCGGGATCGGACTTTTAAGAATAAGGCACTTCTCCAGAGCGTGAAGCTCCAAATGGAAGAGAGCTTCTCCCTGCTACGTATTCAATCGTCCATGGCCGGCAGTACCAAAATCATGAAGGATGTTAACCAGCTTGTAAGGATTCCTGAAATCATGGGAGGGATGAGGGAGCTGGAAAAGGAGCTTATGAAGGTATGTGGCTATTATTATCATGTAGGGCCTGCACATCATATGCTAACTCCTGTTTTGTTCGTTTTTCAGTCTGGAGTAATAAATGAAATGGTTGAAGATACATTGGACACTTTAGGAGAGGGCGAAGATGAAGAAGTCGAGGAGCTGGCACAGGAAGAGATAGACAAGATTTTGATGGAAGTGACGAATGGCAAACTGGATACTGCAACTCAGGTCCCTACTACTAGGCTTGAGCAGCCCGAAGAGAAGGTGGCACCCAAGCAGAAAGAGAGTGGTAATCCTATTGCCGAAGGGGGCGTTGCGGATGAGGACGATGAGCTGCTAACCCAGATGAGACAGCAGCTCGCCAGCTTAAGGGATTAGCAGTTAGATGTCTGCCTCAATAGATAAAATGCTTACTTGTGGGATTGTGGTCTTTCGTGTGAGAGCATCTGTGTCCTGTAGCAGCCACCTCCAGTTTCTACACCCAGACACCAACATGGCAAGTACGAGATCACAATCCGAAAGTAAACATTGAAAATACGTTCAGGTAGACGTTATCCTGGCTATTCCTGTTGTGATGGTAGATGATACATTGTCGGGGTCTTCAAAGGTATGATCGCTACAAAGCTACTTGAATTAGTGTCCAGTGCTGTCTTTAGATTTTTTGGTTTTTTTGGCATGTGTGCAATTGAAGTTTTAACGCGTCGCATCCTCCGTTTAGAACAAAAGCCTGACAGATGCAATTAAAAGCCGGAACTTTGCAGTGAAGCTTCGTCTTCATGAATTGACGAGCTCTCTGGAGGAGTCGACCAGTGGAAGAGAGACCGAAAGGCTTTTCAACCAGTTGTTGGAGTGCAGGAAGCAGTTGGAGGTTACTGAGGAGGAGTTGCGGCAACTTCACCAAAGCCAGGGGAGCGAGCTGGATAACGACCTAGAAATGGACAACTTATTAGATGACGAGACAAAATCGCTTTCATTTTTGCAAGATAATCTTTACGGAAGATTTTTAAAAGAGGCGCCTATTGCATTAAGCGAATCTAGGGTTCAAAACGAGCAGGCCCAAAAGGAGCTATTTGATTTGATTGGAGATGCTGATGATTCTATAGTGAGTTTGATACCAAACGATTTGAGCAAGCCTTTTTCTACAAGCTCTGAAAAGGACAAACCAATATGTCAAGTTCAAGCTGGTTCCAAGAACGAGACGGAAGGACAAAAAACGTCTAACCAAAAAGCTGAGAGGAAAAACAATATGCCAGAAGCATCCACAGCGAAGATAATAACGACTAATAGTACTAGAACGCAACCAAAGAATAAAATCCAGGAGAAAGATGAAGCCGACCTGAACAAGCCAACAGTTTCATCTTCTTGTACGGACGGCCCAATGCCTACACGCACAGAATCATCTTCCAAGGATGCGACTACGAGTAAAACATTGAAAACCTTGCGTTCGAAAAGCACAGATTTTAGAAAAGCAATTTCAAAGGGTCAAATTAAGGACAATGACGTGCTTAGAGCATCACCGACTTCATCTAGTATCCACCTGGCCTCCCCTGACAAGGATTTTCGAGATAGCTCACTATCTTCTCCACGACAGCACGGCCCCTCTCTCTTGAATCATCGTTCCTCTGTCATTGGAGCAGCAGGAAGTGGTAGCTCGGGGGAGAATACGAAAAGTTTACAACAGGAATTAGAAATCGAAAGTAGTAAAGAATCTAGGAAGAGAAGTAATCAGCAAGAAAGGGCTTTTAAGCACGAAAAGGAAGAAATAGATGGCGATAGGGAAGGTTATAAGAGTTGCGGTTCACAGACGCAAGCAAAAGCACAAGTAGAAGCACAAGTTCGACCCGAAGAAGAGTATGCCTCATTTGGATCAGATAACAGTTATCGGTTTCTCACAGCAGAGCTGAGAATGACGAAAAGAGATAAGGAGAGACTTAAAGATGAAAACAATTTGCTAAGAAAGCAGCTGGAGCAGGCACAACGGTCTTTGGAAGACGAAAGGTCAGCAGGAGAGAAACTGAGACGCCAACTTGCCAAGAAAGACGAAACTCTACGTCGGATATCAACTGCTGTGAGCTTGCCACGAGATAGCAGCAAACATGAAGACTATGATGATGATGATGATGATGATGAGGCAGAGATTCTTGAAAGAATATATAACACCTTGACCTTTAAAGCAGAGAGATCCGGTGGTTCAGGTTCAGGTTCAGGTGCGACCAGTACCACTACCACTACAGGTGATGGCAAACTCAACAAGGTGACCCAGGAGCAGGACTCGCCAATGGCGGAAAGGGAGCGAAAGACGTTTGAAGAGCGGATAGAGTTTCTCAAAGAGGCTCTCCAACGATCCGTTAATAAACGCAATACGCTCCAGGTTGAGCTTGAAACGATCAAGATGAGATCTGAACTTTCAGTTCTTGCATCGCCAGAACCGCAACAGCCACATCCACAACTGCAATCGCAATTGCAGATGCAGTCGGCTGGGTCCCACACCAATAGAGAGAAACAAAGGTCGCGAGAATTGTGGCAGTTTCGGATGCAATACACAAAACGGGTGGAACAGATTGAAGACCTCAAGTTCCTAACCACATTTCTACAAATGCAACTACAGACCTACGAGGACAATAGCAAAAAGCGGCTGCGACTCTTTCGCGATATAGGTCTTTTCGACGACAAGACTTTAAAGCACCTGATTAAACACGATTCCAGTATTGCTGTATACCGGATGACTCCACGTAGAAAGCTCAAAGCCGTTTTTCTCGCTGTCCTTGCAACGATTCGGATTAGAGAAAGGCTTCGATTGCAGCAACGGCGGAAAAGGAAAGTTATGGCACGTATCATGGAAATTGATGCTAATACGTAATAGAGATGACTGTCCAGGTTTCTTTTTACTACGTTCTATTGATGATTAATTTTGTATTTCTAAACTCATTTACTCTGTACTAATACTAAATTTCCGGGGATTTAAATTGCATGTGTCTATATTTTTGTTGTAGTGGCCAAGATTCTGGAATCGATGAAATAGCGTGTGTTTAGAACAAAAAGCTGTGTGATATGAATCAAAAAGTCTTTATGATTATGCAAAATCTTTTAGAAAAGTCGGAGGATTTCTCGGTAAGAACTTTCAGAACTACAGTGAGCTGAACTCAACCATCAAGAGATGTAATTACTCTAAAATGTTCGCGATTGGGAGTAGATTTGTTTTTCTTACAACTAAACTTGTTATTCTACACATTGATACTTCCACGGCGGTCGGGATTAATTAGCCTGGCTTTTAGAGTCAAGGAACAGAACCAAACAGAGCGTAAAAAAGTTTACCATCATGGCTCAATTTTTGTGAAGATTTCTGGAGATCAAAGTTGGGTCTTAGAACAAGTACAAATGGTACACTGTGAGTAGGTGATAAGACAGGCAGTTTGGCGAATGAGAGCCACAGCTCGGCATATTTAATACAGGCTGATAATGCAGGCTGGTTAAATAAACAGGAGTGAGTCGTATCCAACCATTCTATCTATTTCTCTTCAGATTAACACTGGTCTTTTTTTGTGTATCTGAGATGAGTCTGAACTGTAAGAATTGAATGAGGGTCTAAAAGTATCCTATAGCTGCGTGTGTTCCTGGACTTTGTAGAGTTTCTACTATCGTTGAATCGAGAAAAAGCAGGTTTTGCCAGCGAGCCGTTTAATCCGGGACTTTAGTCTGCAACAGCTGATTACTTCTCCATGTTTAATATTAGCTCACGCCTTCTGACCCGACTATTGAAATCGATGCTATCTTCCCTTTTAGCATCTATCCCTCTGATCCGCATGCCGTGGAACAATGAAAAAAGTCTTTCCGTAATCACCGATTATTTTAGGGAAGTATGCACTTTGGCGGTTAAATCGGCATTTTTTGGAAGAGAATTTGTAGTTCAAAGTTTGCTGTTGAGTTTGAAAACGGTATGGAAGGCTTGTTTTTGATTAGAGGGTTTAATTCTGGTAAACATCTACTATTCGGTTTACTGGTTTGAATTGATAGATAAGAGGATCCACATTTATTTAGTGTTATGGATCTATTTTTTTTTTTTTGAATTACCAGTCCTTGGCATTTCTTGGTCCACAATTAGGCTTAACCGCCAACAATTGGGTCTCTTTGTCTAATAAGAGGTTCACTTTAATTGGAACATTAAAGTCTAATTCACAATTGTTATAAAACGTGCTAAAACTGGTTTTCAGCCTTGTCTAATAATTCCTCTTGTAATTTAGAGGACTTTGGTGGTAGTTTCTTTGTCTTGTTTGGTGACCATAGGTCCAGACAGGATTCCCCCCTTTGTGTTGAAGTTTCCATTCAACGCGAGTACTAAATACTTTTGATAATTCGTGGTGATTTTGTGTATACAAACAAAAAAACAAAAGTAAATTAATTGCGTGTCTATTTACAGTGTTGAACAAAGATTCTCATTTTGGTTTTACAACTCCAATGCTGAATGTGCTACTATCATGATTTTAAGAATCAATTGCTTTATTTTCCAAATCCTTTCACACCGTTGATATGAATTGTGGAAATCCAAAGTGTAATTTCTTTTCCCCCAAAAAATTTCGTATGAATGACATTCTCCAAGTTGATCCATCCAATAATTATCTTAAGTCCTGTGTGTGATCAGTACCCAAGAACATTGCGCCCAGCTAAAAAAATAGAACAGCAATGTTTTAACAAGACCCAAACGATTTTCCAGAACGGTTGGACAAATTGTTCAAATTAGTTTTATGTAAATGAGAATAAAAAATGCCACCAGGAGATCTTTGGTTTAAAAACAACTGACATGACCAAAATAATAAGCTTAACTTGAAGCTCTATCCTGCTTCAAGTTTGGGAAGCCTTGTGTAAATTAGGGAGAGCGCATTCATTGGAAGAATCAAACACATTACTTGGTTACTTGGAAAGCATAACTATGAACAGCAAGTACAAAACAAATATTGTTGTGGTCGTTGGAAGAAGTGCTTACGATTCGAAAACGATCCAAAACCCAAATCCAACTGAGATTTTAATAGTCACTTAGCACCCCCAAAAAACACTCTCAAACATTGCTTGTCTCCATTTCCACATGCCAGTTATTGATTAAGACCTGGTATACGCTATTAGTGCTTCTGTTTCTTTCCAACAAGCGGAATAGTTATGTTTTCACAACGAAGAAAGAGAATACACAAACGCGTATTTACGAGTTACATAGATGAAAAATTTCATCCGGTAACTGCCCCTTACATGCCACCTCTTAACAGTTTCTGTACCAGTTTACCTATTTTTATTTTTTTTCTTAGGAGAATACTAAGCCCTTTTTATACTCCCAAAAAATATTTTTGAAAACATGGACAAATTTGGGAAAAGTCAAAATAACGACCCGAATTTACAAACACTGAAAACGAGGACATATCATCGCATTATTTCTACCAGTCTATATACTTCATAAAAAACATTAAGCATATCTAGACAGAAGGATGGTCTAGACGACAATGAAACATAGATCTGACTGTTTACTCCAGTACACCAGCGGTGTGGAAGATCTGCAGAGCCTCTTCGATTCTCTTCTTCATCGTAATCTCACCTTCTCTGACCCAAACTCTGGGATCAAAGTACTTTTTATTGGGCTTGTCTTCACCATCGGGGTTACCAACCATTGTGGAGACGTAGTCCTTCTTGTTAAGCATGTAGTCGCGGATACCGCTGAGGTATGCGTACTGGCAGTCTGTGTCCAAGTTCACCTTGACGACACCAAAAGAGATAGCAGTGTTGAACTCCTCCTGTGAGGAACCGGAACCACCATGGAAGACGAGGAACAGAGGCTTGTCATCATCACCGCCAATCTGCTGCTTTGCATACTCCTGGTGCTTGCCCAGCAAGTCTGGAGACAAGACCACGTTTCCGGGCTTGTAAACGCCATGCACATTGCCGAAGGCAGCGGCGATGGAGAAGTTGGGGGAGATGGGAGAGAGGGCCTTGTAGACATCAAACACAGTTTCCGGACTTGTGTAAAGAGAATCCTTAGAAACATCTTCATTGTTGACACCGTCCTCTTCACCACCAGTGATTCCGATTTCCATCTCAAGCCACTGGTTCATCTTGGCAGCTCTTTTGAAGTACTCTGCAGTGAGTGCAATGTTTTCGGGAATTGGCTCTTCAGACAGATCAATCATGTGGGAGGAGAACAAGGGCTCACCATGTTTGGCAAAGTATTCTTCGTCTGCAGCCAAGACGCCATCAAGCCAAGGCAAAAGCTTTTTGGCACAGTGGTCTGTGTGCAGAATAACGGGGACTCCGTAAGCTGGAGCGATTGATCGAACATAATGGGCACCAGCAATTGCACCTTGGATAGAAGCAAATTGGTCCTTGTTTGCAACACCTTTTCCTGCAAAATAGGCAGCACCACCATTTGACATTTGGATGACAATTGGGGACTTTGAGTCACGCGCAGCCTCCAGGGCGGCAACGACGGTGGAGGAAGAGGTTGTGTTGATGGCTGGAATGGCGAATCCTTTCTTCTGGGCATATCTAAACAGGTTTCGGACATCGTCACCGACAATGACACCGGTTTTGCGGGACAAAAAGTCGAGGTTGGACATGTTTTTTTGAAGGAGAAGATTGGGCTTTGGAGATATGAGGGATAAAAAGGAAGAGATGGGAGAGGCGAGCGGGCAATGGAATTTATATAGAGTAGAACAGGCAGCAGCACCAGGCAAGGCATGGCCGGGATGAATGGACCTGTTTCAGACTATGTTGCAGACAAAGATCACCACCAGACGGCTTCTCTCAGGAAATGGGCCATTGTGTGGTTATGGAAGGCCAATCAAGTGGTCTCATCACCAGCCGTGCACTTGTGAAAAGCATCAGAAGGTGTCCGCGAAGAAGAGAAAGAAGAAGATAGATGGAGGAAGAATTGGATGGCCGGGTAATGTTTGCACATTTTTTCAGACCCACATCAGCACACCTGGGGGGAAGAGAAGCAAAAGCAAATTGGGAGAGACATGAATGTTTTACAGAGGAGTGTATTTGGTTTCAGTGGAGGTTTACATCGAGAGGTTAGCATTGGAATTGGGATTGCAAGAAGGGCTGCGGTGACTGGTAGTCTGCAGGGACGGGTAGGACTAGGGCCAAAGTTGGAAGGTCGCACGATGGGGACGTCAAGAGATCAAAGATTAATACCCACCAGGGGATTTGTGAGTAGACCAATGGTCAAGACGATAGAGGCCCGGAGCTTGTTCCAAATGAGCATTGACAAAGAAGCTCTTCGGTCGAGGAATTTGAGTCGAGGGTTCCATGTGTCTGTGGTGGTGGGATCTAAGGGGATGCCGAGAATCGAGACGGCAAAGGTTTCGATATTTACGATTATGGTGGAGAGGTTGAAGAGGGCAGGAGGGTTTTTGTTTTTCAGTGGAATTGTGCTTGGAGCACTGTCACTTGCGGTAGGTGTAGAAGTGTGACAGATTTGGGGAAAGAGGATAACTAATTGGATTGAATGATAGGTGTATGTGGTTTATCTTACGGTTGCAGAAGTGTTTCTTCCATCAGGAGACACACAGATATTCAACAAGACAGTGAGTCTTGTGGAGAGCAGTCCGGAGTGCCAGCGGATCTTTGGCACATCGCGGCTGAAGGCACACGGAGAGACGACAGATAACAAATGGGCCCGGAATCGGCCGCTTGTGTGAGTATTTTACGTGTGAATGTGGAAGTGGAAGTGGAAGTGGAAGAGGAAGAGTAGTGTAAGGATCAGTATACTAATATGGACGAGATTAGTACTAGGAGAGAGATGAGCGCTAAGGACGGGAAAGAGCACCTCTGGATGCGATTTCACGTTGAAGGAGACCTGAGATCAGGCATCGTCCAGTTTGAAATGGCCAAGAACGAGAAGGAGGAGTTTGCATACCTCTATTTGTTTGTGGAAGCTGACGACCACAGCATCCCGCGACACTATCTGGTGCACCCCAAGGTGGAGGAGCAGCGGAGGAAGAAGAAGAAGAACGTGGGCTTTCTGGGCGTCAAATGGGGGCCCAAGCGAGACGACGATGAGGACGATGATTGAAGATTGAAGATTGATTGAAAAGATTGATGATTGATGATATAGCTTGAGTAGCAAAAGCACCTGTGAAAAGACCCAAAAGATATGAGACGATGCCCAAAATTTGCCCTGCGCTGCCCAAAATTGCACACCCGCAGAGACCAGCCCCTGCAGCAGCGACCGTGTCACGTGCACAGCAGTCGCTGCGCCGGAAGCACCGGAGCCCGCGCGACCCGGCTGCAGACCCGCCCGGGCCCCTGCCGATTGCGCGCTGTGATTGGCTGCGGCGGTGTGTTTTACGAGCGCAGCGGCTGCAGCCCGGGACCCGACCGGGACCCGCTCGGGGCCGCGCCCCGGGGGCAGTGGGACTATTTCTAGTCTTCGCTTCCCGCGCTTGTCACTTCTTTCTGGCACTTCTTCTTCTTCTTCTTCTTCCTCGTCTTCTCTCCTTGCCACGCCACTCCAGTCCTTCGCTGTCTGCCTTCTCCTCCATCGCATCGTCTAGACTCGGTCTGTTCCCCTTACGAGACACCGCTCTCATCACCACAATCCCAATCCTCGGTCCAGCTCAGTAAGTTTCTATTTTATCCGTTTCCTGCACCTCGAACAAATCTAGAGTTTAAACGGCTAACAAACTCTCCCTTTAAAGATAAAGTTGAAAACGGCCTTGGTGTCAAAATAACTATAATAGCCTTTCCTTCCCACAATGTCCCATTATCCTCCTCCACCGGGAAACAATCCGGTCGGTGCTCAGGGTTACAACGACGAATACACAAATGAACAACAGCCACAGCAGCATTCGCAACATCAGCACAGCCCACAAGAACAGTCCTACTACGGCAATCCCTATCAACAGGACCACACCTCCTATCCACCGCCACAAGACCCCTACTACCAGAGCCAAAACCAGCTCCAGTTCGCAGAAGACCCAGCCGGCCACTACTACCAGAGTGGCCCGGCAGACCCTTACTACCAGTCCCAGCAAGACCCCTACGGAGTTAGCGGCTCGGCATCCGGCTCTGGCTCTGGTCCTGTTCCCGGGTCCGGCTCTGGTTCAGCGTCTGCTTCAGCATCAAGACAACAACACCCAGCCGATGCCGGAGAATCATTTTCGGATTTCACTATGAGATCCGATGCCCCCCGACAAAACATTGGTCCCGGCCAGGGCCAGGGCCACAGCCAGAGCATCGGTGGAGAGAGCGACTACTACACAAATGACGGTTACAGCCAGTCTGGATTCGACCCACGTTACGATGGCGGCGCTACCCCTTCTTCCTTTGCAGGAAACCGCTCTTCCGGTGCATCCACTCCTCTGTACGGTCTTGAATACGCTCACCAGTTCGAACAGCGATCCAGAGAGCCCTATCCAGCCTGGTCAATTGATAATCAGGTTCCCATCACAAAGGAGGAAATTGAGGATGTCTTCATCGACCTTACCAACAAGTTTGGGTTTCAAAGAGACTCCATGCGAAACATGTACGACTACTTTATGGTTCTGCTCGATTCCAGATCGTCCCGTATGACACCTGCACAGGCTCTTCTATCTCTCCACGCTGACTATATCGGTGGTGACAATGCGAATTACCGAAAGTGGTATTTTGCCGCCCAGCTCGATATGGATGATCAAGTTGGTTTCCACAATATGAGTTTGGGAAAACTCAGCGGTAAGGCTAGAAAGGCCAAAAAGAAGTCCAAAAAGGCCCAAAAGGCAGCTGAGAATAACCAAGGAGATCCTGATACCGCTGTTGAACAGTTGGAAGGTGATAACTCTTTAGATGCTGCAATTTACAGATGGAAGGTGAAGATGAACAGACTCACTCCAACAGAAAGAACAAGACAGGTTGCCCTTTACCTGTTGCTCTGGGGTGAGGCTAACCAGGTCAGGTTTGTCCCCGAATGTCTCGCTTTCATCTACAAGTGTGCTGATGATTATTACAGATCAGAGTTGTGCCAAAACAGACAGGAGCCAGTACCTGAAGGAGACTACCTCAACAGAATCATTACCCCTTTGTACAAGTATATCCGTGCGCAAGCTTACGAAATCATTGATGGCAAGTTTGTGAAATGTGAAAAGGACCACAACAAGGTCATTGGATATGACGACGTGAACCAGTTGTTTTGGTACCCTGAAGGTATTGCCAAGATTGTTTTTGAAGATGGAAACCGACTGGTTGACGTGAGAGCAGAAGAGCGATTCTCCCGTTTGGGTGATGTTGCCTGGAATCTCGTCTTTTTCAAAACGTTTAAAGAAACAAGAACTTGGTTGCATCTGATTACAAACTTTAACCGTATTTGGATTATTCACTTGACCATGTTTTGGTTCTACACCGCTTTTAACTCCCCTGCTTTGTATACCCACAAGTATGTCCAGCTTTTGAATAACCAGCCAACTCCTTCCTCCAGATGGTCTGCTGTAGCCCTTGGTGGTACAGTGGCTTCTTTGCTTCAGATCTTTGCAACTGTTTGCGAATGGATGTTTGTCCCCAGAAAATGGGCCGGCGCTCAACATTTGACAAGAAGGCTCATGTTTTTGATTCTGATTCTCATCATCAACTTGGGTCCCGCCGCATTTGTTTTTTACTACGCTCCTTTGAATGTTTACTCTAAGATTGCCCACATTGTAGGTGTAATCGACTTTTTCATTGCAATCATTACATTCCTTTTCTTCGCTGTCATGCCTCTTGGAGGTCTCTTCTCATCCTACATGAATGGCAAGACGAGAAAATATGTTGCTTCGCAAACCTTTACCGCTTCCTTTGCCAAATTGCAAGGCATTGACAAATGGGTTTCTTATCTGTTATGGATACTCGTCTTTACAGCAAAGTTTGTTGAATCTTACTTTTTCCTGACGCTTTCCCTTAGAGACCCTATCAGAATTCTGTCAACCATGAAGATGACGAGATGTATTGGCGATACTTACTTTGGTACCTCTCTGTGTTACCAACAGGCTCGTATTGTGCTTGCACTTATGTATCTGATTGATTTGGTCCTTTTCTTCCTCGATACTTACATGTGGTATATTGTTTGCAACTGTGTCTTTTCTGTGGCTCGGTCCTTCTATCTCGGTATTTCCATCTTGACCCCTTGGAGAAACATCTTCACAAGGTTGCCAAAGAGAATTTACTCCAAGATTCTGGCTACCACAGACATGGAGATTAAGTATAAGCCAAAGGTTCTTATTTCCCAAGTTTGGAACGCAATTGTCATCTCAATGTACAGAGAACACTTGCTCGCAATCGATCATGTGCAAAAGTTGCTTTACCACCAGGTCCCATCTGAAGTCGAGGGTAAAAGGACTTTGAGAGCCCCCACATTCTTTGTTTCCCAGGATGATAACAATTTTGCAACCGAATTTTACCCCAAGAACTCGGAAGCCGAGAGGAGAATCTCTTTCTTTGCTCAGTCCCTCGCAACTCCTATTCCAGAGCCACTCCCTGTTGATAACATGCCCACTTTTACAGTCTTTGTTCCTCACTATTCTGAAAAGATTTTACTGTCCCTACGTGAAATTATTCGGGAGGATGACCAATTCTCAAGAGTTACGCTTTTGGAGTATCTGAAACAGTTGTATCCAGTTGAATGGGATTGCTTTGTGAAGGACACAAAAATTCTGGCAGAGGAAACAGCAAATTACAACAATGGCTCAGATGAAGAGAAAGAAGATGAAACTTTGAAGAACAAGATCGATGACCTACCGTTTTACTGCATTGGTTTCAAATCCGCCGCCCCTGAATACACTCTGAGAACCCGCATATGGGCATCGTTGAGATCCCAAACCTTGTACCGTACCGTCTCCGGTTTTATGAATTACTCTCGTGCTATCAAGTTATTGTACCGTGTCGAGAACCCTGAAATTGTTCAAATGTTTGGTGGAAATACCGAACAACTAGAACAGGAGTTGGAACGCATGGCCCGTCGTAAGTTCAAGTTTTGCATTTCTATGCAACGTTTGACGAAATTCAAACCAGATGAAATTGAAAATGCAGAGTTTCTATTGCGTGCCTATCCTGATTTACAAATCGCTTACTTGGACGAGGAACCTCCTGAGAATGAAGGCGAGGAACCTAGATTGTTTTCATCTGTTATCGATGGACATTGTGAAATTTTGGAGAATGGTAGAAGAAGACCCAAATTCAGAATTCAACTGTCCGGAAATCCAATCCTTGGTGACGGAAAGTCGGATAATCAGAACCATGCAATCATCTTCACCCGTGGCGAATACCTCCAACTTGTCGATGCAAATCAGGATAACTACCTCGAAGAATGTTTGAAGATTCGATCTGTGCTTGCGGAATTCGAAGAGATGAATGTTGAAAACGTGAACCCTTATACACCTGGTGTTGAAACTCAAGCTGGCCACCCTGTTGCAATTCTTGGTGCCCGAGAATACATTTTCTCAGAGAATATTGGTGTGCTTGGAGATGTTGCTGCAGGCAAAGAACAAACTTTTGGTACTTTGTTTGCGAGATGTTTGGCCCAGATTGGTGGAAAGTTGCATTATGGACATCCTGATTTCTTGAATGCAATCTTCATGACAACCCGTGGAGGTGTTTCAAAAGCTCAAAAGGGTCTTCATCTGAACGAAGATATCTATGCCGGTATGAATGCAATGCTGAGAGGCGGCAGGATTAAGCATTGCGAATACTACCAATGCGGTAAAGGTCGTGATATGGGTTTTGGATCAATTCTGAATTTTACCACAAAGATTGGCGCGGGTATGGGTGAACAAATGCTTTCGCGTGAATACTACTATCTTGGAACCCAATTACCCATCGACCGCTTCCTTTCTTTTTACTATGCGCATCCTGGTTTCCACGTTAACAATTTGTTCATTATGATGTCTGTTCAACTGTTTTCGCTTGTATTGGTGAACATTGCAGCTCTTGCGCATGAGTCAATTATCTGCTACTATGATAGAGACACTCCAATTACAGACCCTCAGTATCCATTTGGATGTTACAATCTAAGTCCTGTTATTGACTGGGTCCGACGTTATACACTTTCTATCTTTATTGTCTTTTTCATCTCATTTGTGCCTCTCTTGGTTCAGGAATTAACAGAGCGTGGCGTTTGGAAAGCAGTTAGTAGATTCTGCCATCACTTTATCTCTGTGTCGCCTGTGTTCGAGGTATTTGTCTGTCAGATTTATGCAAATGCTTTGACCACGGATATGACATTTGGTGGTGCCCGGTACATTTCAACAGGTCGTGGTGTGGCCACTGCTCGTATTCCGTTTTCTGTTCTCTATTCACGATTCGCTGCAACTTCAATCTACAACGGTGCAATCTGTTTGCTCATGTTGTTGTTCGGTACTGTTGCATCTTGGCAGCCTGCCCTTCTCTGGTTTTGGCTTTCGAATGGTTCCCTCTGCATTGCTCCATTTGTCTTTAACCCTCACCAATTTGCTTGGAATGACTATTTTATCGATTATCGTGATTTCATCCGTTGGCTATCCCGAGGAAACACCAAATTCCACAAGAATTCTTGGATTGGCTTTGTTCGGATGACGAGAACCAGAGTCACAGGTTTCAAAAAGAAGACTCTTGGTGAAGAATCTGAAAAAGGTGCAGATGGTCGTCGTGCACACCGTTCTAATGTGCTTTTCAGCGAGTTCTGTGGCTCGATTTTCCCTGCTGCTGCCTGCTTTGTCGCTTACATGTTTGTTAATGCACAGAATGGAGTTTATGAGTCTGGAATAGAACCTACGAATGCTGTTCTCAGATTGGCAGTCTGTACTTTTGCCCCCATTGCTGTCAATATGGGTGTCGCTGGAGGACTTGCAGCTTTGGCCTGTTGTATGGGACCCTGTCTTGGGCTTTGCTGCAAGAAAACGGCTGCGGTTACGGCTGGAATAGCACATGGTGTCTCTGTTGTTATGCATTTAATTTTCTTTGTCGCTATGTGGTTTCTTGAAGGCTTCAACTTTGCCCGTATGTTGATTGGTGTTTGTGCAATGACCACTATCCAGCAGTGCGTGTTCAGTCTCATGACTGTTTTCCTTCTTACCAGAGAGTTTAAGAATGATCATGCGAATAGAGCTTGGTGGTCTGGTAAATGGTACAACACAGGTATGGGATGGATGGCCTTTTCACAACCTGCTCGAGAGTTTGCATGTAAGACAATTGAACAGAGTCTGTTTGCTGGGGATTTCATTCTTGGTCATTTGATTTTGTTTGTTCAATTCCCCTTGCTTTGTATTCCATTCATGGATAGGCTCCATTCGATTTGTCTCTTTTGGCTGAAACCAAGCAGACAAATTAGACCGCCGATTTTCTCTATGAAGCAGAACAAGTTAAGAAAGAGAATGGTTCGCAAATACAGCACGCTTTACTTTTTCGTGATGATTTTGTTTGTTTTGATAGTTGCTGGTCCAGCTGTTGCATCCAAATTCCTTGATCCCTCTGACATCGGCAAGGACCTTACAGGAATTATGGAGGGTCTTATTCAGCCCACTGGACAGGATAACAACGATACAGGTCCTGATCATTGTCCAAGTACCTTCCTAACGACAACCCCAGCCACATCATCCTTTGCCACAAAAGCGTAGGAGGAGATTTTAACTGAAAGTGTAATAATAATCATATTACTAATTTTTAAACTGTACACTTTTTTTTTTTAATATATATATACTTTATCTTTGTCGTGTCTATCCTTCTCATTTCATAACTTTCTCTCTTGGCGTTCCAATTCTCATTATATCTTTAAAAGAACCGCATATTTTTTTTGTTGTTGTCATTTATTGTCAAAAATATATCAGTTTTTTATTTTTTCAAAACATCCAAATTTGTTATTTTTTTTTTTTCGTTTAGATTATAAGATAGGATAAATACAAGTGCATGGTTTATCGATATAGCATAGTTCAAGAAGAAAAAAAAAATACTATTGCATGTCTAAAAAACTACTACAAAGTGTTTCTTACTAAATCTATGGAGCAAATTAATGCAATGAGGAGATTCAAGGTTCTCTCCTTTAATTCTGTTTTTTTTTTTTCTGGTAAACTTAGCAAATGAATTAGGGAAGAATTAATCATGGAGTAAATGATACATGATGAAGCGATTTAACAATTGTGGAAAGAAAAAAAAAAAAATACTAATAAAAAGATAAGGGTAAGGGTGGTGGGAAGAGGAAAAGTGCATGAGAAATAAGTAAACAAACAACGAAAAGTCCATCATTCATCTGTTGTTACTGATGCTTCAGATTAAAAAAAAAAAAAAAAAAAAAAGGTTAAAAGAATAACGTATTCTGTCTGCTCATTGGATGAATGTCCATATCTCTCTTCATCTCATTCAATTCTGCTCTTATCGTTGCGGCCAAAGCAGGTGTGAGTTGATTACACGTTGCTATATCGGGGGTTCTATCATAATCTTCCGCATTGAACGTATCAAAAACCAAAATTCGGGAAGAAAATCGAACTGCTGGTGGTGGTGCAGGAGGTGCTCTTCTCACAGGTCTAAATGGTAGAGGTGGTAATGGTAAAACCGGTGTGGAGGATTCCTCCACTTGTGGTAATGCTGGTGAAGGGTCTTCTTGATTTGGGTTTCTCGGGGCAAGGGTGGTTGATAAGGCGAGATCAGAGGATGCGGCGGCGGGTGATGAGGAAAAAGGGTTTGATTCCACAGAAGACAATTCAAAATTCTGCTGCTGTTGTGATAAGAATCGTTTTTGCGAAGAATCTGAGTCTGCTCGAAGTTCAAATTCAAAATCAAAGTCTTGTTGTTGACCCATTGAATTCTCCCTTGAAGGGATAGGTGATAAATTGGAAGGTATAAACGGGTTATTGCTATACAATTGGGGTTGAGGTTGAGGTTGAGGTTGAGGAGGTTGGGGTGGAGGAGGAGGAGGAGGATTAGTTGGTGGAGGTAAAGCAGAAATAGAAACTCCATCTAAACTTTGTCCATTACCATTTGGAAATGGTAATTGTTGAATAGCAGGTGATGATGAATAAGTGCTATGCTGTTGTTGCTGTTGTTGTTGTTGAGATATTAGAGGAGAATTTATGCTTATTGCAATTGAACTCGATGCGCTTTGTCTGTTATTAAGAGCCGGTGTACCCATAATACTACCACTATTATTACTCTCATCTGCAGTGAAAGATTCCGAATCTCGTTGTAAACTTGGAGATGAGACATTTGAAGCGGCATTGGGATCAGGTGAAAGAGACCTATCATTCGGGTGTTGCTGTTGTGGTTGTAACTGTTGTTGTTGTTGTTGTTGTTGTTGTTGTTGATCTTTTTTAGATGGATGCCGCCGTAATGCTTGTTTAATAGAATTAAATCTGGAAGGACCACCACCATTCATTCCAGATCCATTGCCATTTATGGTATTTTTGGTCGAATTCGCACTGGAAATACTATCAATTCCAATATCCACATCATCCAAAAAAATTGAACCACGGTTTGTTCCTCCAGGAACACTCACGGATACAACGGTTGGGGAAAGAGCTTCTCTATCTTTACCAGTGCCAAACCCATCTTGGGAATTATTATTAGTGTTGTTGTTGAGTGTACCCTGGTGTATACTTGGGGTGCTAGTAATACTATCAGATGGTTTTTTATTTTCAGATGGTAATGATTCAGGTGAAGTTTCCATTCCCATTCCAATCAACCCTGGAATCCCACTGATGCCCAATCCGGCAAACTCAGATGGTTTTGCATTTGCATCTGCGGAAGCAGTAGCAGTAGCAGTAGTAGTGTTTCGCGTAGAGTTTGTTACCCCTTGATCAATGCTTGCGCTATTCGTGGCGGTGGTGTTAAAATTTAAACTCAAACTTAAATCTGGATCGGATGGTTCAAGAGAAAAGCTCGTATCAATATCCATGCCATCAAAACTGATAAAAGAATAATCACCAGAAATTCTTGACCTGTTTTTCAAATTCAATTGATGATTTTTTTTATTACCAATGATGGTTGTTGTATCATCAATTCCTCTTTTCTCTTTATCTTTGCTTGTTGTTGTTGAAGCATTCAAATTCAAATTCAAATTCTTTTTCTTATTCTTTTTCTTTAAAATACTGGATTTACGATTCGTGTTGCAAAGTCCCAAATCCTTCATACTTTGTTGTGCCACAAACTCAACAATAAAGTCATCTGTTCGGAAAAGCGCACCCACGTCGCCAATATCCTCAAGTAGTGAGTTCCGCGCAGATGGTACCGCCGTGTCCACAGTAAGATTTGGTGTACCTGAAATCTGCTGCTGCGGTTGCTGCTGCTGCTGCGGTTGTGGTTGTTGTTGTTGTTGTGATTGATGCGAAGGGGACTGTGAAATTATGCTTCTGATGGACCGCGTACTTTTGTTTCGTTCCATTGTATTTTTCCTTGCGAGTTCCAACGAGGATTTTATCATTTGGGATTCCTCATCATCCAAACTTTTGGGGAAAATTGTATCGTTGAATATGCTATCTGGAGTAGGAACATGGCTCGTTGGTCTTTTCGGTTTCGGGGTGGCTAGTACTGCAGAATCGACATCCTCTTTTGGATTGGGTTTTGGATCTTGCGTGTCGTTAGTCGAATCTTGTTTCTTTTGTGATCTTTGCTGTTTTTCATTGTCTGGTTGTAATGTGGATGCTGGACTGAAAGTTGTGTATGAGCCAAGAGGCGAATGAGTAGATGAGGACGTGGATGTGGTGGAATCTATGCTGCTGTTGTGTACAGTTGTAGAAGAGCCCGAGCCCGAGCCCGAGCCCGAATTGGGCGGTTGTTGATGATGATGATGATTACGTTTTGGATCTTGAGAAGTGTAGGAGTTGTCATCTTTTTCATCGGTATCCTTTTTATGCTCAAACAAAGCATGTTGGAGATTGAGATTTTCAGAGTCCACACCGGACAGATCACCGGAGGTCGTGGTGGCACTTGCATGGCTCCAAACGCTGCTCTTGCGGCTCTTATCAGATTTGGGAGTTGGGAGATCGTGATCATCGTTCACGCTTAGACTAGAGTTTTTCCTTGAAAAAAGGGAGAAAAAGCTTGATTTTTTCTTTAAGGTTCTGGTACTGTTGCTGCCGGAGGAGGCAGTTGTTGGAGTAGGCAGGTGTGAAGACGATGGGTGTTGCTGCTGCTGCTGTGGTGGTGAGCTGGCTGAATCTACAGGAGACTGGGTGGACGCGGTGAGACTGACAGGCGTGCTAGCAGCGGCAGAAGTTGAAACTGAAAAGTTTGCCGCGGTGGTCGACGGCGTGATTTCGTGATCGTGATCGTGATCGTGATCGTGGGCCAGAAGCGAGTCTGCCGAGGGCAGCGATGGCAGCGTGTGGGCCAGCGAGGGCTGTTGCTGGTGGGATGTGCTGGAGCCCCCCATGGCGGTCGTCGTGCCCGATCCTGTTCCTGTGGTCAAGCCACTAGGAGAGGCTATGTGCGAGTGCGAGGACACGGCCAGCGAGACCGGTCTGAACTTGTCGTGATCTGCCGGGGCGGACACAGACCGCAGGCCGGGGCCATGGTCCCGAGGAGCATGTCGTGAAGTAGGCGTGGGGAGCTGTGACGAGGACGAGGACGAGGCGCGACGTTCTGCCTGGGTCTCGTCTTCCACGAGGCTGGTGGAGGAGCCGTGCTTGCGGAGCCTGCCAAACAGGCCTCTGTTGATCTTGAAGCCCAGGCTGCTCTTTTTCTTCTGCAGCGTGCGGGCGCTGTTGGAGCTTTGGGGGTTTGTCTGGGGGTGGAATGCTTCTGAAGGAGACGTGGAATCTGGCGGAGGGGGTTGAGCAGCCGGCGTTGAGGCCGCGGTGGCAGGCCCGTCGCCTCTGAGCCGGGCAGCCGGGGGCTCTGGGGCATGGGCGGCGGCCGTGCTGGCCGTGCTGGCCGCGCTGGCGGTGATGCTGATGGACGGGATGCTCTGGGACATGGCCGGAGAGAGCTGGAGAAGACAGCAACACGGCCGATGTGGTGGTGGTGGATGTGGAGAGGGAGGGAGGATGGAGAGGTGGGATTACTATGGAGACTAACAACACATACACACGAGAAAACTACATCAGCACGCAGTCCTGCTCTCGCCGGACCCGGCTGCCACCGCCAGAACCGATGCCAGAGCCAGAGCCCGTGAGCCCGCCCAGCGCCGTCCGCCGCCGGCTGCTCGTGTCTCGCAGGCCCGTGTCTCGCAGGCTCGGTCGCGACGCCGTCCGGGCCATGGCCGGCGCGTGGAGCTGGCTGGACGTGCGCAGCCGGCGGGCGTCCGAGCCAAAGACCTTGGCCATTTTGGACGGCTTGGGCTTGCGGTCCGCGCAGCTGGGATAGCTGGGATAGCTGGGGGCCGTGGCCGTGGCGGCAGTCGTCGAGCTGTCCGCGCTGCTGAGGCTGTCCAGGCTCGAGGCCCGGCGCAGGCTGGTCGAGGTCGAGCTGGCCGAGGTCGAGGTCGAGGTCGAGCTGGTTGAAGTGGATGAAGTGGACGTCCAGGTCGAGGAGCTCGCCGCGTCCGGGACCACGGGGTCGATGCCCTCCTGGAGCAGCTTGTTGGCGAGAAACGAGTACAGTTTGATCCAGGCGTCCTCGACCTCGAGACTGAACTCGTGCTGGAACCGCTCCTCCAGCGTCTGGATGAACGCCTGGCCCATGATGTCGAAATGGAACGTCTCGATGTTGAGAATGCGCGAGTGCCGCTTCGCCAGACACGACAGAAAGTCCTCCAGCACGCCGATGTGGTCCAGTTGCGAGATCGAGGTGCTGAGCACGCCGGCGAACGAGATCGCCTGGTGCCGGATGCTGGGGAACAGCGTCTCGAGGTCCGGCTGGATCGCGAGCAGGTTCGCGTAGAACTGGCGGCAGAAGATGGACGAAGCGATGCCGCTGCTGGAGCTCAGCTTCGTGCTCGACGTCTGCCGGAAGCTGGGCCCGCTGGACGAAGGAGCTGGAGCTGGAGCTTGAGCTGGAGTTGGGCCCGAGCCCTGGGGGGCCTCGTCCATCATGCGATGCCAGGTCTCGCGGAGCATCGTCTTTTCGTGCGCGGTGAGCTGAAGCTCGACCTTAACCGAGACGGACTGCTCTGGGAGAATCGAGGTCCGCGACCGGGCGGCGATGGACGGTGAAGACGGGTGGAGGCTGTGGATTGAGTCGTCGGTCATGGCGAGATGGATATGGAGATGGAGATGAAGATGAAGATGGAGGATCGACGGCGAGATAGAAAGATGGAGATGGAGATGGAGATTGAGCTCTGGAAACAGCTCCTGTCTGCTTTCTTATATCAATATCCCCCGGCACAAAGCTCTCCGGGGTGTTTTACCTGTGCACGCGGCGAAAGAAAGAGAAAGAGAAAGACACTAGAACTAGAACTAAAACTAGAGCTAAAACTAAAACTAAAACCGTGTGGATAGATTGATTGATTACAGAACAGGAAAGTCCGCCCAATCGAAGCTTTCCAACGGCCTGGGCGCTCTCACTCGGTGAAAAATAAAATAATATAAAAATAAAATATGTCAATCTTAAACCGCAAAGAACGATTGAAATGAAAGACGGTGCTACTCCTGGATGAGTATAAACAGAAAACTCAAACCTACAGATCTGAGACAAGTACCACCACCATGCTGTGCAAAACTCAAGTTTGCTTTTCCCTGCATCAATTCTCTCGCAATGTCAAAATTGTCCTTTGGGCTTAAATGCAGTTCAAACGTATTTTCAATATCAGAGATATGGAAAGCGCACGATATGATATCAACCACAGAAAAGCAGAATAGGACAAGCCTCATCCACCCTAATTTCAAATGCAAGGTATGATGAATATAAACATAAACGTAAATGTAGATGTAAATGTAAATGTAAATGTAAACGTAAACGTAAACGTAAACGTAAACATAAACATAAACGTAAACACGCTTCGCAAATCCACCCACGGCGCGATCTTTGACCTTTGAGTTTTAGGATTGAGCGAATGCTGCAGAACACCTTATTATTGCATTTATGAGACGGACCAAAAGCCTGCAAATGTGATATCTTTTCCTGTATATTGACATGTGCTAAGCTTTTGCTCTTGTTTCTTTTTTTCCCCTACTCTTTCCAAACCAGACCCAGTGACCGACGGACCACAAACAATCCCCAATTTTTGAAACCGATGGACATGTCTGTGTCTGACCTAGACAGAAAGTGCGGAGAGACAGCTGGTCTCATTGTGTTTTGATTGCTTGTCCTGCCGTGCTCAATGGTTTCTTTTCACTCGTCAAAAAAGGTACGGACGGATATTCATGAAGACCCTGGTTCGCGGAGCTGTACTATCACATTTTTCATGCGTGGACCAAGATAATATACGAAACCCCGGCATGAATCTCGTTTCGGCCGATCCATCTATCGGAAAAGATATGAAGAGGATAGCAAAGTAGAAGAGAAAAAAAAAAGGCGTCTTGTTTCTACAGTGAGGCTGATTGTCCGCTAAGCTAGAAACCTGAATGCAGCTGAACGAAGGGGAAAAAGATTGAAGAAGAAGAAAAAATGCAAAAGCCAACAGTGTAGAACCAGCTGGATGATTCCGCCTCATCAACGCTGTTTGCAAAACGTAATCAGTGCTAAACCGATAAGCACGATTGTTTAAAAGTTTTGTCAATTTAACTGTTAATTCTACCTCCTTTTGTTTCTCTCGATTTGTTAAGAAAAAGAAGTGCTACGATTGACCTGGATCAAGGATTGGCCAGTTTCAATCTCTCCACAATGGCATGGAGCCGCTTACGTGATTCAAAAAGGCCTACAGTCATTCATCGTTGATGAAAACCTGTTGGATCATCACCAATACGAAATCTAAAGCGTCAAGGTACGAAGGTACGATTTGCTGATGATGATTACCCCCCACCCCCATTCCCTCCCAAATCCACAACGAATGGTTAGAAAGAAATAAAGGGGGCAATTTTTCTGATTACAAAATCGACTCTCTAGCTTCATCAAGGACTGAGAGTAACCCTTTCATGCAATTTGATTTGATGGGTTTGTGTGGTTTCAAGGATTGACATTGTTCCAGAATCACAAAATACAGTGGAAAATATCTGGAGAATTGAAGTTGGTGTCTAACGGTCTTGAACCAACGCTCTATCTATCAAATGGATCTAGAGTTTCATGAAGCATCAATTTGTACAATCCAAGCACTTTATTCCATGAAAAATGAACTCTTCATTCTTGCTTGTGTCCATTTCCATTTCCATTTCCATTTCCACTGGCAAGATCAAAAAACATTCTTGTACTTTTCGCATAAATATCTAGAGTTTCGAGGGAGTCTTAACAATGGAAGGACACATTTCCGTTCACCTTCGATCTTTCCAATCTAAACCTAATATGGTTTTGAGAAGAATGGACACAATGGTCAAACTTTTTTCGCCAAGGTAAAGAAAGAACAAGAGATGGATAAAGCCATCCACCGTTTGGACGTTTAATTTTTTGGTTGTTGTCATTTTATACCCAGAAGAAGCCAATTTTCCAGATCGATCAATCAAATACGAAAGGAAAGTTCAAGTTTTGGTTTGTTAACTTTCTATTTCCACACCAAAAATCTCGCCAACACATCTGAACATTGACATTCTTTTTCTCTATTCATCACCAAAGTACCACTCTCTCTAGTTCTTCGTATCTCCTTCTATGTACATACTTTTTAACCCTTCGTTAATGCTTTTACTTCCTTCTTGGGACAAACAGGCGTATCTCTTATATCCACCCACGCTTACTTGGCAATGCCTCACTCTGTGCCCCTCTTTTTTTTTTTTTCTTCTTTTTTCTTTTTTTCATTTGGTGTACCCCCAGCTACAGTAATTTTTATAAACTTTTTTTTTTCGTTTTTCATAGAGTTAAAGTTCTGTGTAGATCGTAGATTTCAACTGTACCTGCTGTCTGTTACGTGGAGATTTCTGACACGCTCAAGGATCTTGAAATCGGTTCCAAAATAAAAGTAAATCAATTAACTCATTTTTCCCAGTTCTTGCCAAGAACCAGGGGAAAAACAATGGGAAAGAATATTGAGTAAACTTATTCAACAGAGAAGCAGAAATTCTTAAACTTTGAGATAAAGTTAACCATAAGAGTAGTTAATCTAATGCAAACCTGCAAAAAGTGGTAATAAATGAACAAGTTTCCAAATAACCTCGGGCAAGGCGAACGCGAAGGAGAACAAGAACAAGAACAAGAACCTGCCTGGTCAATGTGTCAGAACTATACCGGTTCCTATAACTGCCCACCAATTAAAAAGTAACTCATATCAAGAGATGATGATATGCCAATATTGTGTGTGCTTTCGATGGATCGTTAGCCCAATTTCTGACAAAAAGCGGGTGAACGGCGGTCCCAAATATACCACTACCGCGAAACTCACAGCACACCGCCTTCCGTTTTAGGAAGGACTCGGCCTGGATATTTTTCTCCTTGAGAGGTGGTGTATGGGTGTATTTGAGATTGCACTCACCAAGAAGCTCTTCAAGCATTTCTCTTTGAATCCCATCTAAGCAGGTTCATCAGAAAAGGTATGTCTCTGGCTCCTATTTACCGGTTTTTTTTTTAAAAAAAAGGGCAGCAACATGAAATTTAAGGGTCTTTTTTTTTTCAGTCACAGTCACCTGGAGCTTGATTGGGGCAACCCTGGAAATGCACATCGAATATGAACATTCAACTATACCAAGACACTGCAACCAGCACAAATGAGCCCAAAAGATAACAACATTCCAATAAATCTTGGATAATGTTCAAGTTGGCAAGATCTTGCATCCAATTTACCCAAATCGTCTTCGATCTTGTCATCTTTGACCGATGTATCCAAATGAAACAGGCCATCACTCATTATTTGTCAGCCGACATTAGTAATCGCAACATTGGCATCTTGGATGACTATAAAAAGGACTTTTGCTGCCTTTTAATACAGTTGCCACCCCTTTTTTTTTATTGTTTGTATCACAACTAACATTGTGAGGAATTAATTAGTATCAAAAATGGCTCGTCGTCCAGCTAGATGTTACAGATATTGCAAAAACAAGCCTTTCCCTAAATCACGATTCAACCGTGGTGTCCCCGACCCCAAGATTAGAATTTATGATTTGGGTCGTAAGAAGGCATCTGTTGATGAGTTCCCACTCTGTGTACACCTTGTTTCCAACGAATATGAACAACTTTCTTCCGAAGCTTTGGAAGCTGCCCGAATTTGCGCCAACAAGTATATCACCAAGATTTCTGGAAGAGACTCTTTCCATTTGCGTGTCCGTGTTCATCCTTTCCACGTTCTGCGTATCAACAAGATGTTGTCGTGTGCCGGTGCGGATAGATTGCAACAGGGAATGAGAGGAGCTTGGGGTAAGCCACAGGGTCTTGCCGCTCGTGTTAACATTGGCCAGATCATTTTGTCCGTTAGAACAAAGGATAACAACAAGGCTACCGTTATTGAGGCCTTGAGACGATCCCGTTACAAGTTCCCAGGTCAACAAAAGATCATTATCTCCAAGAAATGGGGGTTCACCAACCTTGATAGACCAGAGTATGTCGCCAAGCGAAGCGCTGGAGAAATCAAGGATGATGGAGCCTTTGTCAAGTTTTTGAGCAAGAAGGGCAATCTGGAGGAAAACGTCAGATCATTCCCCGAATATTTTAGCTCGGCTTAGGGTAGTTATAGTAAAATCAGAGTAAATGTGACCTTGAATGCCATAGTCATCACGTAGGTAGAGAGAACTACACCCCTACCACGTACTGGGTTTGTGCGACTTGAGTCTTCTATTGTACTATTGCCATAACCTTGAAGTCGGCATTTATCTCCTACGTGCTGAATTCAAGATAAAGAAAAAAAGTATCTATACAAAAGAATCTCAACAGTTGGTTTCCACAGTGGATTGCACCAGTCTTCCACCTGGTAACAGGGTCTGAGAAAAAACTAATGGCCCGACCCAAACTGCTCTGCTCTGGCCTGAGCTGCTGCACGCATGCCGAATTCCAAGTTGAACTTTCAGAATTAAAATACCGGAAGGACGATATATAAGCGCTTGGATCTCCCCCTTTTCGCTCTGGGTTTTCTGTTCCTGACTCCTACGTTCATTCTCTTCTTTTTTCCATCTTCGACAAGTTAACGATACTTCGATCTCTCTCTTACTAAAGTCACTCTTTCCAAACAAACAAAACACTTACACACCCACAATGAAGTTCTTCTCTTCTACTCTCCTTGCCGCTCTTGCCGCGTCAGTCCTTTCTCAACCACTTCCTGGTCCTCAACACGTTCATAACGTTCATAAAAGAGAAGGAGGCTCTTTCAAGTACAAGGGTGTCACTTACACTCCTTATGCCGGAAACGGAAACTGTAAAACCGCCGATGAGGTTGCTTCTGATTTTGAAAAACTCCATGATTATGAATTTATTCGTATCTACGGTGTTGACTGCTCTGGCGTCGAGAACGTCGTTGCAAATCTAGTCTCTGGTCAGAAGCTGTTTGCTGGTATTTTCAGCCTCGACAACGTTGAAAACGACATCAACGCTCTTTACAAAGCTCTTGGAAACAGCTGGGATGTTGTCGATACCGTTTCTATCGGTAACGAGCTTGTCAACAATGGTGCCGCCTCTGTGGCCCAGGTCGCCAGTGCTGTCAAAACAGGACGATCCGTTCTTTCTGGTCTTGGCTACAGTGGAAGCGTCGTCACTGTCGATACTTTCATTGCTGTTCTGAATAACCCCGATCTTTGCGACGTTTCTGATTACATTGCCATTAATGCCCATGCTTTCTTCGACTCCACATGCTCGGCCGAAAAGGCAGGCGAGTGGCTTCTCAGCACTATCGAGTCCGTCTCTGCTTCTTGCGGCGGTAAAAAGACATTTGTCACCGAGTCTGGCTGGCCCACCAAGGGTGAAGCCAACGGTGATGCTGTTCCCGGCAGTGAAAACCAGCAGGCAGCTCTAAGCAGCATCCAACAATCCTGCAGCGACTCTGTTATCTACTTCACCGCTTTCAACGACTACTGGAAGGCCGATGGCCCCTTCAGCGCAGAAAAGTACTGGGGTATTCTCGGTGACGCCAGCGCATAATTTGAGTCCTAGCGCGTTTCTGGCCCGTCTTTTGCTTGAGTCATGACTTCTCGGTTGATGAATTGGTGGCTGGTGCGTGCATATTGAGCCTGAGCGGGACGCCCCGTAAGCACGCGTGCACCTGGTAGTTGATGGTTTCTGGTGAGCATCTACTCGATGTTTTAAGTACGCCTGTGCCCGTTTATTTTGTTCTAGGCTGTATAGGTTCCTACTGACTTGTGTTCTCTTGATAATCAAATATAACAGTTTGTTTTTCTCTTAATACTTCGTACCGGTAGTTTGGCTTCTCCATTTGGATTTAGGTTTGGTTCACAGAATATGATTAACCAAGGTTAAGATCGGAACCAGGGTTCTTGAAGCATAGTCTCTCTGTGGCAGCATCGCTTCCAGGGACGGAGTCCCGGCAGACCCAGAAGGCAGTTGAATTACTTGAAAGCTGTTTACGTTGTAGCATTGGAAGGTGGGCTAAATAGGGGAAATGAGAACATGTGCTTGGCATTCAAGAGCCTCGAGGAAAGCCAGTCGCCGTCCCCCTAGATTGGATTGTCTTGGATACAATTCCATCTTGCCGAAAATTAGATGAAAAATCAGATTGACTTATCATTGCTTCTACATTCATTGTTAATCAGGAGGATCATCCTAGCCCCTTTCCTGACTTCAAAGTGAGCAAATCAAAAAAACCAAAAAAAAAAAAAAAAGAACGGAAAACAGCCTTTGTCTCTTACAAGTTTTAGGGGCCTGTCATAACAACCGGGCCTTTCTTTTACATATTCCGTTTCCAGAGCCTAATCAAAAAAGAAAGTGACGAAATGCTTCTGCTTTTTTTTTCTTCGCTCGAGAGCCATTCCATCTGCAAAAGGAGCATATTCATATTCGATTATTGCCTATTTATGTCGAGATGCATGGCCCGAGTGGGCTGCCTGAGTTTGGATGGAGGGAAACCAGTCGGGCAGCTGTCTTGGTTCTCCTATTCCTACTCCTTCTACCGTAGAAATCCTCGAGCCGTATAGCAAATTCTTGTTTAATTCAAAAACAAAAGCTTCTAAAATGGAAGTTTCTGCTTGCCTGATTTACACCGTGCTGTCTGTTTTTTCTCTAAATAGTTCTTGGCGTGCCTTCCGGGTGTTGCTTGCCCAGACCAAGGCGAAAGTGGCATAATGTGTTGGTAAATGCTCGATACTATTCTTATAGATGCTTTTTTTTTACTACAAACGCACTCCGAGACTCTGTTTTGTGCTTCTTAATAGCAACTCCGTATGTCTTCTTTACATGGCTAACTGATTGGTTAAAAACTGAAATGAATGGGAACTAGAAGAGGCAATTACTAGCTTATAAAAAGAGCGTTACGTTCTTGATCCAAACAGAGTGCATTCCTCAATCGCGTTTTATCTTCATTCCATGTAATGAGCTGTTGTAGCTGAAAAGACTCGAGTGTTTCCATGCTTTCCTACCAAAATGACCTCTAAAAGACTTGTATTTACTTTGAGAGTAGAACCAAAACAAAGAAGTCTTGGGATTTTACTGTTTTCAATAAATTACAATCATCTTGAACAATTCTTTCGGTCCCGGCCTTTGTTAATACCACCGTTCAAGGATTGATTAAGTGAATCTCAACGGTCAGTTGTTCATGAAATAAAAATGTTGTAAACAGTCTCAAACAATAAAATTTTGTAAGGGTAGTCAATAAACTTATTAGCCTAAAAATAGAAAGAAGACAGGAACCGAGGCATTATTATGGTCAACAAAAAAACCCAAACCTTTTACAAGTCTTCCATAAAACAAAGCCAACAATAAACAGAAACAAGCTCTTATCACACTAAGCATTAAGCATTTTTAAAACCCGTTTTGTGGCAAAGTCATCCTGGTAGGACATCTTTCCAATCCTTTCATCCGCAAATATCCAGTCAAAGAACTGAGAAATGTAATCCTTTGGTCCAACAAGCATGGCAAATGAATTTTCTCGCTTCTTTAGCAAAGGGATCTTCACATTGGTATTCTTGTCTCCAGTTTTGACTAAATCGGGTTTTGAAAGCAAAATATGCAACACTTTTGCAACGCTATCACCTTCTTCCATTGCAATCCCTGCAAGTTTTATCACTGGTCTATTGTTTATATCGCCAATTGCAAAGATATGAGGATGCTTTGGGTTGCATAAATACTGGTTCACCAGGATGGAACCACTAGTTGCAATTAGATCATCTCTAAGTTCCCCAGAGAGATATGAGGTCTCTGGTTTGCTGCAACATGCCCACACCTAGCATTATCTACTGTTAGTACAAACATAAAAGATTTTTTGGTTTTCCTTTGAATAACTTACAATCTGGTCTGCCTTAATCTTGTCTCCTTCGGTGGATATAACTGTATGATTTGCTTCGTCGTACTCCTTTACTCTTTTATTTAAAACAATGTCCACTTTATGTTTACGCAAAGTCCAATATGCAAGCTTTTTAAAGTCGACCGAAACCGGCTCTGGAGGTATGGTATCGTGGGGGTGGATCACTGTTACAGTTTTCTTTGGGTAATAATGTTTCAATTCAGAAGCGTACTCGATACCCAATGCTCCTTTAATTGTCAAAAGAGTCAGCAATTGGCTAGAGCCAAAGACATCAAATTATATGCTTACCGCCTCCAATCACAACCACATCTTTTGTAGATTCGTCTTCAATTGATTTAGCGTGCTCAGATAGAGTCTTCACAAACTCCTCTTTTGAGTCACCCTTCAACTCAAAAGGGCTAACTCTTTTCTTCCCGCAAGCAAGAATGCAAATATCAAAGTTTATTTCCTGCAGCTCTTCTGAATTTCTGTTCCCAACAGGTTTGTATTTCGCAACATTTTCGCCAAGCTCTGCTAGTCTTCCTTGAATGTGGGTCAGGTCTTTACCCAAATGTGCCTTGAAGGTGTTAAGTTCACTGTAATCAAGCCAAGTAGTCGCGCCAAACTCTGGGTCGATGATGCTTCTATGCAATCCGACAAGATTCACAAATCCCGATCGTGGCTCTAACAGCGTTACGTGCACTTTTCCATCTTTCAAGGTATTTGATTTCAAGAGTTTGAAAAACTTGTTCAAGAAGCTGATCCCGGCAAAATTTCCTCCGACAAGAAGAATGTGTATAGTACCAGACGACTTTGTTTCGTTTATTCGTTGAAACGTGAGCAGTAAGTTCTTGTAGTCATTCTCCGAGTTTGAGGTAACAAAATCAGGGGTTTTGATGAATTTCCAACTCAAGATAGGTATTTTGAAAATCATCCCCCATAACGAATTCGAAGGAAGCTTAGCAAGCTCTTTATCGATATTCTCGCTGGTCATGATTCTGTAGGAATGGTCCCAATGATCGTGGCGTTTCTGTGATGCTTGGCCGGGGAAGGAGATGAGACCCTGGCCGGGATCTTTATAGTTGGACGGTCTCGGAGTTCTGCCCGCACATATCGGTTATTTAATGCAAGCTCGGAAACATGTCCGGCGCTTACCAGATCGATCTGATTAGCCTCTTTTATATACAACGCAAATATTGGGGATACCGGAGATAATCCTTATGTTCAAACAAAATGAAAATCCGCTCTAATAGTTGTTAGCAAAGTCTTATTCAAGAAAATGAGCAGCTGTGTGGAAAGATTCCTCTAGTTCGATTCTCACAGGGGTCAAAAAGAAACAATTACAATACTTTTCAAAACTAAGATACAATCAAATGGAAATCAAGATGCTTACCCAAAGTAGCCTATTTTCTAGAATGTGTCCCACTCATACTGCTGATTCCAAGAATACTCTGGAAAGGTTCAACACGAGTATTAAATGCCAGTGAAGGTAGAATCGGTGGCAAATCTGTAGCTGCAAACTATTCTAAGCCCATTGATAAGTTAGGGAGAAAAGATGTACGAGGAATTCTAACAAACCACGATCATAAATCCAAGTCACATGAGATTGTGTATTATAGGTAGACAAGTATTTTGGATTGTATAATCAATTCATCCATAGATTTCGTTTCTTATGCAAGGGAACATACTTTACAAAAACACATTGGTTGATTGGCAAAGTGCCAAATATGAATCAAAACAATAAATTTTTTTTCTACAATCGTCTTATCTCCCTTTTTTACTTCTTTTGACTATATCTATAATCATAATCCAATGGCCTGATTAATTGGTTTTTGAATTTATTTGCTCGATCTCTGTATTGCTTCTAAGTACATTAATTGGTACAACATTTACAACCAAACAATATTAATCTGAAAAAGGCATTGAAACAAAGGAATTAATCAAAAAACCAAGATCAGAATCAGCTGTTCTTATTTACAAAAGGTAGGAATTAGACTGAGTAGAAAAAAACTGGGAAAAGTTGAATCACTCATGGTAATCATCGGATTGCTTCTCTTTGCCAAGTAAAGAACCAAAGTATCCGAGATTATTGATCAAACACACAATCGAATCTAGCTTGAAAATAATGGGGCCAAGAGTTTTAAAAGCTTAGAAAGATAGTAATTAATAATATAGATAGTGGGTATATAAAGAGAATTAACAGTGGTAGATGCTCTGGCTTTTTGAATAATATAAACAAGTAGTATGGGCCAGAATCCATATGCTAAGACAAAAGCACAAATGTATGATAGATATGAATAAAAGAGCAAAGACATATTGTTAGATAGATAGGAGCGAGTTCAGCAAAGTAATACAGGTGACTCAAAAGTGACATATAAACAGCATATAGTTTGATAAATGAAATAGACACAGGAAATAGAGACAACATAAGATGAAAAGTCCGACAGGCTTATCAATAACTTGAAGTAGGGTAGAGCTTAAAAGACACAATGAAAAAAAAGAAAAAGAAAATAAATCTAAAGCTTGAAAGAATAAATAATAAATCCAGAACTGAAAAAGATAATCTCTTTCTCAATGAAACCTAAGAGTCGGCTAATGTTTTTGGTACTTTCACTAATAGTCTTTGAACCTAGTATGGCCAGTGAGACGAATGTGTCTAGAAACTTCAGCGCTCGTTCTAAACTTTTCAGTGCATTGATCGCACCCGGTCTTATAACCTGTTGTGTTGGTGTAGTAATTCTTGGTCCTCAACAACTTGATAAGATCGTTAGTGGCGGTCATCACGGCATTCCCCAAAACTTCCTGGCTATGGAACATTTTTTCCTCAATGCCAGAATTGGAGTGTAATGCAACTGCATCGTAGTGAATTCCAGAGTATATGATATTACAAAACTTTTCCTGGTGGGGGTTAAACTGGTCAATTCTGCCGGTAGAAACATCAAATGAATTGATAGTCATTTTAAAGTGTTTTGCCAAAATGGCGAGCTCAATAGCACCACCCCAGCTCGAACTTTTTAGAATCCAAGAGATGTAATCCTCACGCCTTTGGCCTAAAATCGCATCGCTGTAGTTAACCTTGTCTGCTCGTATGGTATTGGCCACGATTGCTCGTAACTGCCATTGACATTCGCAGTTGCCCAGGATACAGAAGCCAACCGCTCTGAATAAACAAGAATTGTCATTTTTCATCACCTTGAGTGTGAGCGAATTGTTCTTGTCAACAGTAATCCGAGGACTGCTCGACTGCGGCGGAATGCGAGTACAGCTCTGAACACAGGGCTTGTCGGCTACCGACAATTGGGAAAGGGGTAATGTTAGAACACTGGCGGCATGCTGGGGTTGTGCCTGGTACACAGTTTCCTTCAAAATGTCTTCGTAGTAGCTCGGTCTGCGAGGACTCAAAGGTGGAGTTGGCGGTCGATATTGCTCCTGCTGCTGTTGGTTAAACAGAAATGATTTGGGCCTCGGAGAAGTGGTTGGAGTGTACGGTTTTGTTTGAGTGACCACAGACGTGGGCCTGGCACGAGGTCCAGCAAAAGAATACGGGCCAATAAGCCTGGGAGTAGGACTAATAGTGACACTGGCCTTTGGACTCCCAGGTCCCGTAGCAGAAACGTGCTTGGAAAGACATGTGGACGAGCCAGTACTAACTGATCGTGAAGTGGTACTCAGAGTCACACTTGTTTGAGGCAAGATTCTGGGTTTTGGAGACAACTGACTGAAGAATTGTGACCTATTCACAACAGAAACAGGAGTAATTTCACCAGAGGGTGTTTTTCTTGCCACCGGCCTTGTTGGAGTCACACACACACTGACAGGTGTGGATCGTGCGCTTTTGCTGATGAAAGTTGTGGTGGGCGGAGAATTTGGTCCAGTATTTCCCACAGATAGAGCGGCTAGGTTGGGACAGGAGGCGGCCAATACGCCCCTTAGTTTGGGGAAGATAGAATTGGTGGTGTAAAATGAGTGTTGTCTCCTTCCATTAGGACTTTCGGACTCTGAAATTCCCGTAGGACTGGACACTAAAGGGATTTTTGGAGTAGGGCTGGCAAAACTGGAAGCAGGGAGCTTGTTGCAGAGAACGAGGGTGTCCCCGTTATGAATGCCTAGTGAACTGAGTGTTACCTGCTTGTTTCCAAGGCTAATTGGCCTGGGTGGGAATCCAGCTTTTAGCTCAAATGGCTTTCCTGAGCGATACTGAGGATGAAGGCGGAATATCTCAGATATGAGATCACCGAGAAGAGAATCCTCCGGAAGCACAATAAACGATATCCGAGAAGCCACGCGAAGATTTAGCTTCATTGTTACAGCCGCTCTATTATTCCTTTTTTATACCAAAAAAGAGCTCAGGAGGATAATTTTCACAGGCATCAACAAGGGCAAGCTGTAGAAGAAAATGTTGAAAAATAAATGTAGAATTTTAATGCTCAAAAGTCAACCTGCGTGACCAATAGGGATACCCACGAGCCTGACCGAATCACAAGACCTAGATAGTATTTAACCGGCAAATTCCCCATAAAATAATGGGCTTTTAAGCGAGTCACCAAAACAACCCGGGCTTTCTATAAAGTAGTTAGGGCTTAACTTAATCTCGTTTTGGGACATAAACTTTGACTTCCTCAGCAGCACAGCACAGCGACATCTACAGCGCAGACGGTGAAGCAAAGCTAGGCGGCTACACTATCAGGATCGTACCACTATCGGGTTATCTGCTATGCTTGAATATATTCTCAGCAATTGATTCGAATAACACAAAATACAATGGTATGGTTCTTGTTCCATGGCATATCCAAGATCTGCTGCTGCTGCATTGCTTTTAAGCTTCAATTAGCCGGCTTCTAGGTAAGCAATGGCTATAAGATTTGGTTAACATCATTCCTCTATGGACACAATATTTACAAGTAAAATGCGATTCTGAATTGCACGCTAAGCGTATCTCGAATAAGCCAGAGACAAATTAATATAGCCTTTAGAATATTATTGTAAAAGCCGATATGATTTAGATACCATCTTCACTTACCAGATGCTCCTCATTAGTGAGATTTGGGTTCTACTTGAATGTTCAGAAGAGTTTAAACACGTCGCAATCATCAGCTTAATAAATATGTGGGACATGTTTCGATAACGAAGGCTTCCCCACTTTCCGTGATGCAGCAGAGCCAAGGTATTACTCCTAATGCTGCAGTGATGAGAACCAGAAAAATGGACTGATACATTGGTTTTGATGGTAAAGCAGTCCAGAGCGACAAAAATTGATTTTGTGACCGCTTTCGTTTTGTTTCGTTTGAACATGCCTTGTCCCTAGAAATGTTCTATCATCGGAAGCTGCACATTTGCAGATCTAATGACATCACTCCTGATATGTGTCTCAATTTGTATCACTCACGTTTCTTTCCCCATTTGTTACAAAGTTGAAATGATTTGCAGGAGAAAGAAATGGAGGAATATATTGTATGCTGCATCTTTTCCTTGCGTCTTTTGGAAACCCAAAAAGAAAAAAAGTAGTTCTGCAATTAATGACGTCTACACTTGAATATGTTATAGACTGCTAACTATAGACTTAGCATTTAAGAATCAAGCTTTACCCTTGGAAAACTTGACTTTTGTATTGGTCATCTTAAGATTCAAGTTCTTACATAAAGTAGACTATATATTGAGCCCTTGAGCGACTCTTGGAAGGGCAAGCTAGACAAGGATGACTTTCTGTGTTATAAGACTAGTAGATTGGTTAATTCAAAGCTCTATTCGCCTACAGAAGCGTAAACGAATGCTTGTGTCTAAGAACGAGTCCTGGGTTAATAGTTCCTTCAAGACATCAATATGGACATGGATAATTCCGGTGACCTTTCATAAAAGTTTCTGAAAGCCAGAAAAGAACTAAATACAAATTTATCAAGAAGAAAATTAGGAGTATCTTTTAAAAGGGAAAGACAGGTTTGTAAAAGGAACGCTTCACAAACTGAAAAAATATGATAGGAACAATATGTATGTGAAATAGGAGTTCCTTTTCGAATTAGACTTGTTATCTGTTTAAGTATGGAAGGCGCTTGTTACGCATTTCTTTAACCGGCTAAATTCTTTTTTGGCCTATAACAAATCTAACAAACTTCATCAGTTAACCTTTTTAGTAACGCTTACTGCAATTTTGCAAAAGCTTTGAAATTTTTTAGAGTGTTTTGCTCAAGGTCAATGTTTCCGAATAAGCAATAATGTGCCCTTTAGTCTCTCAGCTGCTACTAATACTGCAAGCCCAAATGATCTGGGTCTTGATTCTGTTCTCCAGCAGTTATAAATACTGTTTTATGGATACATAAAAATAAGATTATATAGGCTCAGTACATAGGGCCAATTCTGATCACCAGTTTCGATGTCATCGCCATTATCCATCATTGAATCATAAAAGAAAATCTGTAGCATACCGGCACATTTGTTTTAATTGATATAAATGGAAACTCGACTTCTTTAACAGTTCGTGCTGTAATATAACACAAAGGACCCTAAATATTAATTCGGGCCTGACATCGACACCTAAAAGGCGAACAGTAAGCATAGCTATCTCCAATTCTATCATCAAGTGATTATAAACATGTATGTAAGGTATTCAGCTTAGAAAATGCTATCCAAGTTTGCCTATTCATGACGAAGCTAGCTGCAAATTTTGTCAGCAGTACGTACACAGTTGTTGAGATTTGTCGAGCATTCCAAATGCCATCAAGACAACTCTCCCCAATATTCATATTCCGAATACTTGAGGCAATGAATCACTGGGCCAGAGCTTTGGAAGCAAATATTTTTGAATCGTCCCTTGCAAAAGCATTGAAGTTCCGCAAAGGCTTTTAATGCAATTTCTCATGCCTCTTTATACGTTTTGACAATCATTTCGCACATTGGCAAGGCTGAAATACCTGATTCGTTTACAAAGGTGTTCATGTGATGAAAGCTGGTTTACCGATGATAGTCCAACGGTAATTTTAGGGTTACAACGTCTGATAGTGGTTTTACTAAAGAGGAATCATTTCGTGCTTGTATACTCACTCATAATTCAATTATTCTATAGATTATGCTTTAAGAAAACTAAGATTCTTTATAGAAAAAGTAAAATTACTATATATAAGCTTATGGATAGTGTAAGTTTTATTCGAGCATTTATGGGGCTTCACTGCCAAGAAGACCGTTTGAAATCAACCATAGAAGACTGAAAACGATGTGTTAATTCCTTTTAATGAATGCAAACAGCAACTTTATTAAAATGAGGAACAAGTTAAAGCTTCTTAGCAAGACAAAAAACCAGGAATATTGAGCCACGACTGCCATATGTAACTGGGTGAACACTCTTATCAGTCGAGCTACATTAAGAAGCAAAATGTATTGAAGGCATACTTAAACCGATACTCCAATCAGTTTTAAGAACTTGAATCAAGTAAAAGAAAGTGGTTTAGTTGAGCTAATTATAAGCCTCTCTTATTGAGTATTTGTTCCCAGGTGCTTTGGTTTTGAGGATATGGTCAATCCACTGCTCGTACCAGGAATCCCTGAAAAGCTATACGCAATTTACTGCGTTCTCGCATCTAGGGGTAAGTCAAAGTGCTTACAGAATATTTCCTCTTTGCAACAAGGTGTCAAATCTTTGTGTTCTTCTCTTCCTACTGCACATGTTCCAATCTTTTATGCTTCTTGTCTGTGGTTTTCCTGAAATGCGTTTTTATGCGTTGCATTCCATTCTGTAGTTATTCTTAGTAACATCAAATAATGCCATCAAAAAGCCTTGATGGCCAAGTTGGTAAGGCGTATCACTAGTAATGATAAGATCGTCGGTTCGACTCCGGCTCGAGGCAATTCTTTTTGGATTGTTTCACGTTTTTTTATTTTACTTCTATTTTGTGAGTTATATTATACCCATAGTTTTCTTTTTCTTTTCAGACTTTGACTTGATAGAGCTTTTCTCCTTGTAACAAAAAGCCTTGATGGCCAAGTTGGTAAGGCGTATCACTAGTAATGATAAGATCGTCGGTTCGACTCCGGCTCGAGGCATTACTTTTTGAACCTGTTCAGGATTATGGTTTTGTATTTTACCTTCATTTTTGTAAACTATTCATTACTGAAAATTGGTTGTAACTTCCTGACATGAACAGTTAATTTTACTACTGTTCAAAGAAGCTCTAAGGGTCAATTGACTCAACCCTTGATACAATGAAATTGAACCGTAAAGAGCTTGAGAAACAAAAAAACTCATCAATCCTAGCGCTTGTTGGGGCATCCCTAATGATAGGAATAATTATATCTGGCTAGTAGGGATGTCAATCTGCGTAGTCTCAATTGGGAGATTGACGGTTTTTTCTGTAAACCTCAGAAGTTTACATTATGTAGTTGGCCCTGCGCAGGCTATTCGTTGGAATCCTTGCCGTACTAAACTGCTCCTCTTTCTTTGATTATTCAGTAAGACATGAGGAAAGGATAAAACATTCACTATGTTTCTCTATTTCTCCTTCTGGAATATTACACACAATGTAAGGAGCAAGTACGAGTTTCATGATTACACAGATGTACTGGTAGCACAACGAAATCATAGTATTATACATAAGGACATGATCCTGATGTAAAAAATTGAGTTTTCGAACAAACTCTTGGCTATATTGTATGCTTTTTGACAAGACAATAATTACATAAGTTTGATGGGATCTTGCCAAACTTAGAAAATCACAGTGGGAAATTTCAACGTTTCCCCGTTCAATTTTTCAATTAGGACAGTCAGAAAGCATACTCAGAAAGCTTATAAATATGGGGGAAGGCTTTGTTCTTTTGCTATTAAAGCACAGTATTCTTCCAATCAAGTTACAAGCGGTAGTATGATAATCTCCAGCTCGGCATTTTCTCTATAAAAAACATAGATATAGAATCGTATAATCACATGAATGAAGCCACAAGACTGATTTTTAGTAAAGCTTTGTCTCGCTATATAACGGCATCTTCCTTGAGCAACCTTCAACTGTACAATTCCAAAGAAAAACAACCATATATATTGTTCCTGGATAGAGAACCAGAAATAAATAATTGTATTTTCCGGCGTACTGGCTTTCTTATTTTAGATCTGTAGTTTATACACTTCCAATATTATTAAACCAAGATTCGAAATCAACCTCCTCAACTTTTCCTAAATTTACTGTCACTCAACAACACCTTTGATGAGCAAAGGAGAAAGAGCACCTGTCTTCTTTCTTCTTTTATCCTATCCCCGATTCTTACATGACTCGTATGTTCTGTTGCCAGGAGTTCATTTCTATGTTTCCGGATGAAATTAAGGAGGTTTTGCAGATCGAGTGTAAGTGATGCATTTTGTCGCGAAACGGGGCGAAATCAGGAGCAGAAAGCAGCCAGCAGGAGACGATAAAATGCTTTTATAAAACTCGACCTTTGCAAGAAAAGCCTTAGAAACTAGAGCGTCAAGAGGCGACAAAATACTTTCAAGTGGCTGAAAGAGCCACCGTCAACATCTTCTATTTACTACAAGCCAGGCGAGCGCAAATATAGGAGAAAGTCGATGCAAAGTCGACGTTCTCGCATAAACATCTTGTGACGTTGGAAAGATTCAACATTAGCACGTTTCTTAAATGAGCTTGGATTCTTTTAATGCCACCAACAGAACGAGCTTAAATGTTCATCTCAAGCCTTGAATAAATGTCGGACATAAATATTTCGTACCGTCTTTATTCCAATTTTTCTACAAGAATAATCATGATAGCACAATAAGCTATTTACTCAAACAACCCGCGCCTTGTTGACACCCCTTAGCATTGCATTGTACCTTCAGATCTAGTGCACTGCTGAGACAAAAAGACCGGATGCCGACATTTCTATTTCCATGTAGATTGTGCCAATAGCACGGACTTTTTGGCAATGTACCGACCAGCCTTGGCGGTTTTCTCTCATTTCCACCGGTTTTGCCAACAGAAGATGCACACGTGCAATTATCTGAGATTCTCACAATTACGCATTCTCTGAAATACCAACTATATTTATACCAGCACATACCACCATTTTTCTCCCCAAGATCCCACCTCCATCTTCCTCTTGTTATTCTTCCACATTGCTTGATCTGGCTCAATTGGCTCTGGATATCCTCATCTAAACAAAATGGCTTACTCTACTCGTCCCATCGGCTCTCCTAATACTTTGGACTACAAGGTTTTCATCGAGAAAGACGGTGTACCCGTTTCACCGTTCCACGATATTCCTCTCTACGCAGACGAATCAAAGCAGATTTTGAACATGATCGTCGAGGTTCCTAGATGGACCAATGCCAAGCTTGAAATCATCAAGGAAAACACCTTGAACCCAATCAAGCAGGACACCAAGAAGGGAAAGCTCAGGTTTGTCAGAAACAGTTTCCCCCACCATGGGTACATACACAACTACGGTGCATTTCCCCAGACATGGGAGGATCCCAACTCTGTTCACCCTGAGACCAAGGCCAAGGGAGATAATGATCCATTGGATGTTTGTGAGATCGGTGAGACTGTTGGCTACGTCGGACAGGTCAAGCAAGTCAAGGTTCTTGGAATCATGGCGTTGTTGGATGAAGGCGAAACAGACTGGAAGATCATTGCCATCGACGTCAACGACCCCTTGGCTCCCAAGTTGAACGACATTGAGGATGTTGAGCGTCATCTGCCTGGCTTGTTGCGAGCTACAAACGAGTGGTTCCGCATTTACAAGATTCCTGACGGAAAGCCCGAGAACCAGTTTGCATTCTCAGGGGAGGCCAAGAACAAGAAGTACGCCGAGGAGGTCATCCGCGAGACGAATGAGGCCTGGGAAAAGTTGATCAACGGCAAATCTGTTGACTCTAAGGGCATCGATTTGACCAATACAACTCTGCAGGGAACGCCTTTCTACGCTGATGCTCCTACTCTGAATATCCCAGAAGCCCAGCACCTTGCCCCTGCGCCTATTGACAAGTCCATCGACAAATGGTTTTTCATCTCTGGCGCTTCTGTCTGAAAAGGTGTGTTTGAGTTGGAGTTGCCTAGAACAAGCAGATTGTATGTATTTACGGTATATATCTAGTGGTAGTGGACAATAATAAAATCGTCATGTGAGCTATCCTTGCATTATCCGCTGTTGCGAACTGACAGTACCCCTCCTTTTTGGTCGAATGGAAGCTGAGAGATCGTTGAGTCCGAATGAAGACTTGAGTCTCTCTATTATCTTGGCGGTACGAATAGATAGAAGCTGGTCGTGTGGCTATATGTCTGTAGAAGCCACAAGTGTGTTGATATAGTTTAAGTGGAAGACAAAAGGAGCAAAGCGAGTAAGAGAGCGAGCGAGTGAATGAGTCACCGGCTCTTCAGCATCGCGGTTTCCGTTTGTCCATGACATTCTCAAGGAGGAAGGTTTATTGTAGATCTGAGCCAATCGATTAAGTAGAATGATAAATATATGGCAGGCCACCGATCTGACTGACTGCCAACTTTTTTTTTTTTTTTTTTAGCTCTGCTCAATTATATAGAGAATTCACCAAAGCTCTGATTTGAGCACACACATTGTCTAAATCACAAAATTACGCATTCTCTTCTTCTTCTTCTTCTTGATCTCTTTTTTGCTAATCTGCGGCTCCTTTTGGCTTTCCCCTTTCCCCTTGATTCCAAATTGCTTGACGAATTAACAGGCTTCTTCTTCCTTGGCGCGGGCCTTGCTACTTTCTGCTCAGTCGTCTTTACTTCTTCTGGACCAACCCCAGTTTCCACTTGAGATTTATTATTATTATCAGATTCAGATATAGGTCCGACATTAGCATCTTGTTGTTCTTTTGCAACTGGATCTGTTGAGTATGTTATCTCATCTTTTTGGTCCATTTCTGGATCGGTTTCTCCTTCAGTATCTTCTTTTCTCTCTTGTGAACTTGTCTCGGGCTGTGTTTGCTCTTGTTGATCTATTATATCTTTCCCATCTTCATTCCGCGAAAGAACAGCCGTACCTTGAGAAGATTCAGAATTTGACGTTGCATGTTGTGAGCTCTGACCAGGCGCCAACGTATCTGAATGGTTGATCAGTTTTTGAACTATTGAATGGTCTGGAGGGCCGGGCGTCTTTGAGGAAGACTCTTTACCAGACACACTTTCACCCACTTCCTCTTCCTGTGGTTCTGTATCTCCTTGGTCTGTAGGTCGTTCGGGCGCGGAAGTCGAGTCTTTAGATCCTATATTTGCATTTGAGTTCTTCCCATTGACTTTCCCATTCTTCGAGTTTATTCTTTTCGGAGTCGAAACATGCAACTTCAAAAGTCCAGATTTTGTCTTGTCGTGTATGCTCATGGCCATATTGTTCAAGTTATCAGTAGATCGTAATCTTTTTAGCTCCTTTCGCAGATTAATTTTCGATCTTGAATGTTGTGGTTGTGACGCTGCCGATTCTTCTTGTTCTTGATTATTCCCATTGCTGCTGTTATCCAACAGTTGTACTTGTGCTCCTCCTGTCCCGGCCGATGACGAGGATAAGTGCACACGGTTGAAGCTTACCCCGGAAGATATTTCTACATCCCGAATCAGAATCTGTCTAACCAGATCCACAAAGACTTCGTTCACGTGAATCTCTTCCTTTGCTGATGTTTCGTAAAATGGAACATTCCCCCAACTCTGTGATATTTGCATAGCCCTTGTTGGATTTATAAACTTTTCATCACTGTATATTCTCATCTCCTCTGGAGATAAAGGAGGTATAGGACTCGAACTGAGTGTGAAGATATTGGGCTCAGGGGTTGCAGGAGGCGTTGCTAAAGATATTGTACCAGCATCGCCCGTTGAACCATTTTTCGAAAATGTGCTTTGTTTCGATATCAAAGATTTTGAGGTTTTTGACTTTTCATTAGAGTGGTATAACTGTGCTCGTTTAGCTGAAGAAATTGGGGGTTGATTTTCGATTTCTGGAGTTTTAGTAATCGTCGTATCCTCTGGTTTATCCATGTTGTATGAACCAATATTTCGTAAATCGCATTTACTCCCCACAAGAACCATTGGAACTTTTTCCTTTCCCTTAATTCTAACTATATCTTTTCTTATTTTCCCCAACTCTTTCAAAGAGTTTTCATCGTTTATGGCGTAAACCAGTAGGAAACCCTGACCACTTTTAATGTAAAGTTCTCGCATTGCGTTGAATTGGTCTTGACCCGCTGTATCCAAAATTTCCAAAAAACAATCTCTTCCATCAATTTGGACCAATTTGCGATATGAGTCTTCTATTGTAGGGTCGTAAATATCTGTATAAATGTTCTGAACGAATCTGACTATCGAATTGTGTTTTTTTTTTTTTTTCGTTAACCAACTGTCAGCAAACTAGAATTCATGTTCTATTCGTGGAAGATTCAAGGCTTCAATATATATCCTCATCATCATGAGGGACATACCTGTTAAACAAGACTTGCCCACGCCGCCGGCGCCTAAAACCACCAGTTTATACTCTTGATAACCGAAAGCAAATAATAATAATAAAAAAAAATGGTTAGCAAGATCTCATAGATAGATATCATTTCAACTGTTTTTTTTTGTTATTTGTGTCTTCTCTTGCTTCATTTCATGCCCTTGTTGTGCGTACCCCTGAACAGATGGGCTAAATTGGACCTACCTCTCATGTCAAAACTCAAACAGTTTGTTGTAAATATAAAGGGGAGAACCAAATAGCTGAGCTGCAAGAAAAAGGAAGTAGCCAACAGCAACGGCAATAAAAGTAGGGAGAAAAACTTGAAGAAAATTATCGAGGGAAGGAAAGAAGATAAAAAAAATCAGGAGGCTAGAGAGTAGTAGTAATAGTATGTACGAGACATGGCATTACTTGAAACGGAGATCGGCAGCTCGAATGAGCTACATCGCAGCATATCGTAAGGGAGCAGATGAACATGATGCCATCATCAATCCAGGAGGGACAAAACAAATTGGGGATCCAGGTGAGAAAAGCAGAAACCACAAAAGAAAGACCATGTTGAAAGACAAGAGACAGCTGGCAGGCTGGTTATTGAGTGGATCTGGAAGACATGGGAAAGCTCCATCATGACATGAGATATGGAGGTCGGTTGGGACCAAATACAGTACCAAACTAGTGAACCCAGCTATTTTTTTTTTTTTTTGTTGCGTTCTCGAGAAGTATACAATTAGTCTCACTTATTATTATAGTCGATGACAGGGGTTGGATTCCGTACATAATTTTTCGATTATAGAGGTGAAGAGTATGAGCATGCCAGGCCGGTAAACAGTGTGTGTCTCTGGGAGCAGAAGACTTGTGCCTGCCTGCCTGCCTGCTCGTTTTGCTTAGCATCTCGAGAGGTGAAGGGCGTTGAAACGCAGTAAGAGAAACCAAGCTCAGGGGACGCAATGTAAGAAGAAACACACTCCGCGAGGCTCTAATTGCTCTAATTTTTTTTTTTTAAGGCCAACATTCTGATGGTCGATTTAAAATGGACGAGTGTGCCTTCACAGCAAAAGCACACTGGGATGAAAAGCTATATGGGCAGAATGATGTCCATTTCAGTATCTCAACAACCCCCTGTTTTCGTGGGCTTTTTTTTTGTGAAACACTAGACCCTTCTAGCGTAATGCAGAGGAATGGTCGGTAAACAGCTTTTGACTTGTAACCAAAGTCAGCGTTATGGACAACCAATATGACTTTTGTTCTTGTACATTTAAACAGATATTCATCAAAATTACTCAATCACGATATAGCAAACAAGAAAACTTTCTTATAGTAATAACCACTGTATAATACTCACACAACAAAAGAACACCAATTCACTAATCAATCAATAAAATGGATCCATAGATCGCTTACCTTATATCCAAAAACAAACCAAACAATGAGACAATAACAAAGCGATAGTAATAAGCAGAAGAACAATAATAACAACAACAACAACAAATACATATAACAAAAAGAGTACAAGACCATCAGTAACAAAGAATCATAAGCATAACTGTATTATTACTCCTTTTCCATCGTCAATAAGCAATTATCGTGGGGTACAGTTTTTTGCAACTGTCTCTGGTATTATTATTGTTGTTATTAGTAGCGGAATTAGAAGCGGTCAGATCGCTCAGAACCATATTTCTGCTGCCAGTTGCGATATTATATCCGTTTTTCTTAGTCTCACATTCCACATTCTTTTGCTTTTGTTTCTCCTGTTCCTGGGCTTCCAACAACAAGCTCGCAATTATCTGGCGGGCCGTGTCAATCGTTCGCTTATGCATGTCCAAATTATGGACATTCATGCCAGATTCTTCTTTTTGTTCTTTTCTACCGTTCAGCGTCAATGACTTGAATTGCTCTAGCAGCATATCATCCTTGTCCTCATCTGTTTTATTCTCCTTTTGCCGTTCGCGATGTTCTTTAAGAGAAGACTTTTGAGAAACTCCTTGATATAAGCGGCCAGTACCATTTACAGAAAGTGGCGCTTCAAATCTATTACTGATCATAGGATAAGAAACAGTTCCAAGGACAGAGTTTTGAGATTGAGGTTGACGTAGAGTTCCATACGGACTTGCAGTAGATTTTGCCATTGTTGGATCAGCAGACACTTGAGTTGTTGTTGAAGGAGGAGGAGGCAATGTAGGGTAGTAATGCGTCGTCTGCTGTACAGGAAAGGACAGAGGCGACTCAGCATTACTGTAGAATTTGGGAGGGCTGTTGCTGGTCATTTGAGTGAACGGAGCACCAGGGTTAGCAGCTTGCGTTGAAGGGTAAATTTTGGGAAGCGAAAGAGGATACTTTGGCGGACTTTGCTGTAGTTCCGCAGCAGACAGGGTTGAAGAGGAAACATTTGAAGCCACAGAAGGAGATCTTGAAGCTGCTGAAGTGACTGAAGAAGAAGAGGAGGCGTGTCTTTGATTATCAATATCTGAAGAAAGTACAGCCAAGAATCTGTCAGTTTCCGCGAGTTCCTGGGCTTTCGTACCCATGGCATAAGGACTGGTTGATGTTGTGACGATGGGCAGGTTACTGGAAGGCGCGGTTAAGCCAACTCCAGCACTGGCCACCGAACTTGCCGAAGCAGTTGACCTCCTTACGTTAAGCAAATTCTCGAGATTCGCAAGCCTGGCAGCCATGTCATAGTCGAAATGGGCGCTTGAAGGAGAAGTTCCCCTTGATCTTTTGATACCTCTGTAGAAAGAAGTTATTGCTTCTTCCTGCTTTCGTTTCAAGCCGCTGAGATCTGTGACTGGAGTCATGACCGATGGAGGTGCCACAGCACCAGGAGTAACGCCAGTAACAGCGGCAGCGGCAGCGGCAGCGTGTTGTTGCTGTTGTTGTTGTTGCTGCTGCTGGACAGGATAAGACAAATAGGGTGGCATGGAGAGGGGGACTGGCTGCTGAACGGGGGCGGCCTGAAAGGGAATACCAACGGGAAATTGCTGGTAAGCGAGGTACGAAGGTCCACAGGATCCAACGCCATAAGGATCATAGTACTGGAGCATCGAAACAGGGTGTCCTCCTCCCGCTTGGGATCCCATGTTTGCAAGCTGTTGGTGGGGGTGTTGAGACGAAACTGGAGGAGCAATCCCCACTGGGGCAGTCCCGAACAGGACGCTTTCATCGGCGTGAGTCTTGAGATGCTTTTTCAGGTCATGGGGTCTCTTGAATTTCTTGCTGCACACGGCACATTTGTGAGGTTTTAACGGAACATGGACTCTGATATGGGAAGTGATATGGTCTCGCTTGACGGTCTGGACATGGCAGTTTTCCCATTTGCAGTCCAGGCTGAGGTTGTTTGTGCTCTTCCTTCCAACGTGATCCTCACACAGATGCAAGTAGAGGGAGTCTGCGGAGTTGAAAACTTGCTCACAATGGGCCCATCTACATCTCAGTGATTCGTTATCCTCTACGCCTACTCTGGTCCCTTGCACAGCAGCGTCGTTCGCGGTAACAGTCGACACAGACGAGGTAGAATCGGCGGTCGAAAGGGCAACGGGGCTGGGCTCGCTCGGGGTCGTGGCACTTGCGGTGGCGTCGGGCGTCGAAGCTATGGACGAAGACATGTTGTGGAGCGTGGAGCGTGGAGCGTGGACCGGCGATGGAGAGATCCCAGGAGCAGCAGGACGACAAGACGTCGGTTTTGTTGGATCGAAACACCCGTGCACCCGCTAGCCTTGGCACGCTTGGCGCGGTGCTTGGCACGGTGCTTGGCAGACCTGTGCCAAGCCCGCGCGTGTGGGCGCTGGAATCTCGTCCTCCATGTGCCCGTCCAGACCCGCCGGCGCCAGGCCTTCGTCAGCGGCCCCGGGGGACTCCAGAGGGCTCCAGAGGGCTCCAGAGGACCCAGGGGGGAACCCTGGGACGGGCCTGGCGCTGGATGGCGTGGAGGGCCTACGGCGGGTAGGTGGAGAGCCCATCCAAACAAGACCTGAGCTAGGTTGAAGATAAGCTACAGAGAAGGAAAAGGCACAGTTTGGTACAAAAGCATTTTCTTGCTCCCATACTTGTTAAAGTGCACTGCGATCGGGGCCAAGGAAGAAAAAAAAGAAAGGTACTTTACAAGAAAAAAAAAATTGGTGAAAAACCTGCCAACCTTCTAGAACGGGGAGCGGGAATCGCTGGTTGGCAGAAAGCAGAAAGCAGAAAGCAGAAAGCAGAAAGCACGGACGAAAGGTGCTTTTGTCTCCAATGGTCGTAGGCACGGGTAGAACAGCCAGAGGAGATCCCAGCGGCCCTTCCAGGATGCCAGCTCTCTCAAGCTGGCTCCCATCGTTCTGCGCGGGAGGCTATATGTGGTTCGTTGATCACCCTTGGGGATCGATGCATGGTTCAAAGTTAATACTAATAGTGGACGGGGCAAGCAAAAGCTTTTCCAAACGAGACCCAAAACAAGAATCTGCTTTCGCTTCTTGGCTCCGGCCAGCCTCGGTTTCCGTTTCCGTTTCCGTTTCCGTTTCGGCTTCGACCTGGAACTGAAATTACACAGTTCAAATTAATGAGAGTGCAAACATTGGTGACTACATTCAATCTAACTAACAAGTGCCGCTCCCTAAGAATCGCCCTCTTTCCAACCCAAACTAATCAGCTCCTTCCTCACACTATCCTCCGTCTTGATCTTCATTATCTGAGTCTCCTCCAACGAATCCCCCTTCTTTTGGCGCTCTTTCAATGTCTGGATCGCGCGTAGCTTCTTCAATAATGACCGGATCTTTTTGGCCTCAAAGCTTTGGGCAAAGTTTTGTCCCTGGCTGGCTGACTCAGAACCACCACCACTAGGCTTTCCCTGTGTGTTGGTAGATTCCGTAGCAGTAGTCTTCTCCTGGTTATCCTTCTCCTTGTTTCGCCGGTTCTCCCTCTTCTTCTTGTTTTTGGCAGCCGACTTTGAGAGTGGTTCAGGCTCAGCAGGCGCTGCGCCAGGAACTGTTCGAACTCCAGGATGCCGAGCACCACTGCCACTGCCACTGCCACCAGCATTAGCGCTTTCCCTCATGTATAATGGGGTCGCAGCAGTCGACGCTCCATTTCTGGCATGGGGAGGACGATAGGCGCCAGCTGAAACCTTTGGCTTGGCCACCGCAGCTTTGGAATTGGCAGTGGATGGATGGGGTTCCGGAGCAGACTCAAGAGATTTCAACGGATACAACTCTTGAGCTTGGGGTCTCCATCCCACGCTGAAAAGCTCCTGGTAGTCAATAACATACATCAACTTGCCCGTATAGTGCCAGATATGGATCCCATTATCAACACGAAGTCTAGGACTGGTCGTGGCCGTTAGAATAAATCTTCCACAGGGACTCCATTCACAAACACTGGTATTGGATGCCTCAAAAGATGCAATTTTGGAAAACTTTTGCTGACGGTCATAAACATCCACTTGCCCTTGCAAATTCCCAAATCCTGCAACCAATACAAACCGAGCTTGTGGCGAAAAAAGTATCGTGTTTCTTGGATTCAGAGGAAGTGAATGAATCGTATTTCCTCGAGCATCAAAAATAGTTGTTTGAGCTGGCATATATCCATACACAACACCAAATTCTCGTGAGTTAGGTGACCATGTAATGTCATGGATAGGTCCTTCTTTGCTTAAAGTGATTCGGGAATCGTAATTCCCTGCAATCCCCAATAGATACAGATTTGTTTCGCCGTAGTAACTCTTGTTGGAAGAGTCCACGTCAGTTTGTGCCAGGACCAAAATAGAAGTCCCCAGTTTGTTCCATTGCAACTGCGCTTTTTCCGCTTTGAAAAAAGTCTTTTGAGACACTGGTTGGTTAAAATTGGGAATGTTGTACACTCTAACAGAAGCAGGCTTGCCTCCCTTTTCAGGCACAAACACTGCAACAGAGTAGTTCTTGCCGGGGCTCAGCGCAAAATCAGTACAATTTTCGGCTCTCAATTTATTCCAGCGGGTGCTAAAGTTTGAAGTATCGTAGAAATGAACCTCATTCGTAGCAAGTTGAGCAGCATACTTCTCATCCCCCGTGAACTGAACTTGCCAACCAGCCTGGTTTTTCTGCACAAGTTGGGTGATCAGCTCACCAGAAGTTGTACTCCAAATCTTCAAATTTTTGGACCAATTTCCGGTGGAAGGATCTTTGATAGACCTCTCCCAAGTTTGAAGAAATGACCCCTTTGGTGAAAAGCTCAAATCAAAGATATCGGCCACCTCCAAACGTTGAACATCCTCTCCAGTTTCAGGCTTCACAATTTGGACGCTTCCCGTTTGGCATCCAGTTAGACATGATTCAGGTCTAGTAAATAAACTCTCGACCAGAGAGAAAAAAAGATAGAGGTGGAATGTGAAAACTTACTATTTTGGTTGGATATATGCCAAAAGTGAGCCATCTGGTGAATATCGCACAGCCCTGACTTCCTCAGAAGGACTAAAACAATCTGTTAATCATACACGTAATTGATTCGACACTCGCAAGACCAATTCCCAAATTGCCTACCTTTCAAAATCTTTAATGTTGTTGTAATCTGGGCTACCCTTGGTCAGCACAACTGACTTGGGCAATCGAGCTACAAATCAACAAATTCATAAAAATGGTCAGATCGATCCGTCATCATCTTCTTTTTTTTTGTATACATAATAATAATAATAAATCCACAAGCACGCAGATTAGGTCCCGAGCTACACTTGTTCGAAAGTAAACTTACCAAAAAACTGAGTACCGATAGATGACATTTGTCGTGAATAGTAAACAGTACTTGAATTATCGAAATGTATATTGGTTGGTGTTGTTCCAGTTGGTTGATAAACCTTTAAAAAACCACCACAAATAAATGCTCGGCTAAATGCAATTAATTCTCTTTACAACGCCTTTCTTTCACTGAGTTTAGAAAACAGTAAAAAGATGAAATTTGAATGGTTTATAAAAAAAAAAACAGAAAAACAAGTTTTTTTTATAAAAACCAGACAAATTTGAATTCAAAGCCTGTGTAGGAGTGTGAAAAAAGTCTTTCTTTTTCGGTTTCAATGGCCGCTTGTACAGCACACACACACAAAAAAAAAAAAAAACTTTCTCAAAAGGGTTGTCAGGAGTTTGGACTAGATTCACGAGAAGAGGGGGGCAGATATTTTGGCAAACCCGAGGAATGATCTACCAACAGATATACTGCAACCGATATTTCAAAGAAACGTTCTCTTGATTTGTGTGACCACAAAAGTTGGAAAAAAGAAGGGCTGTTGGAGGATGTTTTGAAAACTATGCATTACCCGGAGAGGATGGGGAGGAGGAGAAATGCCGGGCGTAATTTACAGACCGCAGCGTAATTGTTTTAGAGCCCACCAAAAACGGGGAATAGTTTAAGATGGGTGGGCGTTTTTGTGCAAGATTACCAGGGGGAATCTCTCATGAAAGCGGAACATAGAAACCTGGTTCATGAAATCCCCCCACGTTTTCTATTTCCCTTTTGAGATTTGCCCTTTGTGTTATTCTTCGAGCTGTTTCTGCATGAATATGGAGCAAAGATGATTAAAGCAGAGACGTTAGAAAATAGGACCATCAAAATCAAAATCAAATGTAACCAATGAAACAGTTGAAAAGGGGAATTTTTCTATTTTATATTGTATATGCTAATTAACGAGTTCCAACACCTCTATACGTCTAAGTACAATGCTATTAGGTTGGAGATAAATAATGAAATGCTTTTTTTTTCACCACCACTTTGCCCTTTGTGGTTTTCAGTCAATGAGGACTTTGTCACCAAATGTCGTCGTCAAAATCCATTCTTTTGGATATGGCATGGCTCCAGCGACTTTTCAGATCAGTCAAACTGGTAAAAATATGAAGCCAAATGTCTGTCACTGTCCGTTTCTTCGAATCAAACAAGAAAGATGATAGATTTAAAAAGAGTGCATTTTTCAACTCTTGCCTGGTCCACCAGCAGCGGTCTTGGCTGCAACCTTTTGTTTTCTCCATTTCGCATACAAAAGACATAAAGGAAGTAGAGCGTAATTAACCGCTATCCAGACGAAAAGAATACCCACATGCAATCCCATTTGATTTTTGACTCCAAATAGAATCGTTCGAACAGCCTGGGATGCATTATAAATCGGTAACGCTCGGCCAATTTTGTACACTCCTGGCAGCAACTCAAATGGCGAGAAAGCTGTAGATGAGTTGATGATAACCCACATGATCAAAAAGAACCCAACTAAAGGAGGATAAGTAGAAAATATCACAATGCTTGCATTCTCTGTTGCGCCTCCCAATGCCATCATGGTAATCCACATAACCATCCAATACACCACAAATCCACCATCTCCATAAGTATACGAAAAGTCGACTTGAAAGGCCAATGATACAAGTGAGTAAAACAATGACAGGAAAAAGAAGGCAAAAACTGTGATGCTGACCCTGTATACCAAGTACTCGATAAAAGGCGTTTTTCCAAGCATAATCATTTGAATGGTCGAAAAAAAATTGAATTGGAAAAAGGACACAATGATGAGGTAGATGAGTCCAACTTGGACCATACCAAAAGTTACATCACCTTTGAATGGTCTCAAGTCTACTTGAGTAATATTGACAGGATTAGAAAAGACTTGTGGAGCATTTCTCATCAAGTTCAACGCATGCTCAGCTGGGAAATTGTTGGAAACTGCCTCTAGAAAAGATTCAGATAGCTTTTCTTTCCAGGCCAATTCCATTTTGTAAACCAATGGGTTTATTGTACTGCCGAATGTTGTTTCTTGTCTTCCGGTTTCAAGAATGTACTGAACTAGATAGGAAGGCGCATAGCGGTTTGTGTCTTCGACAGCCTCCAGTATAGATCGTGTAGCGTTTTCAGCAATTACTATTATCCCCCATGCTTTCTGCTCTATAACATCATGGTGTAGCTGATCATAGTCTCCAACAGCATAATCAGTTTTAACTTCATAACCAAGGTTGGATTTTATATTCGCCAAGCTTGAGGTATAATCGACTAATGAGGGTCCCACAATTGCATCTGTACCATTAAAGCTTTGATCCCAGTCAACAACAAACAGTTTTAGGTTGTTTATCCGGTCATTTCTCCCATAGTTACTACCCCAAAAAATAGAGAGTATTCCGAGTACACCCACTCCCATAATCAAAAGAGTTATCAGAACATTCTTGACAACCTGTTTATGAGTGGAAACCAACTCTTTTTCAAAAATGTGGTAAATATCTTTGACAAATGTAACCGCTGAATTTGATCGGCTTAATGGCACAGTGGCTCTCTCTGTGGCTCTATCCATAGCTACTGGTGTGTACGCTTGTGTATCATCATCAGTAGATACCTCTTGGGACAACTTCTCTGGATCGGCAGAAGTAGCTCTATTAGCACTCATAATGTTTTGGAGATGTAGTAAAAAATTAAATGCACTCTGAAACATAGGGAATCTAGTCGGCTTTTATAATTCGGCTAGTTAACATTTGCTATGTAAAAACGTTAGTCATCAACTGCGGAGTTAAGGGCGTTAGCGTCGACATCGCAATAGCAGGCTCCGAACATATCGGAGCAACTCACTGTTTGGTTTATCCACTATAAAATTTGCCTTACACATAATTTTGAAGCCCTTTGTTCTCTCATTCAATTTATGTCCGATAGAAGCGTGGAAGTTTTTCCATTTATGCTTTAGTAATCTAGATGGCTTCTCGACGCAATCATTTGTCCTCCCTTCCAAGCAATCATTTGCAAGGGGTTGGTTTAGTTTAGTTAGTCTGAATAGTAAAAATTTTTCTAAGGCAATAATTGGTGAAACTAGATCCAGTTCATCTTGCCAAAAATTAAGGAAAGTGTCAACCAAGACACTGCATTCAGGCATAATTAATTCCGAACATCAGAACTCCAGTAATCGGGAAAAGGTGATGAGTTTATGGGGAGGATAGAATAGGTTATGATGGAAGTTATCCTGATGACGCTTCAAGCAACATAAAAAAAACAACCGCATTCTGAAGCTTAGATTGAAACTCAATTAATGATAGGTACAAGTAGATAAACGCTCCCTAATGTTGACAAATGTTTTTCCGAAGATCCTAAAAGCATTTTGGTTGCTATGTAGAAAACCTTTCCCATAAACTATTCTGGAAAAACATCAAGCACCATACAAAAACATTATTTGAGTAGATACACAATAGACCGCTTTGTATCAAAACAGAAAAGTATTGTTTTGGACATCTGTGTTGGTGTAAATGTGTATGTGATTCAGCGAAAAAAAAGGGAAATAAAGACAAAAAAGGGGGTCATCCCGGGCTCGATCCGGGGTCACCTGCAAATTGCTAAACGAATAGCGAATGCTTCTAGTTATCACCCGAAGCAGGTATACTACCACTATACTAATGACCCTTTTTTTTGAAGTCTAAAATTCTGAACTATAACAGATGATGCATTATCTAGAAATACTTTTCCTTTGTGTTTACGTCAATATTTTCTTGTTTTTTGAGTTTCATCTCAAAGCGATTCCATTTAGCATCAATTCTATTTGTACCTAACTTGGAAACTACTTCCATTTGGTAACTTTGTCAAGTTTCTGCTTAATACACTCCATTATCTGTCAGATCTGTGGTCTATCAAAATCTAGCAACTTAATATAGATTTTCAAACAACAAAAATAAAATGTAGATATTGTGTGGTAATAGTATGGAATGGTTGGTTGAGCAAAAACAATTTTTACTTTTTGACTTTGTAAAGCACAGTATTTGTGCCGTTAAAGATTTAACAGCATCTCTCAATAGAAGCTGCTAAGCAAGGTAAAAGGATGAATCGATCTTTTTTCTGAGTTATGGTTGACCCAGTCATTTTTCTTGACTCGGATCAGAGTTTGGCAATTCTAGCGCTTAACAAATAATCTTTCATCCTGAATTTACTACAAGTAGTAGCGAAATGATTCTTAGAAAATGCCCCAATTTTTTATCAATAGAATAGCTATTAAAATTTAGTGTTCTATCCTTCATCCGTACAATAGTAACTGGACCAATTTTCAAATCGATTGACAGGATTATCCAAAGAATTGTAATCATTGCTGGGAGGATAGATTTTTATTCCACTTTAACTGTGATTTTATTCTACATTTACCATTTTTGAAATAATTGTGCTTATATCCGCATTTCAACCGTTTTTTTTGGAGGATTCGTATTTGCTTGAGCGAGAATGAACGCGTTAATCAACTGACCACAACTGTGACTCGCTACTGGAACAAGTTCCAGCAAAGTCTAATCTCTAGAAGCCAAAAAATTGCTTGTTTTCTACTGGTCTTTATTAAAAACTGAAAACTCAGAACTTGCTTTCTTATAGGCTTTACTAGTTGGGTTGAAGCCTCGATCGGGTCACTTTTTCTCCGAAATGACAAACCGACCACCCTACACCGGGTAACATACGTGGGAGCACTTCTCAGTTGTGGCAACCAGATTCCAAACCCCAGAAGAGGCAGGCCTATTTTCTCCGTCTCCCAGCAGCTAGACAATTCAATACTGGTTAAATGTCTTCTGCGAAAGATTTGGCAGAGTTGATGCCTATGGACGCTCCAGATCCCATAGACAAACCCGGAAATGAAGAATCAACCAGCGTAACGAACAACATACCTATACCAGACACTCAGGATGCTGAAGCGGACTCAAGCTCAAGCTTGGAAAAGAATGAGCCATTGGGAGCAGAATCCGACGTTACAGATGGCTCGAAAGTGGTCGGCGGAGAATCTGGTTCCAAGCACTCCGAAAGTGCTTCCGGCCATCATCGGCATAAGCGGAACAAGAGCTCAGCATCAGGAAAACCTACTGATTTGATCAGACTGATTTCTGTCTCTATTAAAGAAGCTACTCTTGACAGCCCTACCTTTAGAGCCTCTGTGAATCACTTAAATGAGCAGATCAATCATGTTGAACTCTGGATTGAAGGATATATCAAGCTACTGAGAAAGCTACCCCACCAACTTGCTGAGATGAAACAGTTGAGTAGTGCTTTCAAAGCACAAACTACATCACCTTTCATTAAAGAGGGAATGCTAGACCAGGACTTTACAGTGATTTCTATCCACAACTCTTTTGAAGATATGTATGGCTTTTGCGACGACCTATTTAATGCTTTAAAGATAGAAGAATGGGAAATGATCGAACCTTTAAATACACTTGTGAAGGGCGATATTAGAAACTACAAGGAAACATATCGAGTATTTGAGAGTATTCAACTAAAATATGATCAAGCATTGGCAAAATATTCTGCACAAAGCAAAACAAAAGAGCCATCGTCACTAAGAGAAGATGCATTCCAGTTATCAGAGATTCGGAAAACATACATTACGGCTTCTTTGGATATTTGTATTGCAATTTCTCTCCTGTCTCGCACTTTAGATACCCAATGTATCACGGTTTTTACGAATTATTGGAATTTGCACACAAAACACTCAATGTTTCAAAACCGGCCAGGGTATGCCGAAAGGAAGGCAACAATGCGCAAAATTCAGGCCTGGTCGCAGGCACTCCAGGCCTCTGCAAAGTCAATAAAGAACGATATCATTGCAGCAAGAAAACAGATTGAAGAAAGTGCGATCAGCCAGCATATTCCATCTCGAAACCTCCACGATCATAACCCTGCAAACGCTACTGCTGCAAGCATGCAACTCCGACCAAACGAAGAGCCACCGTCTGAAAAGCATGGATGGCTTTTCTTGAAGACTACAGTGGGAAAACCAGCTAGACAAATCTGGGTCCGAAGATGGGCCTTTGTTAAGAACGGCATATTTGGTCTTTTGGTCTTATCTCCTTCGAAGAATTACGTACAAGAGTCTGGGAAAATTGGCGTGCTACTTTGCAATGTGAAGCTGTCAACTGATGAGGATCGAAGATACTGTTTTGAGATTAAGACTAGTGAATCCACTTACACCTTTCAGGCCGAGACTTTTACAGAATTGCGGTCTTGGATTATTATATTTAATGCTGAAAAGAAGCGGGCTATAGAAGCAGAGACAACTGAGAGCGCTTTCTCCAAATATCCTCCAATGGTACAAGAATTTGCATCATCTGTAAATACGAGTGTTGATGCTGAACTTTCTCAAATTTTGGAATCTGACTCGAAAAAGCTTGCAAGTGCGCAAAGATCCCAAATAGCTCTAAGATCTTTGGTCTCCCAAGGGCAACTGGCTCCTTCTGAGGGCAATTCTACTTCCGATTCTGATAACCCTTTTATTTCGCCGTTGCTAAATACCCCAACTACAACGTACATGACTAAAGCTGCTATTTTGTCGCATGCCTTTTTAACGCCCACAACTGTTCCAACGGCAATGACTGCAAACATATGGGGTAGTGTCAATTGGGGAATTTACTATTTGATCGATAAGGACAAGAAGAATCAATCTTCATCAACATACGGAAAAACTCTTGATGGCCACTTTCAAAAATGGATTGCTCCTTCCATGGATCATCCCGAAACAGTTGTTTCGCAGATCTACCCTTCTTACTACCCGCAATACTTGAAAGCTGCAGATGTTCAACTAAAAGCACTTTTTGAGACTGCGGTTGACCAAAGACCGGATGAATATGTCTTACTGGAATTTAGGTGTCTTTTGAGCCCCAATTCTAAACAGGATTTAACAGGACGTTGCTTTGTCACTATGAATAATATTTATCTCTATATTAGCTGCATGGGATTTGTGTCCCTGAAGAAAAGACCACTTGACGATATTATTAGAGTTGAAGGACATGGAGAGAAAGATTGGGATGTGCTACAAGCCTACGACATTAATGGGTTTGTCTTGGTGACACGACTTTTCTTGGACTCGGGTAAGATTATAAGACAGCAAATGGAGTTGCTAATAAGCAATAAAGCCTCTTCTCAACCAAAGGGATTAAAAGATATGATTAAAGCTCTCGAAAACTTGGAGCAGGATGACTCCTTACCAGACGGTGGAAAATGGTACGAAAAGGAAACGGAAGTTTTAAGTACTACCGCCAAGGCGAATGCCAATTCAATCCAAGCTAAACCATTGCTTCCTGTTACATGGAGCGAGGAAAAGTTGGCGTCATCTTCTCGATCCAATGCATCGTTTCCAAAAGTTGATTTTGTTGATGTGATGGACCAGATTACGTGTACCGCAGAATTCAATATTCCCGCCCGTGCTCTATTCCATGTCATATTTGGTGACAAGTCTCCTGTCTTCAGACGGACCTATCCCTTCATTTCAAAATCCAACTTTTCGCAGCCTCCCTGGAAATCGAATAATGGTGTACTCGAGCGGAAACTTTCATATGATGTGTACACAAAGGGAAACGCAAATCTTAGCAAACTGGGCCATTCTGTCAACTTTCAAAAGGTTGAGGTCAGTATGCCGAACAAATGTTACATTGTTTATGAAAGACGAGCGGCCTGGCAATTGCCAATTGGTGATTCGTTTAATTTTGTAAACAGATATGTGATTACATCGGCTGATAAACTAAGATCGCGATTGACAATCTGGTCGGCTATAGAATGGAACAATCCACGCTCAATTGTAAATGGAGTACTACACAAAGTGGCTTTGAAAATGGTGGAATCTGAGAACAGCAAAATGTCTGATGTAATTGCTTCCTGTACGAAAAAGTTGGGAACACATGGCAGGACACTAAAAGCTATTAGATTTTATGGACATTTGGGAGCAGTTGCGACTAATGGAGTCGCAGAAAACGGAGGCAGTGCTGCCATAGACTCTAATCAAGATTACGCAGAGAGTAAAATTGTTATTTCTCAGAGTTCTATTTTCCAGCTTGGTACAGACATGATTTACGGATTTACAGTGAGCACCTGTTCATACATTGTAATGCTAATTCTAGGTGGCTTTAAGATCTTCTTCAAGAACCTTTACATGAACAGAATTCTCATTTTCCTTCTTCTTTTATCTTTTGGATATAACATATTTCTGTCTGGCAAAACTGTGACAACGTACTGGATTGCGAGACAAGCGAACCAACTCATGGATAGCTTATCATCATCAGATTCAGATATAATGCAACGAGCGATTTATTTGAAAGATGCACAAGACTTGATTAAACAATCAGAGCCTAATGCTTTGGGCCATTTGGATAACAGTGTCTGTTTTTCCAAATATCAAAATGAATCTTTTATACAAAATTATGGCAAACACGATCAGCAATTAGAAAAGTACTACAGTGATCCGTCCACAAAGAGTGTGTTTCAGGGGTTAAAGTCGTCCTTCAGAGAGCTTGGAATTAAACGTAATGAGCTACTCGTGAATTTACGAATTATAAACCAATTGGAGAAAGAGTTGGTTTTGATGGAATGGAGAAATTGGCTCCTGAGTGAGGTTACTCATTGTAATTATGTGAGGAACGAGTTCCAAGAGTACCTCAACCTAAACGAAGGGGAAACAGAGCAGAAATTCCCCAAAACTCAGGAACTGTTGGAATACTGTACAAGCTGTGAAAACGAGTATCAATATCTATTGACCAATCCTTTGTAAGGGTTCTTTCATTTATTGAGACTTTTCTAATCCATCAAAGACACTATAAAATAGTGATGCAGGAAGCTCGCTATTTCACTTTCATTCAAAATTTCAACATTCCAGCATTCATTCTTTAATCAATCTATACGTGGACGACAGCTAATTTTATTTAAAAGCCTTTTCATATAGTTTCTTCTGTTGGTCATACTGCTTTTGTAACTTTTTCCTTAAGCTCTTGGATAGCTCTTGTCCCTCGTTATCCAGCGTAGGTATTCCATTCTCATCCCATGCAGAAAACTTTTGCTTAAACTCTTCAGTCTTGAAAAGTTCATTTGGAGGAATCTTGGCCTTGGCTTCCTTCTCGGCCTTCTTTTGTTCTTCGAGTTTTAGTGCTGCCATCTTCCTCTCTAGCTTTTCCTTTTCGCGAGCTTCATCGTTCTCGAGCTTTTTAATCGCCTCGGTTGCCTCTGTAGAATCGAGAAATCTAATAAGGGCACGCTGTCCATCCTTTCGGTCATTAAACGTGACACCAAATTTTCGAAGGACTTCTTTCCTAAGATTGTCTGTGAAGGAGAGGAATTCCACATGGCCTGCATTCTTTTCAATTAGTTCTGTTACAAAGGAAGTTGAGTTTCTGATGAAACTGATCAACTCTGAAACCGAGGAATCTGTGGCAGCTGCTGCTTCCTTCAGAATCGACTCTAAACCTTCCTGTGCCTTGCCCACTGCTGTGCCAAAACCCGATAATGGGGATTTATCCATAGCAAGTTTCCTCACATCGTCACGCAACGTAGAAAGCACAGATATATGAGGCCTGATCTTATCCTCACGGGTTGCTTCAGACGACGAGCTGGAATCTGTGACACCTGCATTATCTGCCCAACCAAGCCCATCCTGACGACTAGGGAATCCTAAAATTCTTAGAATCTTTGTAACAAAAATACAGGACTCTACCAGCACGCTGGTCCTTGTGTCCGACTCGGTCTTCTTCAGATAAACATTCACATTCTGCACTAGCTCGCTTAGTGCCTTTAGGGCAACTGGAGTTGCAAAATTATCACAAAACGCTTCATGCACCGAGTCCTTAGCATTTGCCAGTTGTGCAAATAATTCCTTCTCAAAAGGACCTAATTTCAAAGGAATAATGGCCCCTTGTTTTAGAGCATACTCTTCATCGTGGACATGAGCACGCACATTCGCGAAAAAGTTATTAAAGGAACTTTCAAAAGATCTCACTTCATTGAGTAGGCCTTCCTTAAAATCAACTGGTTGATTCCATTGCTGTAAAGCAAATGCTAGTCTCAATTGTCTGGCAGAGTACTTATCCAGCGCTTCACGGATAGTAATAAAGTTCTTCAAACTTTTACTCATTTTTTGACCTTCAATGTGTAGATGGCCTGTGTGTAAGAAATAATTTATCCACTGTTTACAGTTGTGATAGGCCTCTGATTGTGCCAACTCATTATCATGATGTGGGAATGCAAGATCAATTCCACCAGAATGGATATCGATTTCAGAGCCCAAAATATTTGATGCCATGACCGAGCACTCAATATGCCATCCAGGACGGCCTTTACCCCATGGGGATTCCCAAATTGGCTCGCCTGGTTTGCTTGCTTTCCAAAGTGCAAAGTCATTGGGGGATCTCTTTCCAGTTCCGGTTGTTAAAGAACCTTCGCCTTCTTCAATTAAATCTTTCTTGCCTTTATTCCAAGGCTGTAATTTTGCGTAAACATGACTTTCATCATCATCGAATCGGTTTGTATCAAAATAGACGCTTCCATCATCCGTTACGTAGGCAAACTTGTTGTCGATGATCTTTTCGACAAATTCAATGATCTCAGGAACATATTCAGACACTCTGGTCACAACAGTAGGGGGCAGCACATTCAGTGTTCTCATATCTTCATCATACTTTTTTTCCCAGTATGCAGGAAGGGCCCTGAAAATCTCTGGATCGTTTACTGAGCCCCCCAATTCATCATCGAGGACTGGGACGAGAACATCCTGAATAGCAGGAAAAAAAGTTTTCGTTTCTATGTTGTTGTGGTTTAAGAGCGCATCAGCTGCCTGTTGTGCAGCTTTCAGGTTCATGGGAAATTTGGGGTCAGAAGCTGCTTCTTGAGAAACGTCAACTGATGTTGACCAATTCTTGAACGACACAATGTCAAGATCAGAAGGTGCGTTCTTCAGTGTCTTTTTAATATGGACACTCCAAGCACCATTAACCTTCTTCAAAACCTCTTCATCTATAACTTGATGCTCAGAAACATACTTGTCAAAAAGGTAGTTCTGTCTAGCTCTCTTGATGATTTTATCATCGATATCTGTTACATTTTGCACAAAAACAACGTCATATCCAAAATAATCTTGCAATATTCTTCTGTTTATGTCAATTGAAATATAGTTACGACCATGCCCTAAATGTGCAGAGTCATATGTTGTGGGCCCACAGGAGTACCATGTTGCTGTCCTTGATTTAATGGGCTTGAAAGGAGCTTTGGTTCTAGTTAGAGTGTTGTAAACCTTGAGCACTGATTTCTCTGTTACACTTGGTTCGTGCCACTTGGGCTGTTTGTTGCTTGAATTCTCAGTAGAAGTCATCCCTAGGCTTTGAGTAGAAAAGGAAACTTGTGATCGTTTTCTAAGGGCAAACTGATTCGATATAGGAAATTTGCAGAGACTATGACAGGTTCTGAGACTATAAAAAGACGTTTTCAGAGAAGACTGTATCATAAAGCTCGCAACTAGCAAGGGAAATCTTTGATTCCTGAGAGTTAACGAACGAATGTCGATCGTAAAGAGTAAAGTTTGGTCAAATCGATGAAATTTGTGTGTCACAAAATGACGAATCGGTGTCAAATCAGGGTAACATGGTTGTCTGCCTTAAGCTGAACTGAGACAAACTTTGGCTAAAAACCATCAAACAAGGTCCTCTATGATTATTTGTTATCAATGTAAGTTAATTTTTTGCATTTATTGTTTTAGTATTCTAACATTGTTAAAGGTCTTCTATTGAAAAGGTATTTTAAATCATTAAAGACGAAGCAGTTCCAGACAAGATAACCCCTAACATAGACGCGCCTATAGTTATCCATCCAGGGCATTAGATCTTTTGATAACAGGGTGAAAGAAACTATTGAGTTTGGCACACCCCTGACGTTGATTGTTGGCCAAAATGGTTCCGGGAAGACGGTAAGCAGAAAATTTTTATCCCTAGACACAAGCAAGAATACTAATTAAGAAATCCAGTCGATAATTGAATGTCTGAAGTACATTACTACTGGAATGCTTCCTCCAAATAGTAAAGGAGGAGCTTTTGTTCATGACCCCAAGGTAAGCTGGATCTACTTATGTACTGGTTCAATGATTAAAAGTTACTGATGAAACATTTAGATCTGCTTAGAGAAAGATGTTAGAGCTCAGGTTAAACTGGCTTTCAGAAGCAGTGGTGGAATCGAGATGGTGTGCACGAGATCGATGCAGTTATTGCTTAAAAAAACCACTCAGACGTTCAAGACTTTAGAAGGCCAGTTAATGTCGAACAATTATGGAGAACGAATTGCATTGAACACGCGTACGTCAGAGTTGGATGAGAAAATGCCCTCTTACTTGGGCACTTCCAAAGCTGTTTTGGACTATGTGGTGTTCTGTCATCAAGACGATAGTCTATGGCCACTTTCAGAACCCTCTATTTTGAAAAAAAGATTTGATGAATTATTTGAGGCTCTAAAATTTACCAAGGCATTGGACGACTTGAAAAAGATCAAGAAAGAGATGCTTATAGACATAAAATTGCTAACGCAATCAGTTGAGCATTTAAAACAAGATAAAGAGCGTGGTGAGAGAGCCGAACAACGAGCTTCCCAACTGATAGATGACATTGAGCAATACAAGAAAGATGCAGAGGTGATAAACGAGGAAATCAAAGCTGTCACAGCCGAATCTCAAAAATTATTCAAGCATAACAAAGAATTCAACCGCATCTTGTCGCGGATTGAGTATCTAAATCACTTGAAAGATACGAATCAAGAGCAGATTGATCGCCTGGAGCCTACATTAGATCTCATCCATGATTCTGACGAAGAATTGATCAAAGCCTTAGATAACTTTGAGCAAGAGGTAAACAAAAGAAAGGATAGCTTGGAAGATCGGAAAAAGCAGTATGAGAACTGTGCTGATGATTTGCAATTTGCTCGAGAGAAGCACAGCCGTTTTATGAGAGATGAAGGTCATTTGAAAGCTGAAAGCGAGACTTATAAGCGCAATCTTCAGAGAAGAGCAGATTTCATAATTGAGACAAGCAGGAATATGGGTTTTGACGTTCTTGGACCAGAGTTGGAAGATGCAGATATAGAAACTTTTAACAGTGAGCTTGCCGATGAGCAATCTCGAATAACTGGAGAATTGCAAAAAATCATTAAACAAGGTCAGGATGAGCAGAGCGTTGCACAGAGAGACTTGCAAAAGATTGTGGAGGAAAAGCTTAGAGAAGAGCAAAAAAAAGTTTCTCATGAAAACGAGGTGAAAGCTATGGAAAGAGAAATTACAAATCTTAACCAAGAAATATCAGGTATCAAATCTGACGAAGGTGTTATTGCCTATGAAAAGTCTATACTGCATGACCATGAACAAAAGCTTGCTGATTTAAAAGCTGAAGAGAAATCAAGTAACCTTGGAGAAAGAATTTCTCAGTCGTATACGAAACTATCTGGATTAGACAATTCAATTGAAGAATTGCAAAGAGAAGTGGCGAAGGCAAACCAACAAGCAGATGTACGGGCTAAAATTGCTTTGCTTGATGATGATATACGGAGCAGGGAGGCTGCAATTGAGGCCCTTGTAAGTGCCAACTCCAAACGTTTTTTAGAGGAAGTTGGTACTGAGCTCGATACCTCTGGTTCGGATGCCGATTGGCAGTCTGCACAAGGTGAAGCGGAACTAGAGTTGGATGAAGCGCAAGATCGTTTTGACAAGGCCAAAAATGAATTATCAAAGTTGGAAACGGAGAAAGACATGTTGGAACGACAATTAAGCAAGACCAAAAGAGAAGAGTCAAAACTTTTAGCAGAGATTTTGGCTATCCTTGGAGATGATGCTAAAGTTTCTGAGTATGAAGAAATAATGAAAGCTGTTGAAGAAGATTATAAAAACATGATTGAGGACGCTCAGAGTTTTGCATTTTTCATCAAGTACTATAATAGCGCTATTCAACAGGCAAGGTCTAGATGTCATTGCATTTTATGTGGTAGAGGCTTTACTCAAGAGCAAGTTCCAAAGTTTATTAGCAAAATTGAAAAAGAATTGTCGGATAAGCCCAAGTCTTTAGAGGAGGCTCAAAAAAACATGAATGAGGTTAAAGAAGAGGTTGAACAGGCTAAAAGTATTTCACCACAAGTTTCGAGATTCAGAAAGTTGGCAGATGTCGATATCCCACATTTGAAATCTCAGGTAGATGAAATCACCAAAAAGTATGAAGAAGCCAAAATTGAAGTGGAATCAAGGTTGAAAACAGTACAAAAATTAAAGAATAAATTGGAATCACTTGAGAGTTTGAGACGGCCAGTTAATGATATTTTCCGTGTTGCGGAAGAGATTAAAAATATCAAAAATCAAAAAATTGCAGTTGAAGAAGATTTACGATCAATTGGTGTTAGTACCAAATCTTCACAGCAACTTCAAGATCAATTAAGCGAACTGAATTCACAAGCCCGAGCAATTAGATCAGAAATCCAGATTCTATCCTCACAAAAGGAAAATCTACAAAGTAAGATGAATAGATTAGAGGGGAACATTAAGGATAGTAGACTTTCAGTTCAACAGTTGGAACATCAGATTCAAAGAAAAGACTCTTTGAAGGATCGAATTTCGCACCTTCGTGATAAGATTAGAATCAACGGAGAGGAGTTTGAATTGGCGGAAGAAGCTATAAAGAAAGTTAGTGTGAGAATTGAAGCTCAAACCAAAGTGGTAGAAACCATAAAAGCAAAATATTTGGTGTTTGAAGAGGAGAAAAATAAAGATTTTTCAAAAATAAGGGATATTGTTCAATCTCTTGATGGAATTCAACGTGAAATCGATATTTATACCAATAACGATGGACCAGGAAAATTGTCCAAATGTCGTGAACAAATTAATCAAAGTGCAAATGAAATTTCTTTTAAAGAAAATGAATTGAAAAAGTTATCAGATTATATCCATAAAGAAGAGCTTGATTTAGGAGATGTGACTGGGCAGGAGAGAAACCTACGGGATAATCTTCAATTAAGGAAAGTTAAGAAAGAATTTGGTGAGATTGAAGAGGAATTGGAAGAGTTGAAAAAGAAAAATGCGGAAAGCAAAAGAGATAGATATGAACAAGAGGCAGCAAAGCTTCAGAGTAAGCATACCAGACTTACAACAGCACATGGTAGTAAAGTTGGGGAGATAAAACAGATGGATGATCAATTGGCACAATTGGAAAGGGAGTTGAATACAGAGTATAAAAATATTCAAAAAGATTATCAACGTGAATGGGTTAAACTGCACACGAAAACTGTTGCTTCAGAAGATCTTACCAAATATTCCAAGGCTTTGGATAATGCAATCATGAAATATCACAGTATCAAAATGGAGGAGACGAATCGGATTATTGATGAGCTTTGGAAGAAAACTTATAGTGGTACAGATGTTGACACAATTTTGATAAGAAGTGATAGTACTGGAGTTAGGGGAAACCAACAACACAATTATCGGGTTTGTATGGTGAAACAGGATGCGGAACTCGATATGAGAGGACGTTGTAGTGCTGGTCAAAAAGTTCTTGCCAGTATAATAATCAGATTGGCACTTGCGGAATGTTTTGGCAATTATTGTGGGATGATAGCATTGGATGAACCCACGACCAATTTGGATGCTGATAATATTGAATCACTTGCGAGAAGTTTGGGTCAGATTATTGAACTTCGTAAAAGTCAGAAAAACTTTCAATTGATTGTAATCACGCATGATGAAAAGTTTCTTCAATATATGGATGCTGCAAAATATACAGATCATTTTTATCTTGTGAAACGGAACGAACGTCAGAAATCTGAGATTGAATGGGTCAATATTAACAGAGTTGGTGAATAATGTGTGAGTTTTCTTGACAATAACTAAATAATTTTAGCCATTAATTTAGTGGGGGAATTCATCTTTCTTATAACAGTATCATTTTTATAGTAGAGTTCAAATTGAAATTGAACGTTTACCAAAAAAATTGCTCCGTGGGAGGCTCGAACTCTCGACCTTCAGATCACACGTTTTCGTGAGACACGGATAAAATATGAGACTGACGCTCTACCAACTGAGCCAACGAAGCTCCATTCTACAGCAAAAAATCACGTACTCAGTCAGATCTTCTGAATGTGATGTTACTTTCGAATATGCAATAAATGTGACACAGAAGTGTTTGTTTAAAAGAGAACTGTTAGGACTCGGGTGATATCTATTCCGGGTAAGCTCGGTCTATAGCTATATAAGTAGTTAGATCCCTATTCTATTGCAATTCAGCAGCTATGTGTGTGAATCACAGATCCCTAGCTTCCTTCCGGACCTAACAAAAACCTGTACCGTGGTAACATCTTCACTTAGATAAAGACCTTCATATTCGGTAAGAAGAATATCGATGTTGTTTAAAGTATATTTAGGATGATAATGTATAGTTAGTTGATTTAGGCATTATGGAAGCATTACTTAAAGAGCCTGGTCTTCCTTAAGGAAAAGGGGGCAAAAAGGACAAGAAAAGAGTTAAAAAAAACTAATTAAGAAGAAAGATCAAAGAAAAGGTAAGAATAGCTAGCTAGAGTGGACTAGTATTCTCATAACTGCTTTGAGAAACACGCAGAGAAAGTATATAAACTGAATAAGAATCCATTGAGAATAGAGATCCATCGAATCTGGACATCATAGGTTTACAATCAATGTCTCGGATTTACCAAAAAATCTAGAAATAATAAAATTTAAAAAAAGGATTAAAATTCCTTGGGTGTATCACCAACCGTTTAATATAAAAGGGAAATGGAAACTCTCCTTTTGTAAATTCTTTTTTAAATAAACTAGCGTTAACCTTGTATATTCTTTTCAAAATGGATCCAAATAGTTCACGTAAGTTTTCTCTTGCCATTGAGGCCTACCACGACCCCAGAAATAAAAAACCGCTTCGCCAAATTGCCAAAGATCATAAAGTCCCCTATTCTACTTTACATGGAAGAATTAATGGTGCTTCCTCACGACAACAGAATGATATTGATCAGCAATTTCTTTCTCCTAAACAAGAAATGATTCTTGAGTGTTTAATCACTTATTGGGCCCAATCGAAAATCCTCCCAAGAGGATCCTATGTGTGTGCGCTGGCTGCAAAGATGAATTGCCCCCAAACCCAGAATCCTGTATGCCTTCAAAGGGATGGTTACGCCGATTTATCCAACGACACCCTGAGTTAGTCCATGGAAAATATGGACAAATCGATATGCCACGCGCCAGAGCTACTGGAGAGAAATTGATCACACTCTTTTTCGAGTTACTCGCGAAGTATGAAGCGAAATTCGAGATACTCCCCAACCGCGTCTGGAATCTTGATGAAGCAGGCTTCAAATTAGGCAAACCGGAGCCCAAGAATACTTTGTTGTTCCCCTCGGTGCCCAAAGAACGTTAACAGATTCAACTACAGAATCTGTTACAGTTTTGGAGCTTACTTCCGCATTGGGAAAGTCAGGTATCCCACTTTTTATTTACAAGGGAAAACTTGTTATGGAAGCATGGTTTCCCCCCCAGAAATCCCAATGGCATCGGCAAACACGCGGTATCGACCTCGAGCACTTCATTCATTAACAGCAAGATATTCCTCGACTGGTTTAGGAAGGCATTTCCTTATCAGGAAGGTTGGCAGTTGCTTCTTATGGATGATGATTTCACATACTCAAGAGGAATTTATTGTTGAAGCATTGGAGCAACAAGTCATTCCGCTTTATTTTCCCTCTCATATGACCCATATCCTGCAACCTCTTGACAGAACAGTCTTTGGTTCCTTGAATCAGGCCTTCAGGAAGAGAACTTCCATCAATCTCTGTGAAGGAATTTTTCCCTGCAAGAGGATGTTTTACCATGAATAAATGCGCATTCGAGTCATACATCTATTCTTGCTGGATGGAAGCTTACTGACATCTATCCTCGCGATCCCAAAGCTGCAAATCAAGAATTCCGCAGGTTTATGAATCTTGAGATCAATCCCCCCCAAGTCTCTCGTTCAGAGAGATATTTCACCCGCTCTCCCCCCACAGAGGCTGTCATACATTGACTCGGCAGATGATATTAACTGGAGGTCCCTTTCTATGCGCCTCAGAAACAGATTTGACCCGAGAATCCTTCATGAAGTGAGGCTCTTATACCAGCATAACCAAGAGCACAAGGCAAAACAGGTTCTGGATGGCCAGAAAATCATTCAATTTGAAAACAAATTGGAAGCATCTGAACATAAAGCAAGAGGAAAACGGCCCCGCGTGAAAAATGTTAACAAACAGGTTGTATTGTTGAATCCTGCAATGAAAGATGATTTGTCCTCTTTCATGTCTACTGTTGAGAATGCTGAGGTCCCAAGCGATAACACTGTATCCTAGAGGCATCCTATCATGTATGTAATAAACAAACCACCTTTTGTCAAAGATCTCAAATCTGAAATATCTTTCATCTATCTATATTTTTGATTCTACAATGCCAAAAAGCATTTAAACTAAAATTATCGAGCTGTGATCGGTTGGCGAGCTGATCGGTTGGCGAGCTGATCGGTTGGCGAGCTGATCGGTTGGCGAGCTGATCGGTTGGCGAGCTGATCGGTTGGTGTAACAACCCCCAGATTGAATTATGAGTCTATCACATTAGAAAATTATCATAAATTAGAACAGCTGTGGTTTTCCTAGTTCAAGTTCAAGACAACACCATATTTAAATTTTTATATTAATCTCATTTTATAACTATCTTCATCTCATATATAGGCAACTATAATTTTGATTTAGATTCAATCAATCACAATAACAAAGATGTTTGTGATGTAAAAAAAAAAAAAACTACAATAATAATAATAATAATAACAATAATAGTAATAATAGGAATAAAGATGGAGATCAAAAAATTATAGAATCAACGGATTTAGAGATCAAGCAAACAAACAAAACAAAAAGAAAATGAAAAAGATTTCGAAATTATGATTATTGCTATTACTCTTTCCAAAGATTAAAAGTATAATGAATGAAAAAAAAAAAAAACACACACACACACAGAACAAGACCTGGAAATGAGGGAAGTTGGGGTAAGAAAAAAAAGAATAGGTCAAAATTAATAGTCAAAAATGTGAAAGTATAGGGGACAAAAAAACAAGCAAGAAAGGGGAATTGGACATGAGACAAAAAAAAAAAAGAGAAACAAGTTTGTTGTAAACAGACGTAGTAGTATGTATTTATAGACCAGTATAAATCAAAAACCAATGAGAGAGATCCACATACTTGCCCATTTCAATCTTCAATCTCATGGTAATGTATCAAAATGTTTTAAAATATATATATATAACATATATATTTTGGTTTTGGTTTTGGTTTTGGTTTTTCCTCAAAACATAAGTGATTTCCTGATATTTTTGTGTTATCGTATTCCTAATGATTGTTTAAAATTCCCTCCTAAAATTCATTATTATTCCAGGTGGGATAGTATGGTTTATCTTTTCCGCGTACTCTAGAACCTCACAAATGTGTATGTGACAAAAATATGTTGTTGCTGCTGCTGCTGCTGCTGCTGCTGCTGGTCATTAGAGTAAGCTAAACAAAGCATTCCCCAAATCACAACCCACAAGTACTATTAAATCTTTCGATTGGACCCACCAACTTTCAAACTTTTAACCCTTTTCAATAATCCTTGACTCCCCCCAGTGGTGGTGGGTGAACCAATTCTTTGTTGTGATTGTGGAGGTGGTGGAGGTGGAGGAGGAGGAGCTCTTCTTGTGTATGCATTAAGAGCTTCATTTGTTGAAGTTTTTTGCAAGGAAAGTTTATCCGAGTTTGAGTTTGATTCGAACGAATCATCCGAATCTTGTCCACCATCTTTAACAGGACTTAAAGCATGGTAATTAATTGGAGGAGGTAAAGCAGGTGGTGGAGCATTACTTTTCCTTGTAAGCATTCTTGCAATTGATTTTTTACGACCCAATCCAGTGTTTGCCGGATTGATTGGTTTTATTGAATTTGCCGCCTCTTCAATAATTGCAGATCTTGGAGCAATAGAACCTTCTAAAAATGTTGAACTTCCCAATCCTAAAGTAGGATCACCATGAATCATTTCATTCTTACGTCTTGTATCAAAAGTTTGAGTATCTTCTGGGCCGTTTCTTCCAAGAACCAAATCAATAGCTTGATTTTTTGTATCTTCTGAAGGAAGACCACTTAGGACATTATTGGGACCATCTGCAGGGAAAGCATTAACTGGGGCCTTTTGAGTATTTTTGTTACGATGAGGAGTGCAAGCATCAAATGGACCATCATGATGGAAAGCACCACCACCGAAAAACCCGGTAACATCCAGTTTGTCTATTGTATCTAAAGGAGCACCATCTTTCTTCTTTCGATGTCGATGACGACGAGAAGATCGTTCTTTACCGTCCTTGTCCTTTGTGGAACGATGATGACGATGACGATGGCGACGATCTGTGGTTTTATCTTTATCTTTATCTTTATCTTTTTCATCACGGCCATAGTCTTTATCCTTTGCATGGCGTTCTCGTCGTCTTCTTTCTCTTTCTCTTTCCCTATCTTTATCTCGAATTTCTAAATTACGACCGGCAGAAACAGATCTATGATGTTCCGGATCATGTTTTGCGGAGAGAAGACCATTTTCGGTGGAAGATCTTGGGAAATCGGGTCTATTGGGTCTTTTAGACCCAGTAGAAGATTTGTAATCCGAATTGTCATAGTTGTCTCGTCTTCGTTCTTTCTCACGGGAGGCGTATTCTGGTGGTTGATTACGAGATTTTTGTCTTCTAGAATGTCTTGGGGGGGAAGGATCCGAGGCAGTAAAGTCCGAGTCGGATCCACTAGGGGCCGAGTCTGAGAAAGAAGCATGTCTGCTAAATAAAGATGACAATGTTAGTAGGTATTGGTAGCCAAAAATTTCAAGTTTCAAAAGACAAAGAATGGAAGCTGCTTACGCTGAGGAAGATTTGAGGAAGCGTGAAAAGGGATTGGAGCTGTGACTTCTAGGCTTTGTTGAACGGCGTCTAGATAAGAAGGACAAGGTTGGTTAGAGTTTCAAGCAATATAGGTCTGGCAATAGCAACGTGTTCGAATCCAAAAGTGTATATTTATAGCAAGCATGGAGGTTAAGTTATAAAAGATGGAAGGAAGGGAGCTTGAAAACGAAATGTAGGTAGGGAACGGGGTATTCTTCAGAATGTTTGGATTGAGTGATTGATTAATTGATTGATTGTTGTTTGTTGTTTATTTTTGATTGTGAGGCGGCTAATGGAAGGTTTTGGAGCATCCATCCAAGCTCCAAGCTTGCTTGATAAATAGGCTCGGAGAAAGGCAAAGGCAAAGGCAAAGGCAAAAGTGGCACAACAGCACAGAATACATACCCAGCGGCCCCACGCTCGAAGCCAAACTCGTCGTCGATGGGGTCGTCGGACTCGGACCCGCTGTCCGAGTAGGAGCGACGTCGGTGCCGTCGAGAGCGAGTTCGAGAGCGAGAGCGAGAGCGAGACTCAGAGTGCGTGTAGGCTCTGTCGGCATCCCAGCTGCCATTTCTCGCGCGATCTTGGGGTCTTCGGACGGAGCTGTTGTTTTGGGTTCGGGTTCGGGTTCGGTTCGAGGAGGAGTCTGGATAGGGATCTTGTCTGGAGTAGGCGGAGGGCCGACGGGGCGAGTCTCTGGGCCTGTCCCTGTCGTGGGGGGAGTCGCGGTCCGGCTCGAGGTCTATCAGGTTGTCTCTGGCCGAGTAGGGGCCGGCCAGGGCGTCGGACGAGCGCGAACGCGGTTTGGGGCGCGGGACGGGCGCGGCCGGGGCGACGAGCGCTCGGAAAGGGTTGTTGGAGTTGAGGGCGGGCATGGCTGGCGAGGAAGAGGAAGAGAGAGAGAGAGAAGGAGAAGGAGAAGGAGAGGGAGAGGAAGGAGGAGTGGTCGCAGCCCACAAAGACACGCCTCTCCAGCCAAACCTCTCCACGGGAATCTCTGACTCGAACATCGATGCTGGCTTCTCTGTGCTTCGCGCTCTCCTTCTCGCAGGCCCTGTACTGGACAAACCGCCTGGTCTATCCGCACCTGCCGAACCAGTACGACCGCGAGCACGACAGCGACGGCGACAGCGATCGTGCCGGTGCTGGAGACTCCCAGGACCAGGACCAGCACCAGAGCCAAGATCAAGACCCCCAGAACCACCAAAACGTCTCGCGGACGCTGCTGCGACGGACGACCCGGCTCGTCTTCGCGCTGACGATCGCGCTCGCACTCGTGTTCATCCAGCTGGTGCTGTGCGAGATCGCGGGCTGGTTCGATGTCCACGGCCGCTACGTGGTCTGGCGGGCCACCACCGTCGGACTGGTGCTGCTGCTGACCTTCGTGACGCCGCTGCTGATCATCACGGCCCTGACGGCCTCGCTGCTGCCCGAGCTGTCGCGGCGGGCCGTGGCACTGCTGACGGCGCTGGTCTTTGCCCTGTGGCTGTTTCTGTTCCACCGCCTGGGCCGATATCTGCCTGAGAACTCGAGCTCGTCAGCGACAGCGACGGGCTCGTCACCAAACAGCTCTCTTAGTGGTTCTCTCACCAGCTCGTCGCTGACCAGCCAGTGCCTCGCTCGAATCTGCCTCGTGGGCGTCTCGGCCATGGCCACGCTGTCGGGCTTCGGCTCCATCACCGCGCCCTACCAGACCTTTCTCGAGCACAAGCGGCCCGTGGACGAGAGCGACGTGCTCCGGCTGCGGCGGTCTCTGGCCAACATGGACCAGCTGCTGCGAATCAAGCGGGCGAATCTGGAGTCCGTGGCCCAGTATGGGGCCCAGTATGGGGCCCAGTATGGGGACCAGTATGGGGACCAGTCCGTGGCCCGGGCGAACAGCTCGTCCTCGCTCTCGCGGTCCTACTCGAGCCTGTTTCTGACGGCCCTGGGCTCCATCAACAGGCCGGGGCCTCAGCATCAGCATCAGAATCACCAGCAGGATCACCAGCAAGAGCAGGATCCGGGACTGGCCATGGTCTCTGCGAAAGACCAGATGGCCCAGTACCGCGCCGCAGAACGCGCCTATCTCGAAACCGAGATCAAGAGCCTCGCGAAAATGTCGCTCCAGCTCCAGTCGGACCTGAGAGACCTTCGCAAGGAGCTCCGCGGCCAGAAAATGCGCCAAACCGCGCTGGGTCGGCTCTTCCGCAAGGCCTACGCGGTCTTCGCGGTCTACTGTGTCTACAAGGTGCTCACCATCTCGTGGAAAATGGCCAGCATGCTCATCTTCTTCAAAAAGCATCCGCACTCGGAGTATCGCCCGTCCCGCTCGAACGACACCGTCTCCGTGACCATCGCCCATATCCTCATCGCGCTGTGCGGCGGCCACGGCGACGTGGACTACGTGTCCCGTCAAGTGGGCTTTTTGCTCTCGGGAGGGCTGTTCATCGGCTCCTTGGGGCCCATCCACGGAACCCTGAACCACATGTCCAAGGCCACTCCTCTCTCGTTCGGCTCTCAGTCGTTCTCCCAGTCCCTGACTCTCGTGAACAACCTGTTCATAGCCCAAATCTCCGGAATGTACATCATTTCCCAGTCCTTGTTGATGAGAGGCAACCTGCCCCGCGAGCTGGTCTCCAGTTCAATGGTAAACAACCTACTTGTGGGCGCCTCTCTCGACATTTATTTCATCGATAATCTATTCAACAGGTTTTTCTCCATCGGCGCAATTCTCTGCCTGGTCTGTTTGAAAGTGACTGCCCATTATTACTCCCCGGATGCAGAGGACTATAGCTATATTGATCTAAGCACAGAGGAAGAATTCTTGGGCTATCCCGCTGCCACCACCAGTACAAGTACAAATACAAATACAAATGCAAACCCGATTAATAACTCTTATTCTGGTACACGCCGATACGATCATGAAAATGCATTTTCCTCTGATCCTATACACGCCGCCGCATCCGATTACGATGATGCAAAACTGCTCTAGAAGAACATGTGGTGATGATTAACCACCGCTGTAATTTTAAACCAATCTTTCATCTTTCATCTTTCATCTTTCATCCAAATTCCCCCGGTACTATTCTTTTCAAATATTTGTAGAATTAATTTAGATTTTTTATTCTCATTTGCAAAATTGGAAAAGCATTAGCAAAAGCATTAGCATTTAGATGCTAAATATGCAACATCACCCTAATCATTGAATATGGATAACCTATATAAAATCAAAAAAAATATACATGTGTGGCAGTAAAAATACTTAACATGCTTCATTCAATTTTTGGGCAATTTCCACAAGATCAAAAATCTCTTTATTTTTGGTATCCTCCTCCTCGATTTCAATTTTTGTAAAATTCCTATTCATTAGTGATCCTTTCCCATTTAATACAAATCCATCCATTTTTTTATAAAAACGAAATCGATTTCTATTAACCTTGTCAAAAGAATTTAAACTTGGTAAAATGGTTTTGCAAGGAGGATAAAACACAAATTCTTGTTCCACTGGTTCAACCAGTTCCTCTTGTTCCTTTTGCTCCACTGGTTCCTCAGTTATATCCCCCGAGTCTCTATAAACTCTCCATCCAGGAATAAAACTGTTCAAATATGTTTGTAATTCGTAAACATTTCCATCTTTCTCCAACCCAACCATCTTTCTTATTGTATCGGGTCGAATAGATACATAGGACCGAACAATATGCGCCAATATCGTCGTTGTAAGATTCGCCTTTAAACTTTGAATCAAGGGTAAAATAAACAAAAATGAATTGTTTAACCAGGGATTCCTTTCATTATCATCTTGTTCTATTGAATTTTCTTCTCTGTTCTCACTTCTGGAGGATCCTCTTATAGGAGAATTCTGATCGGATGTGGCATCTGATAACACCTCATCCTCATCATCGTTTTTAACACCATCGGTTCCATCATCAGATTCAGATTCAATTCTTCGATCCCCTTTCAAAATCATCCATATCTTGTTCAAATCCCATTCAACAAAACCCGCTACAAGTTCAATTGAAAGGTTTAATTGTTCAGAACTTTTCAACCCAGAAGATTTCATCTTCTCAATTCGCTTTGCAACCAGTCTAGCCTCCATTCTTCATTTTTACAACTTTTTGATTTAGTTATCGCGCATTCCAATCAAATCAAATCGCTTTCTATCATCCACTTACAATTCATCATTATCCAAAAGCGCCAACAAATAAACAATATAAAATTGTGAAATGTAAGGATAATGATCATGATGCATCATATCATCCTCTTGCTCTTGCTTTTGCCGCCATATCACAACCTCATTCATCCGACAATGCTCCACAAGCCATGCAGATTGAACGGGCTGAGAATTCAAAGCATTCTTATACCTCACGGGGCTTAAACAATCCAGAGAAACAACCATAAATATATCACAAGATGATTATTGGTGATCAGATTTAGGAGGTCCCCTCCTCTTTCTTTTGGGGTGTACGGGTGTTTTGTAGTGGGTAGCAGCACTCCCCACGGCACAACTGTCAAGGCTGCTGCTCGACTTGTGCTGGGAAAAACTCAACCACTCGTTTCCGACAGAGAAGAATCACCAAATCTTTTCAAAATCCACCACGGTATGGCCTCGGTTAGATTCAGAAATCATCAGTGGCTTGCTTCCAAAGGATTTGCACCCCAGGTGTATCTATTTAGAAACCTGGAGAGTGGCCAGGTTTTGTACTCTCAGAGTCCACACTACACAGTTCGTACCCTCCTCTTACAATTAATTGTTGTTCTGGCTTTCAATAATCTAACAATCACTGCCCCATTCCATTAGGATTATCAAATTAAAACCCAATTCCAGAGACCGAACTGGGAAAACAGGAAACCGTCAACACGTCGAGACATTTGGCGAATCATGGCAGTTGCATCTTTCCCGAATCACAGACTTGCAGTTGAAGCTTACGAATCATTGGTAACTCTACGGCATTATCGTGAAGTGGTTTTCCGTAAAGATGCAGAAAAATTGCGGAAAAGAAATGAGAATGGGAACATTTGGTATTCGGCCCAATTTAGACCAACGTGGTCCCAAGAGGCCGTTGCGGATCTGGCAACGGTGACAGAGAATTTAACGCCTAAAGTCTCGGGATTTGTCAGAAACAATGGAGGGTTTAAAGCTTTGGATTTGAAAAGTATAAAGATTTATTGGGAAGATGAATGGCGGAAGGGGGACTTGAAACACTGGGACTCCCAGATATTGCATGAGATTCTTCCAAGAACAAGCCCCAGAGAGGAATTTGTGGCCCTGAAAGAGCTCGCAGCAAGGACTCTGGAGGACATTGACCAGGCCGTCGCAGAGACAAACCGAATCAGAGACCTCAAGCTCCAGACGACACCGGCCAGTGCCAGTGCCAGTGCCAGTGCCAGTGCTAGCGCTGGGGCCAGTGAGATTAAACCATAGATGAATTGTATACCTTGGTACTTGTAAATAGAAGCCGAGCAAGCCCATCATGTTTTTTTGTTTTTTTTTTGTTTTGGCCGTCATGTGTTTGCGGATTTGGTTTCTCGCGGATGTTTGTTAGCCAGGAAGGAAATCTCCCCATTTTTTTCCCAGCCTGAACTTTCTCGGGGCGTATTAAATAGGAAGCAAGGACTCTTGGGAAAAGACATTTAGTTCCTTCTCTCTCCTTCTTCTTCTTCTTCTTCATCATCCTCACCATTCTGTCTTGACCTTCTCGACTGCCGCCCAAGCATCCACGGGGCCCTGTAGATTTCGCACACTCTGCTCCCACGCTCTCTGTTTTTAGCCTTTTTTTTCCCCTTTCGGGCGTCCTTTTTGGCATCATCATGTCTTACTCAAAGCTTAACTCCACGCTACCACCACCAGTCATCTTGTCCCGCAAGCCAGACCTGCTGCCCTTCGTTTCGGACCAGGCATTGGCTCTGGCGCTTCCGGTGATCGCCTACTGGACATATTCGAGTTTTTTCCACATTATCGACATCTACGATCACTGGCCCCAGTATCGAATCCATCCTCCCGAAGAAATAGCAAAGCGTAACAAGGCAACTCTGCAGAATGTTATCACCGAGGTTATCTTTCAGCACTTTATTCAAACAGTTACAGGAATCGCAATGAATGTTTACGACCCTCCAATTGCAACCACAGGAATGGAACTTTACGATCTCTGGTCCATTAAACAAAAAGTTCCGATTTTGCCGGACTTTTTCGTATCTTTTTGGTACTACATTCTCCTACCAGCGGGACAAATCTTTATTGCCTTTGCAATTATCGATACATGGCAGTATTTTTTGCATAGGTTGATGCATAGTTATCGATTCCTCTATAAACATCTGCACTCAAGACATCATCGTCTTTATGTCCCTTACGCCTATGGAGCTCTGTATAACGCTCCCCTTGAAGGTTTCCTTCTCGATACCCTCGGCACTGGGATTGCCTCCATAGTCACGAATTTGACTCCAAGACAGTGTATTATCCTTTACACTTTTGCAACGTTGAAGACTATTGATGATCATTGTGGATATGCTTTACCTTGGGATCCATTCCAAAAATTGTTCCCCAATAATGCAGTTTATCATGATATTCATCATCAACATTTTGGTATCAAAACAAATTATTCCCAACCTTTCTTTACATTTTGGGATAAACTTTTGAAAACAGAATATCATGGTAATAAATCGTATTTTGCAAGACAAAAGGAAATTAATATTCGAAAATACAAGGAATTTTTGGAAGATAGAACAACAAGAATAAATTCTTCATCATCTGAAGATGAGGATGATTTACTTACAAAGAAGAACAATTGAACAAGAGAATTGAGCGATTATTATAATGTGAATGATGATATGAATTTGGATTATTTTTTTTGTGACTTCTTTTTTTTGGACCTTGATAGTCAAAGCGTGTCTCTACCACACTATGAACCCATTTTTTTTTTTTTTTTGACCTAATACATTAATTAATTAATTAATTATAACGCCCCATATACTACTGTATACCTTTCTTTCTTAAAAAAATATTTTATGTACTTTGCAGTTTCACCGCTCTAATGTTTATATTTCTTGCCGAGATGCTTTCATCAAATAATGCTTCAACATCCACCACAATAGCATCAGTTCCAAGTGTTTCACAAAGATACTCAAATCTATCCGTTATGATCAAAGATTCGACAATCGGACCTAAACACGCGGATAAAAAAGTCCACAAAATCGCAACATGATTGTATAAATTGGGGGTTTCATCCAATACTTGTTGATATCGTGTGACCTGCCGATCTTGAGTTTCTCTTGATTTCAAATTTGGGAAAATAGAATCCGGACTCCTCATTTTCGTCCTAACTGCTTCGACGTACGATACAAAATCTGTAAACTTGTTATCGTTAATAGAACCAATTTTAAACCTAGCAGAGGAGGATGATGAATCTTGAAAAGTAGAACCGCTAGAAACAATGAGCTTTTCCAACATTGCTCGATACAAATGTTTTGTAAAAAAAATTGTCCTTTGGGATTGTGTCCAATTCGAACTTGATTGCATTGATACCATTTTGGCAATTTTGGTCAAGTTATACCTCCCCCCATTATTTGCCTCTTCTGCCCCAAGAACATGCCGGTAGAAATTACTCAATGGGAATCCAGAATTGATTCCAGCATTGGTCGATACAAGATTGTAACAACACCCAACGATTGAAATTGCCTTGAATTTCCCATCTGAAGTAAATGCTCTCAAGGCGTGCACAGTTAGATCACCACAGGCATGTAAACCAGTTAAAATGTACTTGTCAGGAGAAATTTGCTGGAATAATTCCATAACGTCTTTATGATGTTGAATTCTCTTGGTTAGGTAACGAATTTTACCAGAACCTGTCTGAGGCTTTAGATCTTCATGTTTACCTTGATCTCGATCCAGCTTCTTGCTTCCTCCACTTCGCTCTTCATCATCCTCAACGGCATACACATCAATCCCATATTTCAAAGTCAGAGCACGGCATAGATATCCTTTGCCGCTACCCAGATCCACCACCGTACGAACTCCAGTTTCACAACAAAGACTATTCAAATCATGCGCAAGTCGTGACACTTCATGGTTTTTCTTTTTCGACATGCCATCTGATAGAGGCCGCTGTAAAAAAGGAATTGAATCTCGATCATGTTTCGGGATTTTCGGTGCTTTCATCAATACGTGGTCAGAAACAATGTTGAGAAAATCTTGTAATGATTTTGGAAATTTTCTATCATTAGCATTTGACTTTCGAGAGATCAAACAATCAATGACTTGATCCAATGGGACCGATTCAAAATATTCTTGCCATTCTTTTGGGACAAGAATAGTGTATAAATCCGAATCTTTGCCAATATTCCCACCAGTTTTTTGGTCTATACCATCCTCCGCCTCAGATTTGTCGAAAATGCTCTGCTTGATCCTACTATCTATGAAAAAATCAACAATGTGTGCTTCTTTTGCTAGTCTTTGTAACCAAAAATGTTTAAAAGCTTCCCCCAACGAAATTGAATATTGATGAATCTCTTCATAACTATATCTTTCTGTACATGCTTTGCCTTCTTGTCGTTGTGGTTGGAATTTTTCAGGTAGTGGGAATTTATGTGGTGGTGGTGTATGCATCGATGAAAAAGTCCTTACCAGGAAGCAAGTGAGGCACTTGCTCTCCTCACTTGTTCAAAAGTTCAAACAATGACAAATAATCAAACGAGAAGCAAAAAGGATGGAATGGTTTATTTAATGTTTCTTAATCGAATATACATCACCGAGCAGTTTCCAAGTCGGTTGGCTATGTCAAATTTGCAAATACGTGCAAGTGTTAGACATTACTAGCCAATCAGTGTTGGGGAGAAGGGATAGCGTCCTCCCCCAATACTATTACCAAACGACAAAGTACATCCACAATCAATCATAATGGATGAGACTTCTCGGAAAGATGATTTGATCATTCCTATTTGATGGAAAAGAACAGAGATGTAAAACCCAGGAAGAATATCTAGGAAATGTATATACCGAGGACCGGAATTCTATAAAACGATAATTTTGGTTCATTCTTCTATGCTATGAGACGACACACTAGTACAAAATAGTACCCCTCATGGAGGGGAGGAGGGGACAATCTCCAACAATAGAAAAAAAAAACTTAGATGGCATCAGTAAGAATCTTGTTCAACTTTGCAATTTTTCCGTAGATTGAAAGGTCAACGGTTCTGTCACCAACTTCCACAACTAGTCCTCCAAGAATGTCTGGGTTGACCTTGTTCACAACCTTCAACTTCTTGCCCTCACCGACAAAAGATGATTTGGAAATGGCGGATTCAATGCGTCTGAGGTATCTGGGCTCCAATTGCTATAAAACATTCATTCGCTTATGTTAGAAAGCTATCAAACTCGCCCTCCCAACACGCGAAAAAAGGAGTCAAATGAACAACAACAACAAAAAAAGCTTACCTGAGCAGAGGTAACTGTGGCCTCGACAAGACCGTTGTGTGCGTCTGTCAAAATTTGGAATTGATTGGCAATAGCGGGCAAAATGTCCAGTCGGTTATTCTCCGCCAACACATTCAACAAGTTCGAAACTGATTGGTCCAGAGAGGTGGCACCGGCCAAAGTCTCAACAATGGTCTTTCTATCAGTCAATGACAGAGCAGGGTTGGAAATGATGTTGCTGACCTTGTTGTCCTTCTCGATCAAAGACTTGAGAGAAGCCAATGAGCGGGAGGCCGTTTCGATCGAGGAAGACTTGCTGGAGGCAGTGAAGAGAGCTGTTGCGTAGGTCCCGTCAACTCCGAAAAGTTGAACGGGAGGACGGACAGCCTTGGCAGCAGTAGCCAATGTTCTGGTAAACATACGAGAAGCCATTTTCGATCGATGAAGGTGAAGGTGAAAGAACGGAGATCTACTGGGGTGGTTTTAGCTGACTGCGGATTTGGGAATTGTGGTTGGATTCGGAGAACTGGAGGCGGTCTCAGATTTACGCGTGGAAACACAACACACACGTGATTCGTTCAAAATGCTAACAAAAGTGCAAAATTCACACACCAATCACCAGCACAGAAGTGGTATATCTCAATGTTGGTGGGGTCAGCTGGAAGACTGATACCGTCTTTCGCAGCTCAGATTCGGACATCTGCTAGGCTTCCCTCGGTTCTGGGCGCGTCCCGTGTGTCTGCCCAGATCTGGGCAATGAGAGCATCGTCGACGTCAAGCCATGAATCCACGGAACGAAAGCAAAGGGTGAGACCACATGGGAACCATTCCAAGTTCAGCGCTGAGGAGATTGACTTGGTGAATCAGCTTAAACAGACACTGGTGATCACTCCAAGTGCCAAAGATATAACACTTTTGGAAAAGCAAGATGAGTTGATCAAGAAACGACGAAAGTTGGCAAATGCAGTTGTGGAGTTGAAACGAATGAAACCAGTTTCTCCTGGTTTGAGATGGTATAGAGCTCCCGTGTATCCCTATCTCTGGAAGGGCAAGCCCCTTCGCGCTCTAACAGTTGCAAAAAGAGGTAAAGGAGGCAGAAATCTTACGGGAAGAATTACAATCAGACATCAAGGTGGTGGACATAGACGTCGTATAAGAACTGTCGATTTTTCAAGAGCTGCTCCTGGCCCCCATAAAGTTATTCGCATTGAATATGACCCTGGCCGTTCCGGACATATTGCCTTGATTGAATCGTCAGAATCCAAGAAAATGACCTACATTTTGGCATGTGAGGGTTTACGTGCTGGAGACACCGTTGAGTCTTTCAGAGCAGGTATTCCAGCCTCTTTGATGGAAGAGATGGGTGGGAAAATCGACCCTGCTATCTTTGCTACGAGAACCTCTGTTAAGGGAAATTGTATGCCTCTGTCTATGATCCCTATCGGATCTATAGTTCATAACATTGGCCTTACGAGAAATGGTCCTGGGAAAATGTGTAGAGCGGCTGGTACCTATGGGCGTTTGTTGACAAAGCTTGAAAGCAAGAACAAGGCGATCGTTCTTTTACAAAGTGGTGAACAGCGTTATGTCCACTTGGAAGCCTGTGCCACAGTTGGCGTTGTCTCCAATCCTGACCATCAGCATCGATCATTCGGTAAAGCCGGTAGATCCAGATTACGCGGAATTAGACCAACAGTCCGTGGTCTTGCAATGAACAAATGTGACCATCCTCATGGAGGTGGTAGAGGCAAAAGTAAATCTCATAAGCTTACTGTTTCACCTTGGGGTCAATTAGCAAAGGGATACAAGACGAGAAGAGGCAAGAACCAGAATAGAATGAAGGTTAAGGACAGACCAAGGGGCAAGAAAGAAAAGATGTCCAGGAAATGATTGTTTTGAAAAAGTCATTGTCAAAATTGTAAATAAGTATAAAGTTACGGCCATTTTGTATTTACTAAAGGTTTTTTAAGAACAAGTTATCGAAAAGCTGTAGCTAGAGCAACAGGGTCGAAAACAAATGTTTGCACCAAGAATCTAAAAATTAGGAAACTATTTGGTCAACACAAAATAAAAAAAAAAACCAATTGGTTATACATTTCCAAAAAGATGCTAGTCCTTTTACATATAGAACTAAAAGATAACATCATCATCCTTATCGGTAATCAAGTCCGGGGTATCCTCACTTTGGGCTGCAAGTGTTTCAACCTCCTTGATTTCCACCTCTGGCGAGGAGGCCTCTTTATCAGCAGCCTCTCTTTTTGCTCTGGCCTCGGCATCAAGCCTTGCAGTTTCCTTCTGTTTCTTATCCTGAACTTTTTTCAACCGGTAAAACTCCTCTCTATCCAATTCATCCAACTCACTGTTGATATCTAATATATTGCCAACCATCGTTAGTTATCACAAATCCAGCACAATTTTGTTGGATAGATAAGAACATACAAGCAATTGTGTTTTCTGTCCTTGGGATAATGACATGCTCAATTGCATTAACTCGCCGATTGGTGACTTTAATGACTTCGTCAAGAATAACAAATGCCGTCTTTAAAAAGGGATTAGATTAGGAAACCAAAATGGAGACATAAAAAGGAGATCTGTCACCAAAGACAAGTACCCACCTGTAATGATGCCAGTTCCACCAATGTTTCAACAGCTCTCGAATAGATTTGTTTTGCCTTTTGAACCTGTTGCCCACCACGGCCCAAACCAGTCATTTTGAAATCATTACTATCTTTATCAAAGTAAGCTTCAAACTGGGGCAGACGGACACCAGATACATTTTCTTGAATCGCTCTGACTTTAAACCTTGCTGTTTTAACAGACTCTTGAACCTGATATCCAATGTTATCACCGGTTGCGTAAGAGACCTCAGCAAGGGAGAAAGCGGCGATTTGCATAACCTGGCCCATCTTTCTTTTTGCCTATTCCCAAAAGCATTAGATATAAAAAACAGTCTTATTTTCAAAACAATAAACACAATTTACCTCATCAATTCGCCTTGTAATTTCCCGAAAACGCTTTGTAAGAGCCTCGGACTTTCTCTTCAACAGTGTGTAGCCCTGATTAGCACCCTTGAGCTTCCCTTTCATGACAGTCAAGGTCATTCGGGTCGGGAAGACCGCCTCTCTGGTTACATGTTAGGCCCTTACAGTTCCAATTATAGTGATGATCTGTCCCCCCCTCCAAAATTCCCTTATCGTGCTCACCTATTCCCTTGGCCAGACATGCTTAATCTGTTGCTGAGAAGGAACGGAGTGAACGAGCTTGATAAAAACCACCACCGCCTAAAGCCCACAATGGGGGGTGAGAAGCCGGGTAAACACACACACATTGTACAAGGCCGGGTAAAATTTGAAATATAGTCTTGCTTTTTCTACGAATATCAGCAAAGTCATCATCGTCAATTACAGTGTGAAGAAGGTGTGGAATACAACCTATGAATAAACATCCTTCTATGGATTTGAGTCTGATATCCGACTCGGACCTTCCTTATGAGCAGCAGTTACTGAGAGATCCGTATTCGCTCACAACATGGCTCAGATACATACGCCATAAACAAGGCAGACCTCTGCATGAACAGGTTTACCTTTACGAAAGAGCTTGCACGCAGTTGGGACGTTCTTACAAGTTATGGATGCTGTATTTAAATCTACGGATGGATCATTTAAAAGGAGTGAATCCAGCTCTTCATCTTGACGAATACCTCAAGGTGAATGCATGCTTTGATAGAGCACTGGTTCTCCTGAACAAGATGCCCGTGTTGTGGATTGAATACCTCAAGTTTCTAATGTTACAACCTGATATTACCAAGATAAGGAGGACGTTTAATGAGGCTTTAAGGGCACTACCGCTGACGCAACATGAGCGGATATGGCCCTTATTTCTCGAGTTTGCAGAATCTGTAGGTGGATTAACAGCTGCTCTCATTTACAAGCGGTATATATCGATACATCCAGAAGAGTCAGAGCTCTATCTCGATTTTCTAGTGAAAATGAAGTTTGATGACGATGCTGCGAAAATATACATGGATATTCTGAATAATCCCGAATTTGTGTCGAAAAAGGGCAAGACCCAGTTCGACCTTTGGGTAGAGTATGCAGAACTACTCGTGAAGAATGCGAAAAGGATCAAGGATATACCGGTGGAACAGATCATTCGAACTGGGCTTGAGAAATTTAAAGATCAATGTGGGAGACTGTATACTCAATTGGCAAGATATTACATCAACAAAAGAGATTTCAACAAGGCTCAAGATATTTTTGAAGAAGGAGTTACAACTGTCCATACAGTACGCGACTTTACCCAAATTTTCGATAGCTATGCCGAGTTTGAAGAATCTGTACTTTCTAATCTAATGGTTGAAGTTCAAGCGAAACAGGCATCTGGAGATGTCACAGAGGAGATGAATTTTGATCTTGACATGAGACTTGCGCGTTTCGAGCAGTTGATGGATAGAAGGTTGTTTCTTTTGAATTCAGTAATGCTACGACAAGATCCAAACAATGTGGTACAATGGGAGAAAAGAGCAGGTTTATGGGGCGACAATTACGAACAGGTTGTGAAGACATATAGCGATGCGATAACAACTATTAATCCTAAACGCGCAAATGGGAAACTTTATGAATTATGGATAAATTACGCCAAGTTTTTTGAAAAACGTGATGATTTACCAAATGCAAGGATAATTTTCGACAAATCGGTGAAAGTTCCATTTCCTTCACCTAATGATTTAGCAGAGCTTTATATTGCTTGGGCTGAGATGGAAATCCAACATGAGAATTTGGATACAGCGTTGGCAATAATGGAACGGGCTACAAGAGGACCGAAAAAGTCAACTGTGGATTATTTTGATAATTCCGTTCCCGCACAAGCACGAATCCAGAAAAACATGAAACTGTGGTCTTTTTACGTGGACCTTGTGGAAAGCGTTGGCACGGTGGAGGAGACGAAAGCGATTTATGATAGAATCTTTGAACTGAAGATTGCAACTGCATTGACAGTGATCAACTATGCGAACTTTCTTGAAGAGAATAACTATTTCGAAGAGTCATTCAAAGTTTATGAACGTGGTGTTAATCTTTTTTCATATTCAGTCGCTTTTGAGATTTGGAACATTTACCTTACAAAAGCTGTCAAGAGGATTAAGAACGTGGAACGTCTTAGGGATTTGTTCGAACAGGCCCTTGAAGGCTGTCCCAACAAATTGGCAAAGCCGATATATTTGCTCTACGGACAGTTGGAAGAGACCAAGGGGCTTATTGAAAATGCAATGAGAATTTATAAAAGGGCTACTGAAAAGCTTGTTGATAACAGCGATGACCGATATGAGATTTACAATTACTATATTAGCAAAGTGGCGGAAAACTTTGGATTGCCTGCGACCAGGCCCGTTTTTGAAAGAGCGATTGAGACTTTGCCTGATAGGCATGCAAAGGAAGTTTGCTTGAAGTTTGCAGATTTAGAATTGCAGTTGGGTGAAGTTGATAGAGCAAGACTTATATTTGGACATGGTAGTCAATTTGCTGATCCTCGAGTGAGTCCTGAATATTGGGAACAGTGGAATAAATTTGAACTACAGCATGGTAACGAGGATACTTATAAAGAGATGCTTCGGATCAAACGGTCTGTTTTGGCCAAATTCAATACCGATATCAATTTCATTGCGACTCAAGCCATGGCAAGACGAAGATCTCAAAGTGCAGAAGATGATGGCAGTGGAGATGATCACAATGAAGACGATGGGAATGTTTTGGAGCAATTAGACCAACAACAGCAGCAGCAGCAGCCAGTAGGCTTTGTTTCTTCTTCTGAACCCTCTGTCAGACCTTCGGACCGTCCAGTTGAACAAGTAGCTCCCACAAACCCTGATGCAATCGATATTGACATTGATCTATGATTCAAAAAGAATACTATGCCAGATATGTTTTAAAATTAGGTGCATTGATATATATATAAGCATCTCAAAAATAATGTATAATAAATTATGCTGGAGGAACAACAAGGTACTTTTGGCTCTATATAAATACAGATTCATGATACTCATTCCCCATCTTCTCCTTCATGTAAAGTCAAGTATTGTGTCAAAAAAACTTTTGTTGTTCATTTTCGCTAATGCTGGAATTCGATCCAGTCAGTTGTAGACATTTGGTACAATCTACTTAGCGCTCTGGCAAAAGCAAATTTTTCCTCATCTCCAGCAAACATCTTGGCCTTCTTTGCTAGTTCTTCATCAAAGCCGTGTTTCGAAACAAGCTCATCTGTCTCCTTGTCCTGTGCAGCCTTGTCACCGGACTTGTCCTCGATGAAAAGGTTTTTGAAAGGAGCAGCAGATGTGACGACAAGCTTGCCGTGGCTGTCATAAAGTGCATCGATGAAATTGATAAAGCGGCGAATCAGGTCGCGCTCATTCACAGACAGATAGGGAATATCTGTGACAATAAAGGAGGAGTAGTTCCTGCAGAGCTCGAGGTAGTCGCCAGGACTCAACGGCTTACCACAGAGTTCGGCGAAAGAGTACTGGGCCACAGAGCCAACAACAGACTTGGGCACGATGATCGGACGGCCCCAGATGGTCAGCTCAACGTTGGACTCGGGCTCGTGGCCCTGGCCAAAGTAGTTGAACCACTCGTCGATGTGCTGCTGCGCTTTGGCCCGAAAGGTGGGGTCCGAGAGCGAAGCGCCGGGCGACGGGGAAAGATAGACGTTGGAAACAGGGCGCTCGACCTTGCGGTAGTCCGTAGGAGAGTCCAGGTAGATGACCTTGTTTCGCTTTTTCAGAAGCTCGATGCACGGAATGAAGGATTCTCGCTGGATGCCGTTGACGTAGAGAGCGTCGGGCTCTCTGTTCGAGGTCAGGAATATCATCGTTCCGTAGGCTGGAGACAGCAAGTAGTCGATGATTCTTCTCAAGATCATGGCATCTGCCACATCGACGACCTGGAACTCGTCAAAACAGAGGACATTGGACTCGTTTGAAATCGTGGCCGCGATGATGGGGATGGCATCAAAGTCTCGGCCATAGAGCGTTTTGAACTGGTGGTTTCGCTTGTGGATGTCCTGCATGAACTGGTGGAAATGGATTCTTTTCTTTGTCAAATGGGGGGGAATAACGCTGTAAAACAGGTCCATTAGCATCGTTTTGCCACAGCCCACGTCGCCGTAGAGGTAAATCCCCAGCGGAGTAGGGTTCTCGGGGTCGTTGGGGTCGTCCGAAAGCTGTGAACTCTGCTTCTGCTTGGACCGAAACCGGGCCATGAGACCGGACAGTCCTGCCTTGGGCTTTAGGTCCTCTGGGTCCGGAATTTCAGTCACCGGGGGGCTGTAGCTCGCGAGATGGGAGTAAAGCGATTCCAGAGAGCCGATGATCTTTCGCTGGTAGGGGTCGTTTCGTATCCGGTCGAGTGACACCAGCCGGTCATATTCTTGCAACGGAGCTGTCGAGCTTATTTGTTAGTAGATGAGCAGTAAAGCAGGTCCCTCGACATACGTACTAAGACTAGCACTCGCGGGAGCAGACTTGGCCCGTGCTCTGCCCGTTTCTTTCTCTTTCTCTGTCGCCGTCGCCGTCTCCGTCGCCGTCGCGGACGAGCGGTCCGACACAGAGGCCGACACACCGGCCGTGGAGGTTTGCAGAGCTCTGGGTCCTGGTCTCCCCGAGTGCAAGGAAGCCGATCCCCACACTCGCACCGGACCGCGACCCGTGCTCGCCCGGCTGGTGCTGAGCGTCCGCGACGATTCTGCGACGAGCGCCCGCTGCCAGGGCTGTCGCCAGACTGTGGAACTCCGGCAGATCAAGTTGCGAGCCATGTTGCTTCGTTTTTCTCTGCTCGGGACTAAAGGGAGAAGGTTGGGCGCAAGAGGCCGATTCGCACGGGCCCAAAGCAGCAAACACCCGGACGCCCATTCCTTTTCCCTTCTTCTTTTTCCTCGCTCGAGACTGATAAAACATTAAAGTGCTAGGAGTGCCGCCAATTGGACTATTCGTGTGAGTGTCTGTGTTTTCCCAGCTCTTGGATCTCGGCCCGTGCCCCGGCTTTTACTTCATCTAATTGGCATTGCCATTGCCGCTCGTTATGTGTCCTTCTTTTTCCATTTTGCTGGCGATATGGTAGCTGCAATTTGCTAGCGCTCTTTCTTTTTGGTGTCTACCCCTAGTTCTCCTTCTATTTGCAACATCTTTTTTTCCGATCAGACTTTCCAAAAGGATTTCAACTTGGATGAATAGGTTCTCTCCTATTTGCTTTTTTTCTCGTTGGTGTTGGTTCTCGTGGGGAGTCCAGCCGATCTACCACATTTTACGTACCTGACTCTCCTTTAATACTGCCCTGTTTCCGGCTCATTTTCTTCTCTTTAGCCCTTTTCACTTTGCGCAGCTCTGCATTGTTTCTTTTGTTATTCGGAAGCAAAGACCTTATAAGTGTACGCTATCTATTCATGTCGGTTTTATAGACAGGGGGCGACATTTGACTCTTGGATCACCTCCTATCTTTTATCTTTTTTACTCTATAGAAAGAGCCAGGAAATTTCAGTTGATAAAACGCCTGGAAATTTCAGTTGACAAAACAAAAAAGAAACACAAAAACAAATTGCTTACAATAAATACAAGCCCCAGAAACGAAACAATTGAAGAAAAAAACATTAATCTTTTTCCCCCTTATCAACTTATCCCTACAGTTCTACTTTTGTTTTCTTGCGCCGCGCCCTACGAAATATCCCCCCTCCCCCCCTTATTTTTCGACCTCGACTTCCCTCTCGTATTCCCCAAAATTAATGATCTTCTTGGGCTTTCTCATGTGTTATTTTCAAGCTTAACTAACTAACTAACTATTTTTTTTTCTTTCTTTTCCCATTTGGTCAACACAGTAACCAAAAGCAACAATAGCTCTACATTTTTTGTTATCACACCAGGATCAAAGATGCAAACGATCAAATGTGTAGTCGTTGGAGACGGTGCTGTTGGAAAAGTGGGTATCGACCATTTAATCAAATCAAATCACGGCTCTTTTTTGATCTTTGATCTTTGATTCCAAGATTTTTGTTTCTGACCAATTTCCCAGACATGTCTGTTGATATCGTACACCACAAACAAGTTTCCCTCAGATTATGTGCCCACTGTATTTGATAACTACGCCGTCACAATTATGTATGTTTTGTCCATTCGTGGTCTCACACCTCTTGATCTATACACTTTTTGATTGAAAAAAAGAATCTAACTCTGCATATCACCCAAGGATCGGCGATGAACCTTACACATTGGGACTCTTTGATACTGCAGGACAGGAAGACTATGATCGTCTCCGACCCTTGAGCTATCCCCAAACAGACGTATTTCTTGTCTGCTTCAGTGTCATATCGCCTCCCAGTTTTGAAAACGTGAAAGAAAAATGGTTCCCCGAAGTTCATCATCATTGTCCCGGTGTTCCCTGTTTAATTGTCGGTACACAGGTCGATTTGAGAGATGATAGAACCGTCCATGAAAAATTGGCAAAGCAAAGGTTAAGGCCAATTACTCCCGAAGCTGGAGACAGGTTAGCAAGAGAATTGGGTGCTGTAAAGTACGTTGAATGCTCAGCATTGACGCAAAAGGGATTGAAGAACGTTTTTGATGAAGCTATTGTGGCTGCTTTAGAACCGCCTGTTATTAAAAAGAGCAAAAAATGTGTCATTCTATAGATTTTTTCCCCAAGATCTGTTTTATTTTTTATATTGTTGTTGTCGTTTCTCTTGATTACTTTTCTTTTTTTTTTGGCTCTCCCTCTCAGTTCATGTCAGACATTTAATTCCTACCTACCTAACAATGACCCATCTACTCTTACCCAAATCATAGGATTATGTGTTGCACTGACTTTCTTCTCGACCCTTTCCTCTCTTTTTTTTTTTTGGTGCTTTTATTAGAATTAAACCTCTCAAAGGGTATTCGAGAAGGTACGCAAGAAGTAGTCTTCAAAAATACGGATTGCTTGCTTGTGGTTTTGATCTGTTGGGTTCGATATTGATAGACATTGATCACAATCCTAATACTGGTGCTGGTGCCGGTACTGATATACACCTCTTTGTCGTTAAAAAATGAGAATATGTGATTCTTTTTTTGTCTCTTTTTGTTCTCCTCAGGATTCTCCATCTATTTTTTTCTGACTCTTTTATGTTAATATTTTTTTATGTGCTGCTATTCACCATTGTGTGCTCTAATAAATCCGAAAAAAAAAAAAACATAGGTTAAGGTAGTTTGTGATGTTCAAATATCGGAATCGTTTCACAGTCCATGTAAGAACAAAATGAATTGCATTCTATTCCAACAGTTGGCTCTAACAAAGCGCTTAAGATTGAGATAATTGTCAGGTTCTAGAGTCTAGTCCTATTCCCATGTTAGGTTTACCTCCTCCGAAGGCACATCCGACATGGCCGGAAAAGCAAATGACGGAGAATCAAGCGATATGACATCAGATACAGTGTAATGTAACATTTGGGACTAAAAACAAAGTCAAACTACTCTAGGGCATCTAAAACTGGATCAGTTCATATACTATATAGAAGATGATGGCTATCTAGGCAGAAAACCTCTTCTCTGCCTCCTTCCAATTGATAACGTTCCAGATGGCTTTGAAGTAGTCAACCTTGACGTTCTGGTATTGAAGGTAGTAAGCATGCTCCCAAGCATCAATTCCAATCAAAGGAACATAAGGACCAAGAACTGGGTCTTGGTTAAACTTGGTAATAACATCAAGCGCATCGTTTTCCTTGTTCTTCACAATCCATGCCCAGCCGGATCCCTGAATACCGGCCAACTTGGTATTTGTCAGCGCAATGAGGTTATCAAAAGATCCGTAGCTCTCGACCACTTTCTTGCCAAGAGGTGAGTCTAGAGCGGGAAGCTCGCCACCACCTTGGGAAACAGGTGCCAAATTTTTCCAGAAAAGAGAATGGTTAATGTGACCACCGCCATGGAAGTTCAAGTTGTCTTTCAAAGTCACAACTGATTTGGCATCGCCTTTTGCTTCAGCCTCTGCGAGTTGCTCAGTGGTGGTGTTGAATCCATTGACATAGGTCTGGTGGTGCTTAGTATGATGGATCTAGAATTTAACGAGCGTTAATAGATTAGTAATTATAAAAATTAATCACCACAAAAGAGCAAAGAGCAAAAGCAAGAAAAGTAAAGCTTGATGTTCAACGGGTGTCCTCTTCTCCAGAGTTCGGACTATGGAAAACCTTATTGCGGAATCTTGGGTTTGGATCGCGATACTGGAGAGGTCATTTCCCCATGAATTCAGAGCAATTGCCAGAGTTGAGGACAATATTTTAAGCCAATGCTTTTAGCCAATGAATTGGACATGTTTCAAATACTCACTTCATTGATTTGACCAGAAATGTAGGGCTCCAACGCACCGTAATCCCAATCGATATCGGGAAGAGTAACCTTGGAACGAGTAAAAGTGGTGGAGATGCTGGCAGCTGGCATGCATCGTCCTCCTCTAAGAGCAGCAGTGCGAATGGTGGTGGCTAAGAATGACATTTCAAATTGCTAATTGAGTTCCTTTTTATCACTTCCGCTAAGATCTTGTCCGATAGAGAGAAAGGAATGGGAAGGAAATGAGGAAAAGATGGGGAAGATCCTGCACGTCATTGGTTAAAACCCACCGGATAGCCGGGTAACACCGGTTTGGCACATCTCGCGGTGTCACCCGGCCTCTGGGAGTCTGGCTTTGAGGGAACACGGTGGCAGAGCCCACAGTGAAATACTCTTTTTCTGTTGATCATAGTCATCTCCAAGGAAAACATGGTACGGCACATTCACGCCCCTTGGTGGCGGGGACTGCAATCGCTTGGTGGGATCAGTAGCTAACTACAATGGACGCTAGGCTCTTGACAAACTAGTAGGGCTAGGAATGCTTGCGGTTGCAACAATTGTGTTTGTGTACTACACGACATGGACTTTTGTTTTGGTAAGCTCATTTCTTCTGTTACAGCTTACAAAAAGAATTGAAGTTGGCGTTTTGTCGAGTACTCCCCTCTCCTTCTTTCTAACAAGTGATTATATATGTAGCCCTTTGTTGATAAGGAAAACCCCATTCAGGCCTTCTTTCTACCACGAGAATGGGCTATTCGCATACCTGTTATTCTATTACTGATTGCCGTTGCTGGAGTGGGCACTTTTATCAGCTCTGTATTAATAAAGTCGGCACAGAAAGAAAAGGCCAAAAAGGCAAAATAATAGATGTGTTATAAGTATTTACGGTTTTACAAGTGTGTTCATGTTGTAGTTTCACTGAAAAATGCCATTAGAGTTATGAGGGTGCACGGGTGTTTGGAGCAATGGGACTTTTTTTGTTCCGTGCATGTCGAGCAGCATGGATTCTCTGCCATTACTCTCTCTCTTTCTTTCCTACTCCCGAGACTAAGCTCCCAGACTCTTCGGATTCATGGACCCAAGTCGTCTTGGTAGATCTGACCCCGTACATCGCAGCTGTCGAAAGTTGTAGAACTGTTTTGCATATTCCGAAGAACCGTTGGACCCCGCTATTGACAAATCGGCTTGAGCAAGCTTGGCTGCTGATAAGATGCTGTCTCACAACAAAGAACTGGGCAGCCATCAGTTGAACGTGCAACATGTTACAGAGACCAAGAAGAGATCCCTAAGCGATTTTGAATTTGGAAGACTATTAGGAGACGGTTCCTACTCCAAAGTATGTTTACATTTTTGATTGATTGATCCGAAGCAAGCCTTTTTGTTTTGTTGTTCCGCAATCCCCAGCAACTAAACTTCCACTACCACTTTAGGTGTATGCAGCAAAGCATGGGGTGAAAGGCCTGTATGCAATAAAGGTTCTCAGCAAAAGCCACTTGATGAAAGAAAAAAAAACAAAATATGTCACGATTGAGAGGAAAGCACTGTACCTGCTCAAGAGACATCGCGGGATAGTCACTCTCTATGACACTTTCCAAGACAAGAATTCCCTGTATTTTGTTCTGGGTTATGCCCCCAATGGGGAATTCCTGACTTTGATCCAAAAGTACAAATCGTTAAATGAGGAATGTGCAAGGTATTACAGTGCTCAGGTGCTGGATACACTTCGGTATATGCATTCTCAAGGAGTTATTCATCGAGATTTGAAGCCCGAGAACATTTTGTTGGACCACGAGATGAAGATTATCATTACAGATTTTGGAACTGCTAAAATATTAGGTGAAAAACGCAAAACATCAGAATCTCAGCCTGAGAGATTGTACTCATTTGTCGGTACGGCCGAATATGTATCTCCAGAAATTCTGCTTGACCTTCACTGTAGCACCAAATGCGATTTTTGGGCATTTGGTTGTCTTTTGTTCCAGATTATAAATGGAATCACTCCTTTCCATGCGAAAAATGATTTTCAAATGTTTGAAAAAATTGTTGATGCAAAGTTTTCTTTCCCAAGAGGGTTTCCTCCAAGTCTTCGAGATTTAATTTCAAAACTTTTGGTAACGGAACCTCAGAAACGATTGGACGTGGATCAAATTGAAAGCCATAGATTCTACAAATCAATAAATTGGCAAGATAGAGAACAGTCTATATGGTCTTTACCCCCACCAAAGTTTCAACCTTACCAGCCTCCCCCTCCTCCTAGTTCTCGCAAAGCTAATGTGAAATCCCAGCATTCTTATATACGTCTTTCAAAAAGTGCCAATTCTTCACCTTCAACGGAGTACACAAGTGTATTTCCGAAATCAGAAAAGCCAAACGACCCGTCAGCTTTGGGGAAGCGCTCGCCAGCGTTATCCAAGATAGAACCCTATGATGATGACAAGCCAATCAAGCGTCAGCCTGAATTAAAACCTGATACCCAAGCAGCATGTATTGCTTTATCTGGCGCTTTGAAGTCTTCCAAAAGCCCCATGTTTTTATCTAAAAAGATCAAAAGAAGACCACTATCCGCGCCTGTATTGCCCACTGAGGCAATGAGCCGAACCATCAGAAGTAACTCTAATTACTGGACATCAGTGCTATCCAGTAAAGACGAATCGATAATAAAAGTTAGTGCTCTTCGCGTTATAATCTCATTCCAAAAGAATGTTTATACACTTTTTAAATCCAAAGATGCAAAGAGCACTAACGATTTTAGAGGCCTTGGTATCTCTCTATCCCCCACCGATGATAAAAACTCTAGCGATTCTATTGATTCCGATTCTGACATTGTAATGGTGGAAGAGAAGGAATGCGTGCTGGTCCTGACAAACATGGGGAGAGTTTTAATAATGGGCAACGAAGAAATTCCAAAGGTGAAGTATGAAGTGGACATTTTATCTCCCGCAGTTACCATTGTAGTCTCCAAAGACTTTGATTTCACTATATCTACTTCAAGCACCACTTTTAACTGTTGGGTACTAAAGACAGAAGAGGTCCTTAATGGGAACTTGCCGTTCTCGAAAATGGGATGGGTTCAAGCTATAAAATTATTGAAAAAACAATTGATATCAAAACAACCCAAAAAAGAAAAGAAAGTTGAAAAAGTTCACTCACCTGTTCTGGTTGCTGGTCTTCCAGTAAAGAAGGAATCAAAACAAAAACCGCCACATCGTGCAACTGAAGCTCGTCGTTCTTCTTACTCGTCTCAATACATTTACACAAGTAATGGTCTTATTCATGTTAATCCTCCAATTGGAAGGAACGGACTTCCAAGACTACAAGGGCAAAAGGAATTAGAAAAGTCGTCTTTTGCATCAATGAAAACTGCAAAGGAGAATGTTGCAAGTAGTGGTGGCAGCTCTGGCAACTCAGAGCCTCGTTCTTCGATGCAGAGACAAAGTTCAAGAATGATTATGCACAGCTTTAGAAGGTGATAAAGACATAAATTGTGATAGTTGATGATTTGAACCTTTTTTATAGTTTAGCCGATACATAGTGGTTAGGCAGGCCTATGCTATATGACTAACAAAGGGGTTAAAAATATAAATACAAAATACGTTTGTTATGCTCTGACAACACATTGAGAATCATGGATCTCGCAATCCTATTCTTCCTTAGCCAAGTTCTTCAACCAGAATCGTAAAAACTTTAATCCTGGGTTTTGTTGTTGACCAACATTCTCACTCCAGTTACCCTGTTTGATGATTTGTGTCCACACTTTTCAGCGCTTTTTTCACAACACGTTGGCTCACCCCTTGAAATTGCCATTTAATTACAGCACAATATGACTGGTAAGAATGATTTCAACCCGATTCAAGCAATTGATCTTTGTGTTTACAAAAGAATTAATGATCTAAAATTCTAATACGGTTTTCAACACTCACAGAGAAATCAGAGGCTGATGCGGCTAATCTCCTGGCTCGTCTTTCTATAAACTCTGAAAAGAAATTGGAAGAGGCCAAGGCTCAAGACGCCAAAGCTGAAGAAAGTAAGACTGAAGAGAGTAAGCCTGGAGCAAGCAAAACTGAAGATGAAAAAGATGATAAGAAGGATACAAAAGATAAAGAAGCAAAAGATGAGACCTCAAAGGAGAAGCCAGAAGAGGAAACAAATTTGATCCAGTCTACATATGAAGTGAAAGTTAAACTAGCAGATCTTCAGGCTGACCCCAACTCTCCACTGTACTCTGTCAAGAGGTTTGAAGATTTGGGACTCTCAGAAGAACTTTTAAAAGGTTTATTGGCAATGAAGTTTAGTAAACCTTCCAAAATTCAAGAAAGAGCACTGCCATTGCTGTTAAACAATCCACCAAGGAATATGATTGGACAGAGTCAGTCAGGAACAGGAAAAACAGCAGCATTTGTTTTGAACATGCTGTCTCGAGTTGATCCAACATTGAATGAAGCACAAGCTCTTTGCTTATCACCTTCTAGAGAACTCGCACGTCAAACGATGGATGTTGTAAAGGCAATGGGGAAGTACACAAATATTACAACAGCCTATGCAATTCCTAACTCGTTTGCTAAAAACGAGAAAATCAACGCTCAAATCATCGTTGGGACTCCTGGAACGGTAATGGATTTGACTCGAAGACGACAATTGAATACCAGCAAGCTCAAGGTGTTTGTTTTGGATGAGGCAGATAACATGTTGGACAAACAAGGATTGGGTGACCAATGTGTTAGAGTTAAAAAGCTTTTGCCAAAAGAAATTCAGTTGGTTCTGTTCAGTGCCACTTTCCCAGATGCTGTGAGAGCGTATGCTGAACAGTTTGTGCCAGACGCCAATACTATTGAACTGAAACATGAAGAACTCAATGTTGATGGAATTAAACAACTATACATGATTTGTAATCGGGAGAATCCTAAATTTGAGGTTCTTTGTGAGTTGTATGGCCTTTTGACAATTGGATCATCAATCATTTTTGTTCAGACGAAGAACACAGCAAATGAAATATATCATGCAATGCGAAAAGCAGGACATGCAGTATCTATTTTGCACGGTGACTTGGAAACAGAAAGTAGAGATCAACTGATTGATGATTTTAGGGAAGGACGATCTAAAGTCTTAATCACAACCAACGTCCTTGCACGAGGTATTGATATTGCATCAGTTTCTATGGTTGTCAATTATGATTTACCTCTGGACAGAAGTGGCAGACCTGATCCATCCACCTATTTGCATCGTATTGGTCGTACAGGTCGTTTTGGACGAGTGGGAGTTTCAATCTCGTTTGTGAATTCAGACAAAGACCTTCAACAACTCCAGTTTATTGAAAACTACTTTTCTATAAAGATGACTCCTGTCCCCGTGGATGATTGGGAAAAGGTGGAAAAAATTGTTAAGCAAGTGATTAAGAGTTAATGTGGGTGAAAATAGTAAAAATCGAATTTGCAAAATAAGTAAAATAATGCGAACTTTTTTCTTTAATTAGTAAGAATAACAATCATCAGTAAAAGTAATGAAAATGGCAAATATAGGATTATTAATCGTGTCTTCCCATCGCAGGTTTTGAGAGAGAGTAAATGTGATCATGTTCAGCGCTCATAACTTGTTCAAGATATACTGAGCTCTTCACTGTGTGATCCTTCTGTTGTATTCTATCAGCTACCTCTCATTTCTAAACCTACCAGAATCTCACACATTTTTGTTGGAGTGTTTCACTTTTAAGCAGATCTTTCAAAATGGCAGCTGTAAGTATTCCGATTTGCGATTTTCATTTCAGAGTCGAGCTTTGGTTCTGAACTAACTAACCCATCCTCGTTAGGAAAATGCCATGCAAATTGACAGTGCAGAAATTGATGAAGGCCTATACTCGCGTCAACTGTAAGAGTTTTCTCTTTTTCTAATCTCAAAGATCTTTGGTTGCTATTGATAAAAGTGCTAACTATTTTTCACACCTACAGTTACGTGTTGGGGAAAGAGGCCATGTTACGAATGGGCCAGTCCAATGTACTCATCATTGGATTAAGAGGACTTGGAGTTGAAATTGCAAAGAACGTGGCTCTTGCTGGAGTAAAGAGCATTTCCTTGTATGATCCAGCTCCTGTTCAACTTGTTGATTTATCAACGCAATTCTTCTTGACAGAAGAAGATATTGGGAAATCAAGAGCAGAAGTTACCGCATCAAAGTTGGCAGAACTGAATCAATATGTTCCTATTTCTATTTTATCAGCTGAACCGAGTCCTACGAATTTGTCCGACTTTCAAGTTGTTGTTGCCACTGAAACCTCTTTAGAAACTCAGTTACTAATCAACGATTTCACGCATGAGCACAACATTTCATTTATTTCAACAGAGGTTCGTGGCCTCTTTGGCAGCGTTTTTGTTGATCTGGGGTCTAAATTTACTGTAGTTGATCAAACGGGAGAGGAACCACTAACTGGAATCATCTCGGATATCGATAAAGATGGAAATGTCACTGTTTTGGATGATACCAGACATGGACTGGAAGATGGAGACCATGTAAGGTTTACTGAGGTGGAAGGAATCGATACACTAAACAGTGGCGAACCGTTTAAGGTATCAGTAACTGGACCTTATAGTTTTTCTATTGGAGATCTGTCGGGAAAAGGAACTTATCAAAAGGGAGGCATCTTCACACAAGTCAAGTTTCCAAAGGAGTTAAAGTTTAATTCGCTAAGAGAGGAGTTACAAAAGCCAACTTACCTGATTTCAGACTTTGCAAAATTTGATAAACCCCCTCAACTCCATTTGGGATTCCAAGCATTGCATAAGTTCATTAAGGATAATGGTGCCTCTCCAAGACCTCATAATGAAGAAGATGCTGTGAAATTTATTCAGCTAGTTAAAGATCTGGCGACTCAAACCCCAGATATTCTAGGCGAAGATGAAGTGAATGAAAAATACCTGAAAGAGTTGTCGTATCAGGCACAAGGCGATTTACCCCCCATGACTGCATTTTATGGAGGTTTGGTGGCACAAGAAGTTCTAAAGGCTTCCTCTGGAAAGTTTGGGCCCATCCAGCAATGGATGTATTATGACTCTCTGGAATCGTTGCCTGATGATCTAGTGCGAAATGAGGAAACTTGTTCTTTGTTAGGTACAAGATATGATGGACAAATCGCGGTTTTTGGTAAAGAGTTTCACGAAAAGTTGACAAACCTGAAGGTTTTCCTTGTTGGTTCTGGTGCAATCGGTTGTGAGATGTTGAAATCCTGGGCGCTTTTCGGATTGGGAAGTGGACCAAATGGGCAAATCGTTGTCACCGACAATGACTCTATTGAAAAGAGTAATCTGAATAGACAATTTTTGTTCCGGCCAGCGGATGTTGGGAAGCAAAAGTCTGAAGTGGCTGGGCTAACTGTTATCAGGATGAATCCTCACTTAGCTGGAAAGATTGATCCCAAAACGGACAAAGTTGGCCCAGAAACCGAAGACATTTTTGATGAAGACTTTTGGGAAAACATTGATATAGTTGTCAATGCATTGGATAATGTAGATGCCAGAACCTACGTTGACAGGAGATGTGTGTTTTTCAAAAAACCACTACTTGAAAGTGGTACTCTAGGAACAAAGGGAAACACTCAAGTTATAATTCCTGATCTAACTGAAAGTTATTCCTCGTCTCAAGATCCACCAGAGAAGAGCATACCGCTCTGCACTTTGCGAAGTTTCCCTAATAAAATTGATCACACTATTGCATGGGCAAAGAGTCTATTCCTTGGTTACTTCACCGATGCGGTAAACAATGTGAATTTGTACCTATCTCAGCCAAACTTTGAAGAGGATACATTAAAGCAAAGCGGTGATCAGAAAGCTATTCTGACTACAATCAAGTCTTATCTTACAGACAACCGTCCCGTAACATTTAAAGAGTGTATTGTTTGGGCCAGGCTGGAGTTTGAGACGAAATTCAATCATGATATTCAACAGTTACTGTACAACTTTCCAAAAGACGCAACAACTTCAACGGGGACTCCTTTCTGGTCTGGTCCTAAAAGAGCGCCTGATCCATTGAGTTTTGATATAAATGACCCCAATCATTTTGACTTTATTGTCGCTGCCGCAAATTTACGAGCTTTTAACTACGGACTAAAAGGAGATGACAGGCGAAGTGTGTTTGAGGAGGTTCTTAAAGAGGTGGAAATACCCCCATTTGCTCCCAAGTCTAATATTAAGATCCAAGCAAATGATTCTGAACCTGATCCAGCAACCCTTCTATCTGTTGATGAATCTGAAATAAAGGTTTTGTACAAGAGTTTGCCACCTCCATCGACACTGGCAGGATTCCGTCTGGCGCCTGTCGATTTCGAGAAAGATGATGATACCAATCACCATATTGAATTCATTAATGCAGCCTCCAACTGTCGTGCTCTGAACTATAACATTGAACCATCGGATAGACAGAAAACTAAATTCATTGCTGGGCGTATTATTCCTGCTATAGCTACTACAACAGCATTGGTTACGGGCTTGGTTGGACTCGAACTATATAAAGTTCTAGACGGAAAGACCGATGTTGAGCAGTACAAGAATGGATTTGTTAACTTGGCACTTCCATTTTTCGGATTTTCTGAGCCTATCAAATCGACACAACTAAAGTATAACTCGAAATCGTTTGATAAGATCTGGGGTCGCTTCGATATACATGGAGATATTACCTTGAAAGAGTTGATAAAGACTCTGAAAAAGAAGGAGGGTTTGGATGTTAATATGCTATCGTTTGGCGTTAGCTTGCTTTACGCTTCATTCTTCGCACCCAAAAAGTTGAAAGAGAGGTTGTCTATGAAAATTACCCAGTTGATAGAATCAATTACAAAGAAGCCTCTTCCCTCCCATAACAAAAACATAATCTTGGAAATTTGTGCAGATGATGAAAACGGTGAGGATGTTGAAGTCCCGATTATTATTGTTCATTTGAAAGATTAAACTAAAAGATAATAAAGAGCTCTATCCAAACTGTTTGGGGTATAAATAATTATGTTCATTAAATAGAGCTTTTAAAATTCAACTACTCTTCAAAAGCTGCTGAAACAATTTTGTTTAGTTCACCATTATGTCTCATTAATTCGTCAAAACTGCCTTGTTCGCAAACAATACCATCTTTCAGGGTGATTATTTTGTCTGCTGCTCTCATCATCTCTTCAGAATGTGTAATGAGAATGATAGCCATTCTGGAAAGGTCAAAGTAGGACGACTTTCTGGCATGTCCCTTACCTGCTCCAAGTTTGTTTTTTATCAGTTCACTAATTGAAGCTGTAGAAGCTGGATCTAAAGCGGAAGTACATTCATCAAGAATCAGAATCCTGGGATTCTTTAGAATTGCCCGCACAATAGATAGTTTTTGAGCTTGACCACCAGAAATCAATGCTTGGCCACCCCCAGAACCAGCAGTTGAGCCAAGATGTTGACCAATAGGCCATGAATTGTAAAAGTCTCTCAGTCCAACCAACTCTAGTAGGTCAACCATTTGAGTATCAATAAATGCTTTTGTCTCTGGGTCTTCTGAGTCATATCCCAGTCCATATAGCAGGTTTTCTTCTATTGTTCCATCAAAAAAGGTTGGTGATTGAGATACCACACCAATTTGACTGCGAAGATACCCTACATCTAAGTCACCAATTCTCTTCCTCCCAATAAGAACTTCCCCTTCTTCTGTCGTGTAGAGCTTAGTAATGAGCTTGGCTATGGTGGATTTTCCTGAACCCGATACTCCCACAATTGCGGTTGTTTCTCCTTCAAATGCTTTGAAAGAGATGTCCTGTAAAACTGGCACATGAGATCTTGACGGATACGCAAACTTGACTGCTTTCAGTTCTACTAGAGGATTTCTCAATTCAGGTGTAGCATCACCTTCTGGTTCCAAAGTTTCTTCTGTGATATCTGGTAGGTTTAACAGTCGGAGAAGATGGAACCCAGCTCTTTTACTCTTTGAAACATCGGGCACTTGCGAAATGGCTTGAGAAGCTGACACCAAAGAGAAAACAATAAGCGAAAAGCAAGTGAGCACTTGTTGTTCCGTGTATTCTAGTTTTCCGATAAGATACATGCCGTAGTAAAGCAAAACGCCCTGTGCAACATATTGCAAAAGGTTACTAAAAGCAAATCCAAAGCCAATTGATATTCCTCTTTGAAACGTTATTTTTGAGACTGTTTGCTCCAAAACCCCAAATCGACGTTGAAAATACTTGCTGACATTGAGACAGTTGATTGTTCTTATTCCTTCTACTCCTTCGTGAGTCAAATACTCCAAATTCTCAACTGCGGTTTTGTAATCACTTTCTGCTTTTTCCAATAGGACAGCAAATACAATTGAGGTTATCATAAAACCAGGAATTAACGACAATCCAACAAAAGATAACTTCCAACCAGTGATAAACGCCCAGATAACACCCATAAAAAACAAAACTGTAGCGCTTACAATGTTACTGATGTAAATAATGATGAGATTTCTCAATTCCCTTGTATCGCTTAGGATCAGAGAACTCAGTTCTGAAATTCTATTTTCATCCCTTTGAAACCAGTCAAAGTTTTGAGATAGAATTAGTTTGAAGCACCTGTTCCTAATAGCTTGAACCCATTTCTCACTTGCCAAACTGAGCATAAAGTTTTTGATGTATGATGAGACACCTTCTGCCACTGCAAGCCCAACAATGACCATTGACCATTTCAGCAAGTATGCATTGTCTGTTTTTCCTGTTACACTAGGGGTAATTCCAATAAGCAATTTTGAAAAACAAAATGAGAAAACAGGACTGATAACACCATTTAGCACAGAGAATAAAACTCCCACAGAAATGTACCATTTGTTGCTGTATTGGATCATATTTGAAATCAAAAAGCCCATAGACACCTCATTGAGTTGTTTTTCTTTGTCTTGGCCACCTTTTATAGCCATTGGTTTCTCTAAGCTTGGTTCTCTTTTCTTGAGAGCCACAGAAGAAGCTAGGCCATAATTTTGAGTAACAATTTCTTGCTGTTTTGGAGCATCATAGAATGAAATAATATCTGCCAGTGCTCTACTGGATTCTTCGTAGATCGACATAACGGATTTTCTTAAATCTAGTCTTGAATTTCGCTTCGGGAACTGGCTTTCTGGACGAGAGACAGTTTTTACTTCAGCGTCCCTTACAACTTTCATTTTTTCAGCTGTACTTTGAGCAGTTTTGTTTGACAGATTAAAGAACATGCCGTCCTGTTGCAGCAAATCCCTTTTAAATCCAGATTCACAAACAATGCCGTCCTCCATGAGATAAACATAATCATCATCTTGGATTTGAGAAAACTCATGGGTTATGATAATGGTGGTTTTACCCTCTCTCCATTCCCGAATAGCTTTGTAGATTGATTCTCTGTGTATTATATCCAAAGCACTTACAGCTTCATCCAAAATCAAAATTTGTGTATCTCTAATCATCGCTCGAGCTAAAGCTATTCGCTGCTGTTGGCCACCAGAAACTGAATTGCCTTTTGAACCAAGAACTGTGTCAAGACCATTGGGTAGTTCATCCAATAGCTCATTCAAATGTGCAAAGTTAATAGCCTTTCTCAGTTCCGCATCCGAGATATCCATAATTTCCCCAGTGCTTTTATCCAACTGTCCAAGGCAAATGTTTGTTTTTATGGTATCGTTGAACAAGATACAGCTCTGTTGAACATAAGTTACATTATTTTTCAGCCAATTCTGATCAATTGCCTTGATGTCAACATCATCAATAAATATTTTGCCATGATTAAAGTTGTAGAGTTTCACCAGAAGCGAGCCAATCGTAGATTTACCTGAGCCAGATTTTCCTACCAGAAAAGTTGTTTGTCCAGGTCTAAAGTGATAAGAGACATTCTTAATAACAGGAATTGTGGGCCTGGAAGGGTAAGCAAAAGTGACATTATTAACAACAATGTCTCCTTGGAAATTAAAAGGTATCATTGTGATTTTCTTTCCCTCAATATTTAACGCATGGGAGCGAATATTCTGATTTCTAGTCTTTTTCATATCATCCCATTCAATAAAATTGCAAATCTGATTCATTGCCACCTTTGCTTTTTGCATTTTGATAAAGTTCGGCATTGAATGTTGAAATGTCTCCGCAATCATCAAACAGGACCAAAAAATTGTCATCACATCACCGGCTTGAACATTTCCCTTTGCAACCTGTTTGGAACCAAACCAAAATCCCTGGACAAACATAACAAGCATTATAAATTTAAAGACACCCATTTGAACTGAAATTATATTTGCTCCCCGGATAAAGCTATCTGAACAGGCCGCCATAATGTTGCGAAATTTAAAGTATTCGATTGGTGACCCATTGTAAAGTTTTACAAACTCGATAGATGACAAGGACCAGTCAAAATTCTTTGAGCCAACTGCACTGTTTTCATTTTCTGACTGGACGTGTTTGTCCAGCATTTTAGCCAGAACACCTGAGAGAATGATGACAAGAGGCGTTGAGGCCAGTAGAACCAAAGTTAAAGACCATGAATGTATAAAAGAGGTTACTGACAACCCGATGATGGTTAAGATGCTTGTTAAGAACTGAGCTGTAGCCTCGCTTGTGCCTGCTCGAATATCTTCAGCGGCTCTGAAAATAATGTTAGCATGCTTGACCGAATATAAATGCTTAAAGCAAGTTTTCTTACCTGTTGAAGACTGTCAAATCGCCCATAACTTGTTTATTGAGATCATACCAACTGATCTCCTTTCTCATGTACGTCTCAAAAAGCAGTCTTCTTACTTGTCTTACTTGATTATCCCCAATCCAAACCCAAATGGTAATCATAATCCAGTTCACTGCTCCAACCCCCAAACCGAGAAAAATAATGTCACAGCATGCCCATCTGGCTTTACTTATAAAAACTTTATCATCATAAATTCCCATAACATATTTAGAAAGAATGGTAAAAACTCTACCAAGCAGAATTGTCAGACCCGGGGCTGCTGCTGCAACTGCACAAGCGCTGATAAGACCTGGAACAAATAAAAGATAATCTTTCTTTTGTGCAAAAGTGAAAATATGGTGCTTTAATTTCAAATCTAAGGTGACATTTGTGGGTGAGATGTTGAAGCTCTCTTCAAAACACTCCTTATTTGGAGACTGATCACTAGAGTCGAAACTACTCTGGTAAGATTTCATCTCCAATGTTGGTTAGTAGTACTTGTGTTGAACCGCTCAGAATGTAAAAAAGTGCAAAAGGAAAAGGAAGAGAATAAATTAACAATTCCATGGCTTTAATAAGTAAATCCATATCTAGCCAGTGTTGGACAATAGGAAAGAGTATTGAGCCTGGTATAGTCCATTCTCTCAAACCAGTATGAATATCCAAATCAAGCAACACGCATCGATGAATGCGGCAGTGCATAGACAAATGTGGAAGGTTTTGCTGCAAGTGGTTATACGAATTCCTTAAAGGGAAAGCAATGGGTAATATGTATGTAGCTGTAAATAGTTGTAAATGCCTGGGAGCTTGTAAAAAGGACCAAGTTACAGGGATTTCTTTGGGTATTGCAAAAGCCATCTTAAATGAAGAATCAATGTATTCAGAGATGCCACTGCATGACCATGTTATCTAAAATACGCATATGATTTTCATACTGACGATTATAACAATTATGAATTCTAAACTATTGGATATCTCTAGATGATAATGTTGCTAATACACTCGCAGTTCATTAGATAGCTTTGTGTATCAGGATGGCCTGAGGCATAAATAAAAGGCCTTGCTGATCTATACACCTTTGCTTTTCAACTCTTGGGCATATTTCGAATAATCCGAAAAATCAATCTTAGATACTTCCCCCTTGTATCTCACCAGCTTGATATCCAACTTCGTCCAATCGACTCCATATGCTTCAGCCTTCTCGACCAGATTACTCAGCGTTTCTTCTTTGCTCCACCCTTGTTCTAGGGCCACCTCGGGAAGAAACGTAGCATCAAGCTCTTGTCCAAGATAATTGAAAAAGATTTGGATTCCATGCGTCCCAATTTCCCAATCCAACGGATCTTGGGCATTCTCAAAATCGGTCAAAAGTGTAACACTAGAAACACAGTTAGCGAGAGAGAGATTGCCATGCAGTAGAGCTGATACCTGACCTACCTACAAGTAAGGTCTGTGACCTCCCGTAACTCTATAGGATTAAATCTATGATCACGAAAAGCTCTTTAAGAGAAAAGTCAGTTAGCATTGACTTCATTTCTACTTATCTATTCATGGTCACTCTTTTGCCACACATGCTTGGCAGTACTCACGAATAATAAGTGTAATTTTTGAGTCCAGAATCCAAGTCTACTTTAGAAAAAGTCCCAATGCATCCTCTCAATCTCTCTTTTCCATTCTTAACTTTGTTCCAAGTAACAAAAAGCGGGTATCTAGAACGGATATCGATCTCAGTGGGAATGACACTGGCAAACTGCGATAGAGTTAGTCCAGCTCGGGACTCTAACTTTGAGAGCAACACTTCAAAGGCATAGGCTGTGAATGGAGAGATAGGATGCGTCATTCTTATCACAAAAAAAGGTTCTTCTTTCCCTTGGAGTTCCTGCTGATCTTTTGAACTCCAGCCGGGAAAGCCAGATCCCAAATCACGAGCAACCAACATCATCACATCAGCTCACAGATTACCCGGAACATGCACAGATGAGCTTATGTTACCCTGCCATCAACAGCAAATTCATCAACATGAAATTGAAAAAAGAATAGCCGTTAATCGAGCTATCTGAACACAAAACCATGTCCAAGAATATTGGAGCGGTGAGAGCCGAAAAGACGGTCAGGAATAAACGACGACGGAAGAAGAGAAGAACAGAAGGTATGATGGACCAGATCGTGGAGGAGCAATGAAATTTTCACTAACTTTTCACTTTTCTTCTTTTTTTTATTTCATTTCATCATGTACAGATTTTTCATCAGACTCGGACTCTTCCTCATCAGATGAAGACACCAGGGATACGAGTAATGCCTCTCATGCGATGGACGTGGATGACGAAGTTACAGAAACGATAAATTCGGGCCATGTGACTGCAGAGATCGATGGGATAATAAAAGAAGAAGCAAATAAGAGAGGATCAACTGCGTCAGGTCCAGGGCCCTCTCTCAGCACTGAAGAGCGGGATCTTCTGAAATTAAAACTGAAAAAGTTCGACATCTACTCTGATTTACCTTCAAACGAGACTGAGGACAGACACAACCTTCGAGCTACGCCACAGGAAAGGTTACAGCGAGCTAAAGAAGCCTATCTGCAGCTTATTACAAACGAGTTTAGCGATGACTTGGACTTGCTGAGACAGGCCTCGGATTTTGGAGGGAAAAGCATACCGATATTGGTCCGGTCTCTGAGCGATGGGGCCAACTGTTTTGACGGAAAACTGATAGATACTCTACTTAGTGAAGTCTAACTAGACCAGGCCGGCCTCTGCCACGTTATCTACGAGTAGATACCATCGCGTAGCCCGCCAGCTTGCCCCAGCTCGCCCCAGCTCGCCTCATCCCACGGCCGTTCTTCCATTTCCCGCCAGCCCAGCCCAGCCCAAACACCCGGACACCCACTCGGAGTCATCCTTCCACGCTTGTTCCCCAGATTGGGGAGCAGGAGTGGAGAAATAGTCCCAGCATTTGTTATTCCATTTGTCACTCTTCACCATAAGATGAACTCCAACAGCTTGTCGGCCTCGCCTGGCAACACCAACGCTTCGTCGCTCTCGTCCACTCCGCTGTCCTCGCTCGTGTCCCATTCTCCCCCTTCGCCTGCGCACCAGCAGATCTCCTCCTCCTTTTCGTTGGCTGGGAATGGGCTCCTCTCCACGACCTCACCTTTGGGTATGGCAGCCGCTGCGGCCGTAACTCCTGAAAAACTTGCCCGTCTCTTGCTGGACCAGGGGCCTCTTGCGATCAGACACATTACAAGTCATCTTGCCATGCAGATTCCAGGTTTTGCCAACCTCTCTTTGTCGAAGCAAAGGCGGCTGATCATTGCCGCTCTGGATGTTGGAGACACAGAACGTGGGATTATATTTGAAAAGGTTGGGTGGGGTCAGTGGGCCGCCAGAAAAGTTTCTCCAACAAGTGGAATCAAGCCCTTCTCGTCATCTTCAGTGGCCCCTGCTCCTTCTGTTGGTCTGTCCGCGTCTGTTCCAACTTCGAGAAACAGTCACCATCATCCAGGTCCTCTTTATGGTCATAATGGCCACAATCATGGGCGTTTTAAACAACACGCGAAGAAGAGCCTAAACCGTCGACGGGAATCTGTCACAAACCCAAGAACCGATCCTCATAGCACAGGAATCCCAGTTTCACCTTCATTTAGAAATTCGTACAGAAGCACCGATAGCGAAAATGCAATAGAGGATGATGATAGCGACATCGATATTGATATTGATATCAGTATTGACACAGTCAGTAATATCCGAAACGATAACGCCATGGAGGAGTATGAAGATGACGCCGATGATGACAACGATGACGAAGACGATGACATAGATCTTGCAGATGACGATATGATGTTTCACAATAAGCCTCTTCGCAAGTCGAAACGAAGCCCAAAAAAGACCTTGAAAAATGAAGATGATATGTTCAATATACTTGTCAATGAATCAAGAAGCTTCAGCAGCAACGCAGCTCCAAATAGCCATCGGTATTATAACAATAGTTACATTCGAAGCAGTTCATTTTCACAACCCACAAAACCTTCCTTTTCTACATTTTCTTCTCCTCTCCCATCACTAGAGAAGCTGGGAAATAATGGACACAATTCTGTCTTTGCTCCTTCTGATACAGATGAGGAGGATTGGAAATCAATAGGCCCCAGCCTAACAAAAACCAGAGGAAGTTCTTTTGCAACAGGAAACAGACCCCAGATATTGAGACCAACTGCTGAAAGTATACCAAATACTTTGAATGTACCAGGGTCACAATATAGCCTTGCCAAACGTATTGAATTCGAGAAGAACGAGGGAAAACAAACCCATGATAATTTTGAATCCAGGAGGAGAGAAGAAGAAGAGGCTGCGGTTTATGTTCTTGCCAATTTGAAAAGCGTATAGGTCATCCATCCTCAAATGGATAATAATCCTTTTTTTTTTCTTTTTCTTTTTCTTTTTATCGTTTATTTATGCCTTTATCTCTGGGACTATTGTGTTCGTCTTGATGGGTAAACAAAACCAATCCATCTTCTTTCCTTCCCTTGTTGTTTTATCCCTTTCCCTTTTTTAATTCCGTAATCTTGATCGGAAGGTATCATATACGGACTTTGTAGGCGATACTGCTATGATAAAGAGCTTGGCTGGTTAGGTCGCTATATTTATGACATTTGATTTGTTGTATCGGTCCTTTTTTCCTGTTACTGGTGGACTTTGCTCATTCGTTTTAGATTATTGGAAAGAAATAAAAATATACATAATGATAAAAAAAATGTGTTTCTGTTTGAGTTTTGTGGGAGTGGTGATGGAGTGGAAGAGCAGAGTTAAAGAAAAGAGAGGAGGAAAAAGGAAAATTTTTTTTTGGTTGTAAATTCGCGGGGGACTCGTAGAGTTTCCCAAACCACCCCCAAAAAATACAAACTACGATAAGCGGTCTCTTTATGTCTTTCTGCCAGAGCGGCTGTTTCACGATTTTTCTTTCATGTTTGCTCTGGTATTGGACAGCTCCAATAATCCTATTCAAATCTTATTTAGCGTCTCTCTTGGCTTCTTCTGTTCTGATTGACCCCTGGACAGGTCGTGCGCAGCTCATCTCTCTACCTGAGATTCTAAGACACCTTTCAGGAGTTCACATGAATACGAAGGATGAGCACACGATAATCCCTCAGGATTTGTGCGATTCAACAAGTCTATATTCTATTGAGGCAAGAAGGACTTATAAAGTTACTCAGGCAGATCTTTTGCGTTCCCGATGAGCATAGCAGTAGACGACATCGCTCCCCACTATGCCATTGTTTGCAAGTAGACATTCCCTACCCGACCTAAAAACGTCCGCGTAGCTTGCCTCAGATCACCAGGCATATCCGAATTAAACATCCCAATAACAAGGGGATACACCTGCCTGACACTGCTGTTAAAATCCTCTCCGTCAAGTTGAGAAATCACATCAAGAACCTCAATCATCACAGGCCTCCAAGAATTGAGAATTCGCTGTTGAGGTGCCGTGGACTTTTCCAGCTCATCATACCGCCGAATTATCTGTATACAAAAGGCAACCAGCTCTTGTCGGATCTCATCCCATTTTTCTGATTGATCTTTTTGGTCGCCTACCTCCCCACCATTTATATAAAGGCTCTTCATTATCCGACAGTAAACTATTGCAGATACCGTCTCTTGTTTCACAAGATTTGGCATTTGCTTCATCAGTCCTTTATTCCAAAAGTTCAGTCTAAGCTCTTTATTGCTATTAAACTCTTTTGCAAATAAATAACTTTCCTTGACCAAGGCCGTTAGTTGAAGTAGGTTCTTTTGAGGTATAGCATCACAAAATTCACGGCTACTAAATAGCTCCGATAGCATCTCCACTACCAGCACTTGTAAAACACATTTTATTATCACATTCTGTGCATGGCCTAATTTGTCTTGTTCACTTTCAGGGTTTGTATCAGCTGTAGTAGTGTCCGTAGAAATGATTTCGGGATCTGCCCCGTTACTTTCGTTTCTACTGTGTAACGACTTGACTTTTTGCAACAATTCTTTTTCGCTCTCAAACAGCTCAAACGCTCTGGTATATTCAAACAAATTTGCAAATGTATCTGTGACCAGTTCCCATTGCAGTGGCGTAAATCTGTTCATATTACCAGTGATCAATTGCTGTAAGCAAGTTGCACCAACTCTTGCGATTGTATCGTTCTCCTGACAGATGGAATTTGTCAATAACTTCAAGAATTCTTCAAACATGTTTGCCAAACTGTTATCAAAGTAATGAGCGAAAAGTAGAACCATATTCTTCAATGCTTGGATCATCGTGGTGGAAATCCAAGCTGACCGGCTATCTGTTTCTTCCAGCTGGCCAATCTGCCATCGTGATTGCAATACTGTAAACATTGGCAAAAGCATCTGTGCAAAAATTATACTCCAGAATTCTTGTCCAAAATCATGTCCATGTTGAATCAATGCATGGAACAGAAACTTTAAAGTGCGAGACCTGACCTCTAAATTGGAGCTATGCATAAGAATATCGTGAAAGGAAGACAAAACGGGGAACCATTGTTCTATATCTCTCTTTTCAGCATCCTCATCCAACTCTTTCTCAGAGTCATCGCTCTTTGAAGCAACCTGTTGAAGAATTTTCTGTAAGGTGTCAACAGCAAGAAGACTCGTTGTTTGAAATTTGTCATTTTTGGCCAGACGAGAATAACAATTTGTGATATCTTTAAACATTCCTAGCTCGACCAGCTCATCAAGATTGTTCTCTGTAATTTGTACTGCCAAGTCGTAACTTTTCTGGATAACTGCTTCTGCTGAATCATCTACAGCTGCATCCAAAGTGCTGAGCAGTGTTCTCCATCCTGATTTTATTTTACAACCTTTTTCCGAAACCATATTTCTGATTGAATCCAAAACCAGCTCTTTCACTGGTTGAGAATCATTGTTAACCAATGCGTAGTGAAAAGGTTTTAACAGCTCTTGTTGAAATTGAAAATGGGGAAGCTCATCAATCTCAAAAAATCTCAATGAAAATTGTCGCAAAGAGTCAAGAACGAAAAACACAATACGATTGTTCTCATGACAACAGGCTTCGTTGAACTGCTCGCTCATTATAGCCCATATTTTCAACCACTCAACTCTGATTCGGCTCATATTGTAATTGCATAAATCAACCATTTTCTGCAAAGAGAATAGATGTGGGGTTTCGCTCTGTCCATAATTCTTGATCTCCTCTGAGGATACATTAGTTAAAGCCTTTATAAAATCAATGATTTCATATCCTGATAACGTAGCGCTTTGAGTAAACACTTTATCTATAGATTCAACAATTTCGGGACTTTGCATTGCTTCAGCAATCTTTTGGTAAAACTTTTTAGAAATTTCATTCTGAACGTATTCATATCGATTGTCCAGGCTGTTTCTTCCCAAAAAGCCTCCGGGTCTTGTGGAAAGCGATCGCCTGTTTTCTATAGAGCCACGATTACCAGAACTGGGTGACGTTAAAACGGTGTCCGAATCAGCTTTACCGATCGATCGAAATCTCTCCAGACGGCTAATACATGTGAGCACATCTAGCCAGGATGATTTTAATGAGTTTCCTTCTGTAACAGCAATTTCCAGTAGCAGCCTAAACGCCTCTATACTTTTCGATTTCATTTCATTTGGTGTCTTAAAGCTGGCCAGTTTAGCCAAGGTTCGTATGAATAGTTGAGTAGCAGCGTCACATCCAAATCTGATTGCAATCTTTATTGACATTCTCATTCCTTCAATACATATCTGTACCGTATCATCATCATCGTCATAATCTTGGAATGGACCGGTAACAGCAGTTAGAAATGACATCCATAAAGATTCAAAAATGGTCCTGATATGTTCTATACGTGTTGCGTTGTAGAATAATCCATCAGACATTGACTTTCTAGCTTGGAGTTGGTTATTTTTACTATCAAAGGTGGGAGGTGTCAAGCCATTTAAAATGGAGTCTTCATGCTCTGAATCCAGATTGATTTCATTATTTTGAATATCTCGATAAACATCAGCCAAAAATTCCTCAGGCATATCATCTTCATCATTGATTCCAGTATTGATTTGAATAAACTCATCCAGAGCCATGGGAGTTCTAACCCCATCATTGCTATGCAGATTTAGGTTTAGCAAAAGTACAGAGTAGGCCAAAATATAAGCTGTATCTGCATTTGAAAAATCATTCTTGGGGTTACTGGAAACGTATGCTTCCGCAAACTCAAGCAAGAGTCGATCGGTTTGTTGAGAATCTTCTGGTAATCTTAAAGACTGAAGAAAATCCCGTAATGCACCTACAAAATCCATAGTACTGAAATCAAACAGTCCAATGAACGAATGCAGAACATCGACTCTGTGGTCATCGTCACCAACCAAGAATTTCCCGATTTGAGTCTTATCGAGTCCATCTGTAATTTGCAAAAAACGTGCAATGCTAAGAGGGTTATTGGAATCTATGATAGAGTTACCCAGTAACTGTTTAATGCCTTGTTCTGGGTTGTAATTGAACAGTTGGATACCTTCCGAAAGAGTCGTCTTGGTTTCGAGTTCCAGTGGTTCATCTTGGGATGTAGGCTCAGAGGAGTATTCTGGTGATGAACAAGAGGTACTGTTGGTGTATTGGCTGATCTCATTCCTGAGCCCAATATCCTTTTGGGACCAGGTGTAAAAAGAACGCAAAATACTGACAATGCATTTCATGGATTTTTGCTTTAATGCGTACTCAATAGGGAAAAGATCCAATTGTTGGTATTGGCGTTGTATCTGTTGATGATAAGCAGGCGAAGACAAATTGTTTATGGCGATGGTTGGGAGGGAAGATAGGGAATAAGTAGCAATTGACTTTCCAAGACTCCAATCGTAATGAGATTTCTGGTTTGGTAATAGAGGAACATGCGCAGTTGTTGTCTTGGCCAGATACCCAACCAGTTTTTCTAAAATGTTGTTCATTGAAGGATCACGATCATAATTTAAATATAATTCAATGAGCGCCCGTGGATCATTACAAACACGATTGATCACAGATAGAAAATACTGTTTTTGGTGTGCCGTAGAGGTTTTCGTTTCAGCAATTGGGAAATAGATTTCAGCAAAGAACACTTCAATCTCTCTTTTAAACTGACTTCTAAGGTTGCACAGTAACAACCAAAAAATTTCAATAGAAATTTCAAACACTGGGGGCACTTTGCTGGTTGCATTCTGTGATAAACATAGGCAGATATATGGGTTAATTGCATCGACAAAGACTGCATCGGCTTCGCTTCCAACAAACCTGACGGTGACATTATCTGAGAGTAACAGATTCATGCGAGATTTTAAAATGGAGTGAATCATATGAAGAGATAAAATTTTTGATTTCATGGTAGGAGATTTCATATTTGTGTTGCTGACCAAAGGCTTGATGGATCTTTGGCAAAGTGCTTTGAGAAGTAGAAATGCGTCCTTTGCTAATACGCTATTGTCTACACATCTCGTTCCCAGGAACTCAACATCCTCATCGTCACTAGTATCAATCTTTTTCATATCTTCAAGAGTCAACTTTTCTCTCTCTTGCTCATTCAAGGTTAAATTAATTGAGGACTGTAATGCCTGAGGATATGTTCCTTTGTGATACGTTTTCACCGAGTCGAAAATGGTATCTACCATTTGAGTCAAACTGGCCTCTGCAGTTGCCTGAATTCCAGGAGAAGAAGTCAAAACGAATATATCATAAACCTGGTTAGCTATCGAGATGAGTGTTGATCCATGTATTCCAATCTTATCGTTCAACAGAATGGACATGAGAGCTTTGACCACTTGCAGTTGAACTTGCTCATTGGTGCGCTCGCCAACGAAACAAGCGGAAATTGTGTCAATTATGTCCTTGATCAGTGCTTTTAGTTCCATGTCATTTTCAGCCGTTGGATCCTGGAGTTCAAAGTTGGTCCAGGCACAGAGCTTGCTTATGGCGTCAAGCGTCGCCACCTTGAGTTCATTATTCTTCGTCTGAGATGCGAGTTTTAAAGGCTTGAACAACACTTGTGGCGAAGGAGTCGACTTGCTTTCCAGTTGATCTTTCCATTAATGTTAGAAAACTGCTTTAAATACAATGGATATAACTGAGCGCCTTTTCTAGCGTACCTAATGCCTCTGTTGTCGCTTTTGATAATGAGACATTCCTTTTTGTCTCTCTGCTGGTGGCTATCTGCTTCAATGCCCTTTTTATAAAAACAAGAGAAAAGGAATCGGACTTTGGCATGGCTGCTGACGAGGAAACAGCGTGTCCTGATGTCGTTTCCTCTTCCCTTCTCGATAACGTTGGGGACGGGGCAGGGTTTGCAGCAGTGTGTGAAGATTCAGGACTATACGGCTCTCTGGAGGAGACCCGGTCGGCCACTGTGGACAGAGTGTGACTTTCCAAAGAGGATCTCGTCGGACTGGATTCGCTCTTAGAGCCCATTTCTGCAGTCTCTATAGAGGTCTCTGTAGAGGTTTCTGCTTGGCCTGTGGTGGAAACCTTGACACAGGCGTGTTTTTCTCCAGACTCCACATTCACGGGGAGATGGCGGCCCATTCGCGAGGATGGAGAAACAAGGCGCTCTGAGCCGGTTTGTGGCATTTGGTTCCCACTTTACGAGGCGAGATAGACCCTATTACGGTTTCTAAAAACAAATGAAAGGGAAAAGGGGAATGGAAGGAGAAGAGAAAGTGACGCTTGTTCAACTTTGTGTACTCGTTTCTGATACAAAAACATATGTGTGGATGTTCCGAAATCCTATGGAAAAAAAGATCGATCGAGATTTATAGATAGGGATGAAAAGGGATTACTGGGAGGCCGCGGGAGCACTCTGGACGGGCTTTCCCAGATATTGTCGGATGAGCTGCTTGAAGGTGATCCAACCCTGTTTGACGCCACTGGGGGCTCCTGGATGGGCCACCAGGCCGTCGATTCTCACTTCCCAGACTCGCAGAATGTTCCGAATGAAGGCCGACTTTTCGTAGCGCAATTTGATGAAGACGACGTAAATGGCAAAGATCGCAATTGCCTTTAGGTTGAAGGTGAACACTCGCAGCGCAAGGTAGACCAGTAGCAGTAGCTCCAAATTGGCGCTGACAGCAATCGACTTGTCGTTGTAGTTTTGCACAAACGCACCAATTGCCTGAGGCAGTTTGCTGGAGGTCGGGATTCCAAACGCTGGCACAAGATACGCGCGTGTGTAAGTCAAGACGTGAAAAAAGGAGAAGATTACGAATGGGAAGATCGTAAGCGTGATTCTGGAGTAGAGCAGCCAGACAAACGCTATCAGAAGATATTGAACGTTGTCGTCTGTCAGCATCGCCACCGGGTTGATCGAACGGTGCTTGTACGACTGGAAAATAATGATTCCAAAGGACTCGATAACCGCCACATAGATCAGCTTATACCAGATGTTGGCGTACTTCTCGCTGGACCTGAAAGAGCTCAGATAGAGTATTGTGCTGAACAGAACAAGAAAATGGCCTAAGACAATTGTTTCGGTATGTTAGTGGCAAAGCTGAGCCCGGCAGCACAGTAAAACTCGGGCATCGTTCTTACCTAGAAACCAGGAGAATTGAATGGTCTTTAGGCTCGGGGTTAGTTGAGGATCTGGAAGGGAAAAATTCAGGTCCACATTGCTTACCTTTGCCAGCGCAATTAGATTTTCCTTCACGTCCACTTTCGCCCTGGTCTGGCTTGCCGAGGGATGGGACGACGACGAGGAGGAAGCAGATGGCTCAGCAGCGGGCATTTCTGGGAAGACGGAGTGCACAGAGGGCTATCAGAACTGAAATCAGAGGACTGCTGATAGGTGACGGAGGAAGGAAATGGGCGGTTGGGAGGAAGTTTTCTGCTGGATTCCATCCTGCTCCACCACCACAGCCCGAAGCCACAGCGGAGGACCGGCCATTGAGCAGGGGAAACCGGAGAGCTCCGGTCTCAGAGAAGGGGCACAGGCTGATGAGCACTCTTCAGGGCCAGATCCGCCATCTTGACCGCAAGCCGGCCGGTCTGGCGTTGGCTTTCTTGCTCTGATACGGGCTCTGGGGGACTCTGGAAAGGCCGGGTTACCCTCCGGGAGGGAGAGCGAGAAACGCGTTTTTAATTCTCTCCAGCGATTGTTTGACGAACACTCGCGACGATGGGTTCAGAGGAAAAGTACAGTGCCGAGGTCAAAAAGCTCATCTCGGAGGGAAACAAAAGCTATGCACAGAAGGACTATGAATTGGCTTCGGACAAGTATGCTGAGGCCTGTGAGATTTACAATACACAGACAGGCGACGACGACGCGGATTTGCTACTGCTATACGGCAAAGCTCTTTTCCAAATAGGAGTGAAAAAGTCGGATGTCTTTGGAGGCACAGGCAACGATGCTGTTGCTCCTAAGGGTATAGAAAAGGATTCCGAGAAGAGTGAGGTGGAAAACAATGGCCAGTTTCAGTTTACAGATGATGTGAACGACGCAGAGGACGAAGCGCCGGCTGAAGATGCCAAAGCAGAGGGAGAAGGCGAGGGCGAGGAAGACCAGGGATCTTCGGACTTTGAACTGGCTTGGGAAATCCTGGATCTGACACGGAATCTGTTTGAGAAGAGAATTACGGCTTTAGAACAGGAATCGAATGGAAAGGGAAAAGGAAAAGGAAAGAAGAAGGAGACAGATGTAAGCGAAACTGGAGTTACAACGGATTCTCCAGCAATGATAGAGTTGAAAAAGAGACTGGCAGAAGCCTACGATCTTCTTGGTGAGGTATCTCTTGAATCTGGTAAGTTAATGGTTCATGCGTGAGACCTTAAATATTGACCCAATGCTAACGCCAACATTTAGAAAACTTCCCACAGGCAGCCCAAGATCTATCCTCTACTCTGAAGCTGCGGCAAGAAATCTATCCTTTCCACTCGACGTTTATTTCGGAATCCCATTACAAACTTTCCCTTGCCCTGGAATTTTGTGTTGAGGATGAGAATGCTAGAGAAAAAGCAATCTCAGAGATGGAAAAGGCAATAGCGAGTGTCACGGAACGGATAAAAGACTCGGGAAATGACGAGAACGATGAGAGTCTTTTAAACGATTTGAGGACCCGTCTTGCAGATTTAAAAAAGTCAGAAAACGACCTGCTGCAACAGCAAAAGAATGCAATTTTGGAAGGTATAATAGGAAAAGCAGCTTCATCGTCATCAGCATTTGCTTCTACTGAAGGGAAATCGGACCTTGTTGGTGACGCCAGCACTGTTTCTGTCTCGGCAAATGATATTAACTCTTTGGTGAAGAAAAGAAAAGCGCCTAAAGCTGATGGGTCTTCTAAAAAGGCCAAAAAATAGTGTAAAACAGGCTAATTCAGTTGTTTTTGATTTTGTGTATTTGCTATTATTTAACTCTTTTCTTTTCGTCTCCTCTTTGGAGATTGAATAACAAGAACTTAATGGAATCTCTATTTACGTTTAAGAGCACTTTACGATAGACTTGGTTTGGATTATTCTTCTAGATTGTCACGAACCTATAAACTGTTCCATTTCTGAAAGAATCAACTTCCTGAGTTGTAAATGGACAAGTAATGGCAATTGACTTTTGATATAGTTTATTGTTTCATATTGTAGTCGATTGGTCGTCAAATGATTGAGCATGAGGTTTATCAGCATCTTGGAAACACAAAAAAAAAGAAAACAGATTTTTTTTTTTCTTCTAAATACTTATATGCATTAATCAGATCTTAAACAGATATTCAGAGATTTCTTGAATCACTGGTATCCAATGGAGCCTTTCCACACCTTTATCAGAAATCTATTTCTCATCCTCTTTCACCAGACCTAACGTTTGTACCGGTTTTTGTTTCACAGAGACCAAGTTCTGACCTTTTTTCAAAATCTCTTCCTTAACTCTCTTGGTTCGTATCTTTTCTTTTCGATGATGAAGACACTCAAAGTAGTCATCCAATGGTGGACGACACTGAGAAGGCTTTTCTGTAGATGAAGATGTGTAACATTCGAGATATCTCTGCCATTCTGTCGTCGGATTGTTAGCACCCCCCAACCTTCAAAGACCTTGAAAACAAATCAACCAGCACACATACCACCAAAGCACCTATTTGGCGCACCTGTCAGGCCATAACCAGAAGACATCGATGATTTCTTTCAAGTGAAGAGTTGTGTGTGAACAGTTTTGCTCAAACAGAAAAGAGTGCTAATCTGATTCACCAGCTGCTGATTCGCTATTGGATCCCGTGCACGTGATGTCAAACACGTGACCTTTTTTGTTTGGGCAAAAGCGATTTTTTGTTTCTCTTCGACCTTAACCAAAGCCAGTACGGGAAACCTTTTTTTTTACGTATTGGGGAGAAGAAACCACATGTCCGGCGCGAACAGTTTACCCCTAGCTGGGACCCGGAGAGGACGGTCACCGGTGAGAAGTGAGAATAATGATGGGAGTACGAGAAGAAGGAAGAAGAACAGATGGAGTGCACCGGGAGCAGAAAACAGAATTGCAAATTTGATCAGTATGCCCACAAGCATATCTGGGAGTATGACCAGTGAACAACTGGAGGCCTATACGATAACGCTCAGAATTGAAGAGATTACTCAGAAGATACGAATCAACGATGTTGTACCCAATGAAGATGAACGGTCACCTTCGCCACCGCCACAGTATGACAGCAAGGGTATCAGAACAAATACTCGAGAGGTTAGATACCGCAAGAAGCTCGAGGATGAAAGGCATATGCTTGTTGAAAAAGCGCTAAAGACGATTCCCAATTTTAAACCACCTGCGGATTATCGACGGCCTCAACAGACAAGGGAAAAGATATACATACCTGTAAAAGATTATCCTGAGATTAATTTCATAGGGCTGATTCTGGGTCCTAGAGGAAACACGTTGAAAAAAATGGAACGTGAATCGGGTGCAAAGATAAACATTCGAGGCAAGGGTTCTGTTAAAGAGGGCAAAGGTCAAGCAGACTTGGCGTTACAAAAAACTGAAGAGGATGAACTTCACTGTGTTGTGACTGCAGACACGGAGGAGAAGAGACAAAAGGCGATTGATCAGATTAACAAAATCATCGAGACTGCTGCGTCTGTTCCTGAGGGCCAGAATGAAATGAAGCGAGGGCAATTGAGAGAACTTGCAAAGTTGAACGGTACTCTTAGAGACGATGACTTTAGTTCGACTCGTGATAGAGATTCTAGACAGAGCTACATGGCGAAAATGGTGTGTCGAGTATGTGGTGGTTTGGGACATTTGGCAAGAGACTGTAAGAATCGACCCAATAACTACCGTGGTGGGTATAATAATGGCGCACCAATGTTACAAGGCGCTGATCAAGAATACGACCAACTGATGAAAGAGCTTGGTGGTGGTGGTGGTGGAGGAGCAGGTCCAAACGATATGCCTCGACATCCCATCGGAGCCATTGAAAACCGCCCTGGTGCTGGTCCTGCACCTTGGAACAGAGGTCCAAACCACCATGACTCACAGACTCTTCCAACAGGGCCAAGCGGCGCTGGTGGCGGCGGGCCAGCACCTTGGCAGAAACACCAAGGATATGGAGGAAATGGTTACAATAGGAACAATGATCGTGATGGGCAGCACAATGTTCATCCTTGGTCTCGAAATGATGGCAACGACAGATTTCCAAGAGATAGAAATTCCCATTTTAACAATAACAATGGGAATCGATACAACAGAGACTATAATAGCAATAATAATAACAACAACCGAGGGCCTCCATCCCAGCCACAATTTGAACAATCCTATTCACAATCTCCTGGTGGTGGCCGTCTCGGTGGTTCTCGTGGTTATGCCACACCTGCTCCTCCTGGTGCACATCTCCAAGACCCATCAACAATACCGTCAGCATCATCGTCATCACCTCCACCACCATCATTTCCTGGTTCTGGCATAGCGGGACCTCCTGGTCTTACAGCTCCACCTGGATTAACCGCACCTCCTGGTCTTTCTGGATTACCAGGGTTACCAAGTTCAAGCTCAGCTCCCCCTCCTCCTCCCGGTGGATCTCTAAATCTTCCTCTTCCTTCAAAGCTTCCTCCTCCTCCTCCTCCACCTGGATTGTGAAGATGCTACCTTTTTTTAATATATTAAGATATCTGTTCTTTCTTTCTTTTTTTTTTTTTGAATAGTTTAGTCATTTTCCCTTGTTCATTATTTCACTTGTTTGTTACCGTCAAAGCAAGAAGAAAAATATCTACTTGTTGTACAGTATATTATCGAGAGATCACACACCTTTCACAGTTTATTTCCACAATTGCCTAAACATATATATACTGTAAAAGTTTGCATATGCCATGAGAAGGAGAGAGAGAGAGAGAGAGAGAGAGAGAGAGAGAAAAAGAACTTACCAGTGCACAAAAACTTGGTAATAACAATAACAAAAAAATGAAACAAGCAACTAGCTAATGGAGTAAATCTCGTATAACATCATTTTCACAAGCTTCTAGATTAACAGGTGTTATTGAGTAATTACCCTCATAAACCTGTAAACTAAGAGAATCAAAGAAAAACTTGAGCTCATACAAGTTTGATATTTTTTTAGGATTAAAGCCAAACAACAAAGGTATTCTCTTACCTTTATTCCCAGCTTTATCCTTCATTGCGCTAACCAATGAATCATGATCACTGGATATTGGCTTAACGATGCTTAGTTCAGAAAGTCTATCAACGATACCAAATGGGGGATAATCGGGAGATCTGAAAATTGCATCCATGTTATCTGTAATGAAAAGCCATTCATCCAGTTTAAATTCTTCATATCCAACACAAAGAAGTAGGTCCAACAATTTACAAGCACTGGCAAGTGAAGTAAGATCAAGATTTGCCTGACCTTCGTAATCTTCAAACACTTCTGCAAACATGACCTGTAATTCGGAATAAATCATGTTCCAAACCACTGGTAAATGAGTTTCTGAAAACCTGAGAACTATGGCTCTAAGACAAGTGAAAACATCGGCTTTTATCGAGTATCGACCTGTATTTGATCCCAATACCTGGTTCAACTTTATCGTTAATTCTTTTAAACTTGTCAAAAAATGATCTTTCTTACAAGAAATGAGTAAATAGGTGATTCTTTGAATGTTTAAACTTCTGGTTGTGGCTTCTTGATCTGACCAACCAAATAAAACATTTGTATTTGAAGAATGGGCCGAAATTTTGGCAACATAATCTGTAAAGCTTCCTGTATCCGATTCGATCCATTTTCGAATGATTGGAATCCATAATGTATTTGTTGGATAATTTAACTTGAAAAATTGGGATTCTGAGAAAGTATCCACAACAATACTTTTCCAAAATTTCAAACTTTGTATACCATTATTTTCACCAACTGCTAAAAGCAATTTGATAAGGTAGGCTGGTAAGGATAATGGGTAGGTTTTCGATTTCATTGCAGGATGGAAAAGACTGGTTAGAATCAATGAAAGAGAATAATTCACTTTATCCGAATCTTTTAGGATAAGTCTAATGGTTGATGAAATTTCCGTCAAAGTTCCACATAAATCCTCTTGTGTAAATTTATCACTTCCACTCGTCGCAATGGTGGTTGCGCTTGTCATTTCCAAAAAATCCGATTTCTCTTGTTGTAATTCATTCCCATTATTATCCACACTGTTATTTTCATGTAAAGATGAGGAGGAATCCAAACCCAAATTTGTCGTTGTTGTCAAAGAAGCTCTTGAAGATAAAACTCCTGATAACAATCTTGTAAACGAATCCGAAAGTTCTTTTTGAATTTTTTTCGATTGGCCAAAATTCACTTTATCAATCTTGATAGCCAAAATGCTTGTCAATTTTAAAAAAGTTGGATATAAATGTTTAAATTGGGAAACATTTGTTAAAACCTCTTTTAAAAAAACCATCATATCGTTCCAAATGTCCTCTATAGCATCGGATTCTAAAGAACTTGTATAATCATTTAAAAAAGTTGCCAAAATTGAATCTGTAAGTTCGGTCAAGGTTGATTTTATCTTGATCATTTCATTTCGATTCATTCCTGCTCTACTCATAATTGAATGAAACAATGGTGTTACTGTAATTCTTGGTCTTGCACCATCCAAAATATGGAAAATTTTGAAAACGTGAGAATTCCCAGTTGTTTCATTCACATATCCAACCTCAATCAACGTTTCCAACATATCCACAGTTTCCATTTTATACAAATTTTCAAGCAATTTTTTGGAACGAAATTTAAGTCTTGAAGAATGATAAATAACCGATTCGTTCGTTTTGCTAAGTAACCAAGTAGGATTATTTGATTCAGCCCATAACCAAATCAAATATGCCGTTTTACAAGCATGTTGGAAACAAAGTATAACCGTCAATCTATTACTCAAATCTTTCCGATTTGCATGAGGAGATTCAACGGATAAAACTCCTGAAATCACCCCGAAAAACCCCCCAGTTGTTCCTTGATCAACAGGTTGTTTTGTTTGAATATTTTGGGATTCATGTTCCAATAATCGATCATGTGCAGCTTCAAGTATTGTTTCCAATCCATGGAAAAGTGAAAAAATAACCTGGTCAAAATCAATTGTATCTTTTACAAAAACTTGGTTATCCGATGATGATGTTGTATCATTGGAATCATCTGAAAAAGCCATTTTCAAATTATCGAAATGAACAATGATTTGAGAACAGAGACAATCAACCAATGGGATCAAATTTTGGAAACATGAATCATTAGAATAGGTTAGAATATCAATGTATAAACCAATCCAACTGTTTAGGACCATTTGGTTTACAGATGTGGAAAGTCCTTCCACCAAAAATTGAACCTGATCATTTGGTAAATTCCGATCATCACTATCCATTTTGGCAAAAATCCTTGGTAATGCATCATGAGTTTTCAAAGATGAAACTTTGAGAAATCGAGATAACGATTTTAACAATTCGATTTGTAAATAGGCACAATTGTGTTTATTGTTATATGAAACAATTGTCGTTATCAAAGTCCCCACGATTATTTCAAAGTATGGTTCATTACCATCAACCAACAATTCAACAAGATCCAAACAACACTTGTTAATTTTGCCAAAAGTTTGGATAAAAACTTTTGATGGTGGGTTGTTATTATTATTATTCAAGGGCAATTTCGAAGTGATTATACTTGTGATTAAACTTAACAATACACCTTTATAAGTCGAATCTGTGATTTTGGAAGAATGATTTGGATGAATAATTGCTTTAAGAGCCGGATCTGTCGTTGCAATCAATTCAGTTTTAAAAGATTTTTGAACCAATGTACTATTTGTTGATAATAGTACAAGACGAATAGTTTTCATATAATAAAAAAGCATATTCAAATCATCATCTTCTTCTTTCAATTGGGTTCTCATCAACAATGGGAATTTTGTAATTGGAGAAACAAGTGCATTGTATAAACGATTTGCAGAACCTGAACCTGAACGAACCGTTGATTCTATCCATGAAACCACAGCCATTGATTCTTCATCATCCAAACCATTATTATCCAAATAATCCAATAATAAAAACAATGGACGTGTCATTATAAGACTATCTGAATTTGTTCTTTCAATTCGATGTGTCCATAATGCACCAAAACCCCTTGTTTTTTCATAAATTGTGAATTCATTTGATAAAAACAATTTTGAAATGATTGCTTCAATCAATCGATTATCTTCCAATTGATCTTGAATTTGCCATAACAATTTCACAACATCAACTTGAGAATTTCCGGAAAGTTCAATTAAATGATACCATAACAATTTTGTAATTGTTATTAAAAGATTTGTCTTTTCTGCAATTGTTAAACCAGAAGAAATACTTTTGAAAATTTTGGTCAAACCAAAGGTATAATTTGAATTTTGAACAATATTGTTATCAATTTCAAATAAAGTTGAAACCAAAAGTTCATTTTTCCAATTTTCAATAGATGGGATTTTTTCAACAATTGTTTGAAATAAATCGCCCATATAATTCAATTCCATTGAGGATTTTTGATTTCCTTCTCCTTCTCCTTCTCCTGCTGTTGCAGTTGCTGTAAGTACAATTCTACTTGTGACTCTTGAAATTGTATTTAAAATCAATAATGAAATAGTTGCATGTTGGAAAGGAGGATTTGTCGAATCATTATTACTATTATTGTCATCATCACGTTTATAATAATCGTTGATTTTATCCAATATTTCATCATCATTGTTAAGATCAAAATCGTTTTTTTTAGGAGCATGTTCAACGGGGATAAATGCACGTTCAGGAATCAATTCAAGAACAGTTTTTGTACATTTGAACCATTCTGGATTATTCGTTATTGAATTCCGTTTGTTTGTTAAAATGAGTAAAGATAATAGGATTAATGGTAAATGATTCACAACCATTTCTTCATCATTAACGTTAAAATTTTGTAAAATGTAAAATAACAAGCCCAAATCCGGCTCCTCATCATCTTGTTCTCGGGATTTTTTATTGATTATAAGTTTGAAACAATCACTCCAAATATTCATTGCTTCAACACCATCGAAAAAAGATGATGCACTTTTAATAATCTCATTCATTTCTTCCTCAGTATACAATTGTTTCTCATCCAATTTTTGTAAACTTTCCATTATAGGCATTAAAACACATGGAACAATTTTACTTCCAATTTCCCATCTATCCATAAGACTTAGAGAGATTTTGAAAGGTTTTGTGATTTCTGAAACGGAGGTGATTTGACCATTATTTGAAATTTGTTTCAATAATCCATTTGTCAATGGTAAATATCCATATTTTGCAAAATACTGTTCACATGTGAGTGAATTTGAAAATGTAGCAGAAACAGGAGTCGCAATCGGAGTCATAGTAGTCGTGGTCGCAGTGGTAACGGAGGAGGCACCGGGACCCGAAGATTCTGAATGATCTAGAGGATTTGGACCAAGTAACCAATTCCATAAACGTCTATTTAAAGACATGTCTTTTTTCAAAACTGTTGAACAACAACTCATAACCAACAATTCCAAATTATTTGCGGATGATAAGGATTGTAAAACACCACTGTTTAAATGAAGTTTTTTCAACATTAGATCGAAAAAACCTCTTTGAACCAATAGTTGAGAATCTTGTAAACCTTTACGAAATGCAGTGATCATAAGGCCAGGGTCTGGTGAAACTGCTGCTCTTGCTTCATAAGTCAAGGAATCCAAAATTGCCAGTTTTTGTCTTTGATTACTCCACCCATCATCGAAATGATCAGGTTCAGATTCTGAATCCTTTTGTGCAAGTGTACTGCTGCTGTTGTTGAAAGAAGGTAGTCTCCTATTTGCAAAAATCAATGCCCCTAGTCTTCTATCCTCGGACGTAATCACAACCAAGAAAAAACATTGCCAAAAATGACTATCATCGTTAATTTTCGTTTTAAAATCATCGATCAATTGGAAAACCAGATCGAATGATTCACTTGATTCATCATCTATACCGGGCAATAACGATAATAATATCGATTTGAGCAAGACACGTAGACATAAGGGAGGCAATTCCAAGATATATTTTCGAAATAGTTCAATTAATGGAGGTTTTACATTAATACTTGCATAGGACATTAATGGTAATAAACCTGGAATCCATATACTTATTGATTGAGAAAGTTGTTCATGACCCAAAGTTTCGAAAATGAGATTGTAAACTTGTAATGTCTTTTGATGAACACCACTTGGTAATGATGGATTTAAACATCTTGATAATCTTTTACCGACTTGGAAATCTGCAGGAATCCAATTTGGAATTGTTGGATCATGATTATGATGTGTTTTCAAAGCTTTTGCCAATTTACCAAGAAATGAAATATAATCTGCCCATTCTTCAACGTTATCGAATAATGTCAGAGCTCTATCCACTGCAGCGGCGTATTTTCGATCTTTGTGATTTGTATGTTGTGCTACCCCAAAACTGTTAGTGATGATGATGATGATGATGATTTAGAGTATGTCCAAATGAAAATACAAGACATGCCATCAATTGCCCGGTTATGCCTAAACGGCATAGGGAATTTGGAGACACCGGTTTGGGATGGGTTTGCCGAGGAGGAATCCATTGACCACAGTGTCTGTGAGCTCTGGTCTCTGTGTCTGAGTCTGAGTCTGAGTCTATCTTGATGGTGAAGAGAGATGCATGGGTGAAGAGAAGTGACTGACGTGGACAATAACCAGCCAGCCTATTAACACTAAATATGTATAGAGAATATATCATGTTAAACATTAAAGAAGGATTGGGTATTACGATGTTGGTTGTTGCTTCAACGTCAGAGGAATTCTCATTTTGAACTGGTCAGCATCATCATCACTGGTGCCTTGAGGCGGCAGACGGAAACCAGCAGAGTCATCGGTTGTCAACAAATCATTCATTGGCCTCTCCCAGAGAGATCCCAGGTCTGCCGGGGTCATGATCATTGATCATTGATCATTGCTCTGTCTCTGTCTCTCCGGGAGCCCGGCATGATCGATGGGGCGGTCAGTTTCCTAGCCATTGGCTTGCCAAAGGAATTGATAGTGGTGGTGATCTCGTCATCACAATCAACATGGTGATCCGGATAGGCTCTACGCAAGGTATTCTAGCCCCATACGGCAGCAATCGAGCAGATCTGACAGGCGCTCCGTGCGGTTTCGCTGGTAGATACGTTGACGACGGGATTCTGTGGGAAAGTCGTACATGTATGAAGTCAACGAGCTGGTTCACGGACTGGTCTGCGGATTTGAAGCGTCGATCGGCACTGTAGATGACGTAGTCGGAGGACGTAGTCGGAGGAGTGTTCAATCAGGTCTTCAATGTAGCCGTCAAGCCGCCAAAGCCGCTGAGGTTTGTATCCCCAGGGGCTCGCCCCAGCAGCTAGACCGTGACGACCAGGTAGAAGCCGCCCACTCGGTTGGCGGCCTCGGTCGACGTCTCGAACAGGACGTGGTTTCGCTCAGTTGCGAGAAGACGGGGCTAGAGAGGACTAGAGAGAAGAGGATGAGTACCCAGTGAGGCTATCTATCTATCTATCTATATGGCTATCCAGATTGATATCCAGATGGACATGGAGATGGATATCGAGATGGACATTGTGGGCCGGGCGTGGGCCAGGCGCGCTGAGAGACCCGGTATCTGCGCGTACTGTAATCAGGGCAGCCCCGGACGTGCCTCCGGGTGCCGGGTGCGGCCCACCACATGGCGGCAAGTAGCAAAACAGATGAAACTGGCCTCAGAAGCTCGAAGCTCGAAGCTCGAAACGAGAGACGAGCATCAGAAAGCGAAGCTCGAAAACGGCAAGGGACAGGAAAAAAACCAGAGGCAGAATCCCAGGGTCCGCGAGACAAGGGTGCCCAGGAAGCCCAGGAAGCCCAAGCTTTGCCGGGAAAATACGCCCAGAGGACCCATTTTTGCGTTTTTGGTCCTGCCATCCTTACTCTTATTCTAATTCTTAATTCTCAGCCTTGTGATTCTTATCTTGGATACTGCTCAATAGCATTCGGGCTCGCCAGGGTGTTTGCAAAGGTTTGTGTCCAGTCCCTCGGCCGCCGAACCCCCAGCGAGAGCCCGAAAGACCGAGAGACCAAGAGCCCGAAAAAGCGTGTTTCGTACCGCGGGCGGGAATGTTGAACAGCTGGAAAAGCTCTGCTGAACAGCTGCAAACAAGCGAAAAGGCAAAAAAGAAAAAGCTTCGTCCTGGCCCGTCGACGATGACGAGATCGATTTGCGGCTGGTGGGCGTGAGGATCTGGATTGGTGCTCGTCTGTTCATTTTCATTTTCTTTTTCTTTCGCCTGGTCGTGTGGCCTTTCCCTTTCCCTTTCCCTTTCCCTTTCTTCCTCTTTCTCTGGTTTCTCCTTCTCTTTCCCCATGGCCCTGGCTGTTCGCTCCCGTTGAACAACATCCACGTCCACGTCCACGTCCACCTCTCCTAGTTCTCCTAGCTCTCCTTCTTCTCGGCTCACACCATGCCTCCGCGCTCCCTGCTCAAAACCATCCCCTGCCGCATCTACTCGACCCTCACAAACGGCCGCTCGCCCTGGGGCCTCGTCCGCAACTTTGCAAAAAACTTCTCTCTCATCTTCCTCTGGCTCTTCATCTTCAAAAACGCCGGCGTGATCCCCACAGAATGGCGTCCGCACATCTTCGTCAGCCTGATACCGGCCCTCGAGTCTCTCGTCTTCGAGGGCTTTTCCGGCCTGCTCTTTGGCGCCCTCATCACCGCAGCAGGCTGTCTGCTGGCCCTCTTCATCCGCTCGTCCCTGCCCGCAACCAAAGCCCTCCCCCAGTCCCATCAAAACAAGACGACCTGGCTCAAAATGCTGCCCTTTGCCCTCGTCTGGCTCTATCTCAACCTGGACCACTTCTTCTCCACTGAAAACTACTACACCCCGGCCCTGGACATCGCCGCCTGGCTGTCCTACGTGCTCGGCCACATCACGGCCCCCATCGTCACCGCCGTCTACCTCTATCTCTTCTGTCCACCAGGCATATGCGGCCTGTTCGGCCTCGCCCTGGGTCTCCAGAACCTCATGGGCGTCTTCACCCATCTCGTCTTCCCGAACGCTCCCCCTTGGTATAACGAGCTCTACGGTGACATGCCTGGTAATTACTCCATGCCCGGGTACGCTGCTGGACTCACAAGAGTCGACCTGGCCCTGGGCACCCATCTCAACTCAAAGGGCTTCCACATGAGCCCCATAGTCTTTGGCGCAGTCCCTAGTCTCCATTCCGCCTTTGTCTGTATGATTTTCTTGTTCCTGGTCAGATACGATAATTGGAAACTCAACATTACAATCGCTACAATCTATCTCAACTGGCAGTGGTGGGCAACCATGTATCTTAGCCATCACTACCGGATCGACCTCATTGTGGGCCTTGCCTATTCCCTAATCTCCTATTCCATCTTCTTACCGAAACTGGTCCGTAAAGAACAAAGTTTTTTATCGGATTCTCAGGCTAAAACTGGTGGAATGAGGTTGTTTGCTGGCACCTTTTTAGAACCTTTTTTCAACTCTTTGGGTTATCTTTCAAATAGATACGTTTACATCCGTGATGACGAGGAACAGCAACATGCTCATGAATATTCCTACCCTGATGGTGATGTCTATATCAACATGACAAGCGCTGTACAGTTTTCCTCATCATCTGCAACTTTGGCAGGATATGATGAAACATCAAGTACAAATAAAAATGTAAATACAAAGGATCAGCGGCGGCAACAACAAAACTATAATAATAATACTAGTGATGATGATGATGATGATCTGACGTGGTCTAAAGGAGCAACACAAAAAAATGAACTTTCATTGGGTATCTATTCAAATTCAAATTCAAGTGATATTAACCTTATGGAGAGACAAATCATAAGTTCAAGTTCTCTTTTCGGTTCAGATACTGAAAATGAAAATGAAAATGAAAATGAAAGTGGAAGTGGATCATCTTTTTCAGATTCAAATACGAAAACAAATCAACCCAAATTTTGATTCCCTCATTCTTCTTCCATCAATCTCATCATCGTCATCATTTGTTATTGATTTTTTGGACCACTCTCCCCCCTCCTCATAATCTAATCTAATCAATCCATAATCAGCATTATCCATAGCTAGATCTATATATCTTTTTTTCTTTGCATTCTGTACATGCAGAACCATTAATACCTGTGTTGTTTTTTTTGGTTTTTTTTTTGGTAGTTTTGTTTTATCCCACATTCATTCATTCATACATTCATTCTATCAAACAAAAACAAAAAAGAAATTTTAAAAACTATCTATTAGGTCTCTCGTAATAGTGGCAATACATGTATGTTACAATGAAAAAAAAAAAAAATGGAAACATGTGGTGCAGATGATGAGAAACATGGCTTAGACAAAAACCATAAAGAAAAAAAATCTCAAAAAAATGTGAAAAAGCTAAAGCAATAGCAAAAGCAAAAAAAGAAACAAATATGATAATGATAATGCCTTTTCTTTTCTTGGCTTGTCCCGTTTTAACCTCCTTGGGGGGTCTTGGCCTTTTTCATCTTGACTTAAGCTAACTAACTTACCGTGACGTAATCTTGCTCACCCCAACTTCATCAATTCATCCTCATATTCATATTCATATTCATATTCATCCTCTTTATCGTCGTCATTCAATGACGCTAAAAGACTAGAAAAGAAACTTTTCCAAATTTCTTTTTTTGGTGGAGAAGGGAAATTGGAAATTGGAAATTGGAAATTGAAATTTTTGGCTTTGGGTCCCTTTGGTCCCTTGATAGCTTAATTCTTCATTTGCTCTTTACTACAATACTACTACTACACTCTTCTAAAAAACTTTTTTCAAAATTTCTTGTTAAACTCCAAATTAATTACATCTCAAAACAAAGTCAAAAAAAAAAAGAGCATAAAAATATCCAGATCAGATCATTTGTGAATCTTCTTTTTTGTTGTACACTACACGGATCATTCCATTTAATCCACTTCCTCCACCGTGGGACCATCTGCTCCACCGCCAGGAGCACTTGCACCACCACCTGGAGCACCACCGGGGAATCCACCTGGTGCTCCACCTGGGAATCCGCCTGGTGCTCCTCCGGGAACTCCACCGGGTGCACCACCATCCTGATAGAACTTCATCATGATTGGATTTGCAACCCCTTCCAATTCCTTCTGCTTATCACCAAACTCCTCTGTTGTAGCGGTTTGGTTATCATCAAGCCATGCAATTGCATCATCAATCTCTTTCTCCAATTTGGTTCGTTCCTCTTCTCCCACCTTCTCCTTAAACTTGTCCTCGGATAATGTATTCTTGAGCGAATAGGCATACGATTCAAGTCCATTCTTGGCAGAAATACGGGATGCTTCTTTATCATCCTCTTCTTTGTACTTCTCCGCCTCGGAAACCATTCTCTCAATGTCTTCCTTTGATAGACGACCCTTGTCATTTGTAATTGTAATCTTGTTGGATTTACCTGTTCCCTTCTCAACTGCAGAAACGTTCAAAATACCGTTTGCATCAATGTCAAAAGTGACCTCGATCTGGGGAACACCACGAGGAGCAGGTGGGATACCAGAAAGCTCAAATTTACCCAACAAGTTGTTGTCCTTGGTTCGAGCACGCTCACCTTCAAAGACCTGGATCAATACTCCCGGTTGATTATCCGCGTATGTAGAAAAAGTCTCCGATTTCTTGGTAGGGATTGTGCTGTTTCTGGGGATCAGTTTGGTCATAACACCACCTGCAGTCTCGATACCGAGAGACAATGGCGCAACATCGAGAAGAAGTAGGTCCTGGGTCTTGGAAGATGTGTCACCGGTCAAGATCGCTGCCTGGACCGCAGCACCGTAAGCAACCGCCTCATCAGGGTTGATTGATCGGTTAGGTTCCTTCCCGTTGAAATAATCAGAAACCAATTTTTGTACCTTGGGGATACGAGTGGAACCACCAACAAGTACAATTTCATGAACAGATGACTTGTCAATCTTGGAATCCCTTAAAACTTTTTCAACAGGATCCAAAGTTGAGCGGAACAAATCCTGACACAATTCTTCAAATCTGGCTCTTGTGATTGAGGTGTAAAAATCAATTCCTTCGAAAAGAGAATCAATTTCAACAGAGGTTTGTGCAGATGATGATAGAGTTCTCTTGGCACGTTCACAAGCGGTTCTCAATCTTCTAAGAGCTCTTTGATTCGTAGACAAATCCTTCTTGTTCTTTCTCTTGAACTCGTTAACAAAATGATTAACCAATCTGTTATCAAAATCTTCACCACCCAAATGTGTATCTCCTGCAGTGGCCTTAACTTCAAAGATACCATCCTCAATTGAAAGTAGAGAAACATCAAAAGTACCACCACCAAGATCAAAAATCAAAACATTCTTCTCGCCTTCATCCTTCTTGTCCAAACCGTACGCAATTGCAGCGGCTGTGGGTTCATTGATGATTCTCAAAACGTTGACTCCGGCAATGAGACCGGCGTCTTTAGTGGCCTGACGTTGAGAATCGTTAAAGTAAGCAGGAACAGTGATTACCGCATCGGTGACTTTAGAACCCAAAAAGTTTTCAGCGGTTTCCTTCATCTTGGTCAAAATCATTGAAGAAATCTCTTCTGGAGTAAACGTTTTGGTCTCGCCTTTAAACTCAACCTGAATATTTGGCTTTCCAGATTTGTCAATAATTTTGAAAGGGAAATGTTTAGCATCACCTTGAACTTCCGGATCATTAAACTTTCGTCCAATTAATCGCTTAGCATCAAAAACTGTATTAGCAGGATTCATAGCTGCTTGATTCTTGGCTGCATCTCCAATTAATCGTTCTGTATCGGTAAATGCAACAAATGATGGAGTTGTACGGTTGCCCTGGTCATTTGCAATGATTTCAACTCGATCATTGGCAAAATGTGCAACACATGAATAGGTTGTACCCAAATCAATTCCAACGGATTTGCTCATATTTGTATGTGTGAATGTACAGAAGTAATAATATAAGAGAGAATAAAAATAGAAAGATGAGGGAGGATTGACAAGAAGAAAAGAAAATAAACGGAAAAGTAGTTCGCTTTTATACCCCGGAACCCACGTTCCGAATCTTCGACCGTTTTCGACGCACGGAAGGTGGAAGAAAATTATAGAGGTCTGTGTGGGTGTATGGGTTTATCCCCCCCTTCGGGGCTTAAAACGGCAGATTGCCGTATTGGGCCAAAAACAAAAACACAGGGCACGTGAGCTTCACACAGTAAAGTTTAACATGAAATACAAAATCATGAGGTATGGAAGGAACTGGAAGTTGGAATATATAATTGCATCATAGAATCTGGTTGCAGATGTCGGTCTGAGTTGGTATTCTTTATTGGTATAAAGTATGTGTTTTCTACGGTCTGCTATTTTTCCAATAGCAGGGTAGACAGCATGTGTTTTCCGTGTAAGTTTAGCTCTCATAATCTTCCAAAGGTTGAAATTTTTTGTTGTTTTTCTCTCTTGGGAATAACAACCAACCTTATGTGAAGTGTCACCAGTTGGATAAGTTTTGCTGGAATCGAGTTTTCAAAAGCAGATTTTACCAGGAGGACATTCGAGAATATCTGCCAAAATTTCGCTTCTTGGTTGAAACAACAAGTTGAATCAAATAAATGAAAGCAACATTATCACAATCGGTACATATTCATAATGGCGCTGATTTTAGTTAGAAAGTGGAATTGATATGAAAAGGGAGATATCCTCCTTTAAGCGCGTCTACGAATCACGGGGATACAGACAACCAACTTTTACAGTTTCGTTCTTATTCTTTTCATATCAATACTTTATCTATGGGGCCGAAGCAAACGTTTGAAACAATATATCTTTTTTTTTTTGATACTTGTTAAAATTCGCCCAGCTTTGCTTCTGATGAAACGCTTTCCGTGCCACAAATAGGGAGAAATACAATTACAAGTATTTGCTGAAAATGCGATGGACCCAACACACAGTAGAATTGTATTAAAGATTTTTTTGATGTGGAGTACAGTTACCCAAAAGTGCCAAGAGGTACTTGATCAGCTGGCTGAATGCGATCTCACAGAATCGTCAATATGATTAACATATAAGACCCAGCTATTTTTCAGAAAGGAGGTCTTTTTCTCTAGACAGAATTGTACAGGCATATACCCTTTGCCCATCCTCGATCAGACTCTGCTTTCTACTCGGGATCTTCTTTACGTTCGCGTCCTACAATTTCCCTACAAGATTGATGCTTCCAAAGAAGCCCTTGCAAACACTTTGGCTGTACGTAAGTACATCTAGCAGCACTACAATGCTGTCAACCCTCCGTCTTCTCGACCTCTCCAAAAAGGCGAGTTGATCCTTCTCTTTGATTCAGTTCGAGGTAAGCCAGAGGAGCATAAACTCAAAGACCGCTGGTTGGGACCTTACATCATTTTCTAGCAGTAAACGGCAATGACACCTACAAATTGCCCGAACTAAATGGAGTTCCTATGGAGAAATCCCGTACCGGGATTCATCTTAAGCTTTTCTAGTCAGTTGATTCGCCCTCAATACATAAGAGTCTTCGTCAATCTGAACCTGGTCGCGTCACTACCTTTGATGGAAAATAGATTAACACATCCATGGTTTGATTCTTCTCCAGTTTGTTCTTCTTTTTGCCTTCGCTTTTGCCGCCTTTAAATTCTTCCTAAATTTTCCTTCAATTTCTCTAACTTGTGACTCTTCATATTCCTACTTGAACCCTCATATTCCCTTATTACCTTCCAATACGCGCTTTGTCTTCCTTTATACTTCTCTGCCTTTGTTCTCTTTCCTCAGTTTCAGTAATTTCAGTCAGCGTCGTGTGCTGCTGACCACTGATGTTTGGAGGCTAGTTTGGTGTCGTGTGGCCCTGACTGTTTTGAGCACTCCATAGGTTAGATGCCTGACCAGTCGATAGAGTTTGTTTCCTTGGTTTGAGTGTTAATTGGTAGTTCGTTCAGTTCAGTGCGCTTTTCCTCGTTTCCCCCATCTTTTAGTTGCTCTGGCCATAGCCTTCAGGACATAGTTCCTAGCTTTTGGCTTTCTCTGCCGACAGTTCTTCTAGGTTAGCTGTCATGTATTCGAAAACAGCATACTTCCGCATTGGGCCAAAACCAAAACATATGCACGTGACGATGTTTGGGATGGAAAGTAGAGTTTTTAACGCTGCCAACAGCGTGTTTTTTGCACATAGTAATAACAGCTAGAGATGAAGAGGAGCAGAGAAGTCGAAATTGGATTTGGAGTCGGGATTGAGAATTGTTCTTCGCCATTGGGGTTGAAATTGGAACAACAGCGCCCTTTCAAGAGATGTAAGACACGACCTTCTTTCATCGCGAGCCCATCCCGTTCAGACTTCATATTGGACACAGTTAGTGCAGACCAAGTCTTGGGACTGATCACACGGCGGAGGAGCTCAGACTCGACCGTTGCAGTGAAAAGTGATATCCAGTTATCAGAGTTGAAGGCTGGCAAGAATGGAACGTTTCTGCTCTTTATTGGTGCTATTCAGTATGACTATTTGAAAACCGTTAGGTATGAAAGTTTGGACTCTTTTTTCACTGTTCACAAACACTAACTGCTAGAGAGATAGCGAGGCTTATCATAGTCTTAAAACTATTCATAACTTGGAGATATACGGTGTGGCTGTGAACTCGCCAGCGAATCACAACTTTTCCTTCCCCATAGGTTCGTATACTGGTCGTTCAAAAGAAAAAAGTCAAACGAACACTTTGCTAACAACAGCACGATATTTGTGCTAGTTCATGATAAAAATCGATTGTTGACCAAGTTTTTCGACGCGTTTGATCCTTTAGGAGGCGGTCATTTCCCAATTGCATCTCTGGGATTACTGGATGGATCAGGTAGGAAAAGGTCATATCTACCAATTGGTTTCGGGAATGGGATAATGAAGCCCATACCTTCAAACAAAATTCTTGATTTTATCATGGATTGTACGGATTATCTTGCAAAAGAGTAATAAGGGTTGTTGAACGAGTTTTGCGACAATGAAACAAGTTGAACTCAAAAATTGCAAACGCAACTAATTGAGCAAAATGCTAACCTCTTTTTTTGCAATCATTAATGCCAACACAACACATATATATCCAACATCTTGTATAGTATTTCACACACACCCAGTTGGTCTTATGGTGTTTAATCACGAGTGAAAAAAAGGAAAATTTAGGAGTTGTAGTTAACGAACTAGGATACATAATTGCTAACGAATGGTTCAAAAACCCACATTATTGTTTTGCAATGAGGATGGAAATGTGACACTGATTGCTACCCGTTGTCACGGCGGTGATTTATTCAACACAATAATTTTCTGAAAAGTCACAAAAATATAAACTGCTATATTGATTTTTGATGGTAGCAGGGTTCTGACCTTCAACTATATGAGGAAGGGCCTCCTCTTATATAGTTCTTTCTAAAATAAAACCTACTTCTGTCTTCCATTCTTCCAAATACGTCTTTATCTGTTCATCATGATTCCTATTCCTTCATTCTGAAGTTCTGGTAGGACAAGGAAACGCCAAACATGTACCTTTGGTTTATCGTGACATATATGTAAAACTCTTCATAGGCCTACACTCATTTCTATCCAACCCCTTCTTTTCCCAAAGGGCAAAATTTGATGATTTTTTTCTCTGTTAAACTCCTCCACAATCAGCATCGCGAGCAAAATTGAAAAGATGTTGGAGATCTTGGTTGGTTTCTCTCTTCTTCCTCTCCATGCCCATATTACCCGGCCACAAAGCCATGTTCCAGAATATTTATTGTTCTACGTTCAGTGCTCACGAATTATCTATCATTTTCTATTTATAATGAGATCGAGCTATAGATCACGAGGCCATCAGCATTCTCACCATGGAAATGGCAACAGGTATAGGAGTTCAAGGTCTCGGTCTCCTATAAATCGGAATCGTAATGAGCAAAGATACAAAAGCCGAGGACCTAATGGCCGAGTTACCAACACTGAAGATAACGATCAACTACAGAAATGGTTAAAAGAAGAGGACAACTTTGTATCACAACAAAAGTTTCGGGGTTGTTTGTTACGGATAGCAGATAGGAGAGATACTCCAATCGATCGAGTGGCGGTACTTTTGAAACTGATACATCCAGAGTCCAACATTACAGATATAGAAATGACGAGTAACGACCGGTTCGAGACGCCCCAAATGCCAGATCTGATATACTCGTTGAGTCTAGATGAAGTCGATAAGCTCATAACTACAGATATCCCCGATTTCCAAGAATCGGACAAATCCAGCCTAGGCATTCAATATTGGAAGATGGTACTGGTAATCTGTGAAAGCCGTAAACGAAAGCTGAGCAACATACAGGCTATGGAATCCAGATTAGTGGAACCAGTAATGCAAGACATTGAAAACATACTTAACGGAAAGTCTCTGGATGAGCTAAGTAAACTGGAGCAGAAAGTACAGGAAACGCTGGCTTCAGATGCTCCTATAGACCGCGATTTTTGGTCCGAATTACTTAAAGAACTGACCTTGAGAAAGGCAAGCACGGTGCTTTCGAACATGTATAAGCTGGCTCAAAATATACGGAAAGAAGAGTTTATAATTGCTCAGTTTAATGAATCAACAAGAGCAAAACGAACTGTAGAGGAAAAATGTAAAGATGATACCAGGATAGGAAAACCTGTGGAATATAATGCGGATTATGAGAGTTCAACAACAACATTACAGACATATCCAACAGTTGAGTGTGCCAACAAAATGGATTTATCCGAGTTTTCCACCAGTCTTGAAAATGAAAGACAAAGCGTGAAAGCAAGAGTTTATGTACCCCATTCTCGATTTAGAAAGCAGTTGGCAAACGCAAACGACCAGGACAAAGAGGATTCACTAGGGATGGCGGTTAGAGACAATGAAGGGGCGTCAATGCCGCTTGGAGAGAATGAGCAGGATTTTAACAATGAAGAAAAGATAAAAACCAATTCAAACAGGATAAAACCCAGATATTTCAACCGCGTCCAGCTTGGATTTGAATGGAACAAATATAACCAAATCCACTACAGTTCTGAAAACCCACCGCCAAAAGTAGTCCAAGGTTATCGATTCAACATCTTCTATCCCGAATTGGCACGATCAGATAAAGCCCCCTCTTACAAGATCATCCGTGATAGAAAAGGCGCTACAGAGCAGCAGCAGGATAATGCAAATGCAGACCATAATAATGAGAAAACTTGTATCATTCGGTTCACCTCTCCACCGCCATATGACGATATTGCCTTCCGTATTGTGGATAGAGAGTGGGACTATTCTGCTAAGCGATATTTTGGTTTTAAAAGCAAGTTTGAGAACGGTGTATTACAATTGCATTTCCGATTCAAGCGAAATTTCTATAGGAAGTAAACACCAAGGCAAGAAGGTAATTGGACTCTATAGGAAACACATAAAAAAAAACTACTAGCGTATAAAGTGCTTGATATCCCAGACAGATTTCAATGAAACAGGCTTTAGGCTGTGGTTATTGTTATTGATTCATCTTTTCGTGTTTGATTTTTGATTGCTTCGCTTTTTTTTTTTTTTTTTGGTGTTGTCGGGTTTTATGCTTGTAGTCATCATCACCTCACGTTGACTTTTTCTGTTACGCTTTCCCAACGACATTGTCACCAACAGACCAGTTGTAAACCGGCAGGCAGTAAACGACCATTGGACACTAACAGTCTCCGATTACAAGCAAACAACAGACAGAAAAATAAAAAAGAAATTTGTAAAAAAAAAGAAAATGCTATCGCAGGCGTCGGAGATGGTCTTGTTTCAGAGTCAGTATTTTCCCAATAAATGTTGCGTACTGGTGTTGTGAGCCAAGCTGACCGATCTGACACGGCCTACTTTTGGAGACTTTCCTAGACAACGGAGATCAAGCCTCTAGTTCTGTTCCAAGGGAATTGTATGTGGGGAAAACACTACATTTAATGAAGGGAAAGGGATGAATACGATGCTAACCTTTTGCGATAGAGAGTACTCCCATGAATTGCTTCAGCAGCCACTTGCACCGCAGCAAACAGTGAAACGGGGAAGAGGAAGGCCTAGAAAGTATCCGCTGCAAGCACCCAAACCACCTAAAGTGCCAGGTCGAGGCAGAGGCCGACCAAGAAAAGAGGACAAATCTCTGCCATTGGCATTGCAGAACGTGGAGAGAGCGCTTCAAGAGACTGCGCCGCCGACCATGTCGGCCGATCAAGGCATGATAGGGGATGGATCTTTGATAATATCTGCAATTCAAGATTCAAACACTGACAATGCTGCTGAACCAATTGTTCAACCAGGAAAAAGAGGAAGAGGTAGACCACGGAAGATCATCACGGCTGACACCACAACTTTTCCATCCAGCATGACTGTATCTCGACAGAGAGGAAGACCACGCAAGAATTCAGATACAGACTCTGGGGATTCTTCCACCACAAAACGAGCAAGGGGCAGACCTCGCAAGTTAATAAACAGCACGCCGATGGACTCTCCTCTTACAGCTCCTATAGCAAAGCGCGGTAGAGGCCGACCAAGAAAAACACCTGTACAAGACACAGCTGCAGTTTCTTAACAATGGTGATAATCATTAGATATGGCACGAATCAAAGGGTAAAACAAAAAAAGAGCATTCGTTTTTTTTTTCGGATATTCGTTGACGAAATGGGAGAGCAGTATCCCTTGTAGCTAAATTGATATCGCTTGATGAATTTACAAACTTTCTTTTTCTCTGGTGTGTGTTTAATTATGATTATGCCCTTCATCATACATTTTTCAAAAAATGCTTGTATTTGGTAATGTGATTTTACTCTACTCTGAATCATAGCATTTGCCCTTATTTTGCATCTATTTCTTTGAAAATGTATGAAAAATCGAAAATAACTTAAATATAACTGGTTTGTGTTCCTAATCTTTACTTTTTTTTTTGGTTTTGTTTTATTGTCTGATCAGAAATTGAAAAAGCCCTCCTCTTCAAGGAACAAAACAACCTTTTGGATAGCTTCTCTAACGCCTTCTCTTAAATCAACAGTGATATTTGGGTTTGTAGGAGATTTGTAATTGACAATGTCTTCTCTTGTAGCTCCACCGTTCAAATAAAGACCGCTTCTATCGTTCTCTTTAACATGCTCTAGAGGAGTGGAAACATCGACCAATATGAAAGTGCCCACTTTTTCAACCAATTTCTTCGTTGATTCAATCTGTGCCCGAGATGGAGCCTTCTTATGTGGGGCAATGATAACAGCGGTTCCAGAACGCGTCAGCTCACTTGCAACAAACGCAGCTGTCTCTGCAGACTCGATATTTGAATCTGTCAGCAGAGTAACTGTTCTGGAGCCTGAAAACTGGTTGAAAGTAGCCTGTAGAGCTCTTCCCAAAACATCGGATCCGGATTGAGGGAGTCCGGAAAGGTAGACAGTGAAACCCTGTTGGTTTCTTGGAGGGTGGGATTCTCTAAGCACCTTGACCACTTCAGGGTAGGAAAACCATTCTGGGATATGGGTACCCAGTCTTAGTCTTCTCCTCAGCTCTGTTCCCGAGATGTTGAGGGTCTTTGTTCCTTGGGCAATAGTATCCACTGGAGCATAGTTATCGGTATCGGGGAGATAGGTCATCATTTGGAAAGGAACAATGTCGATTCCAATCTCTTCCTTGTATTTTTCAACAAAAACCTGGGCGTCATAAGGTCCGTAAAAATCAACACCCTTTGAGTTTTTCCCTGGACCAGCGTGATCACGACCAATGATGAAATGGGAAGCACCATAGTTCTTTCTGATGATTGCGTGCCATAAAGCTTCTCTGTCACCACCCATTCTCATAGCCAGGGGCAAAAGAGATAAAGTAGCCATACCGTTGGGATAACGGGGCAGCAATCTCTGATAAACTCGGACTCTTGTGAAATGATCAATGTCACCGGGCTTTGTAAGACCCACAACGGGGTGGATCAGAACATTTGCAGCCTTTGAGCGGGCGGCTCTAACGGTTAATTCTCTATGGGCTCTGTGCATTGGGTTACGGGTCTGGAAAGCGACGATTCTGGACCATCCCAATTTTTCAAACTCGGCTCTAAGTTGAGAAGGTGTGAATCTCAAATGTGTGTAGTCATAATGAACAGGGAGGTTTATTGCCTGTACAGAACCACCGATATAGACCTCTTTGACAGATTCAAACAGATACTTGACAGCAGGATGCTCCGGATCACCTCTGAAAACCTTTTTGGCCTCATTTTCTTTATCGGGGACGTATTTGTCGGCAACGGTGATAATGGCAAGTGGGGAATCATCTCTCAGGTCTCTCAGCACGATACGTTCGCCGACCTTGATTCCTTCGGCAACTTCGGTGGAAACATCGAGGTTGATGGGAATAGACCAGATCAAACCGTTGGAGAGACGCACGTTTTCGACTACGCCATCGTAGTCCTTTTGTGTGAGAAATCCGTCCAAAGGAGAAAAGCCTCCGTTCAGGATCAATTCCAAATCGCACAGCTGGCGCTCGCTAAGCACAAGGCTTTGCAAACTTGGAACTTCTGCAAGCAAATCTTGCTTAATTGAGGCATCTCTCGCAATGAGATCCTGGAGTTTACCGCCATGTGGGGGAGCCATGTTGAAAGAAGGGTAGAGTTTGAGTTACCAAAAAAAGTGGTGGACAACCGTGAAACAGAGAGACACAATAAATGCTACGTGAAAGAGGAGAAAATCTGCCATTTTATAACAAATCGGAAACGCTCAGATTTGGCTTTTGCTTCGATCCCCAAGCTTTGCTCGTTTGGCGAAAACAGACGCTCTCGAGCCGCGGTGCCTGGAAGATCCGAAAATGTCATATCACGTGCTATTGTGAAATGCAGAGGATGCTTCCTCCCAGCCATAGTGAGGCGCAGTGTGGCGGCGCGGGCTGGGCTGGCGGCCACACCCAGCAGCTGCTGGGGGGTCCTGCTGGGGGTCCTGCTGGAGGGCGCCGAGCCCTGGAGTGCGGGCCGCTGAGTCGTGGAGGACAGGCGCCAAGGCCGGTTTCGTCTGGTTATCGAGGATGGCGCAATTGGACACTTTTATTGGAAATGGTGCGCTGCCTTTTCTCAGACCGTGGTGTGTGCGCTTTACAGGAGAGGAAAAAACATCTTCAAATTGAATCCATAATGTATATTCACAAAGCTAAATAGATGCAAGGACTAGCCAGTCGAGGAAAAGAAAAGCAAACTGGAAAATGAGTAAGCAAGTGGATAGATATATATTGATGTATATACGTGAACAAAACATGGACAGAAACACCCAGGCTGTTATCACTGAAACAACAAAATTATAGTTCGCCGGCCTCTCGTTGTAATTCTTCATCTTCAACTGTTTCGATCGTAATCCTCCGCTTCACCGGCTGCTTCTCTTCCGGCTTGGGCAAGATCTTTGGAATTTGAATTTCCAAAATGCCATCAAGATACTTGGCTTTGATCTTCTCATCGTCAATCTTGGGCAACGTAGGGAATCTCACTCTTCTTTCGAATTGCCCATACTGGTTCTCTCCAATGGTCAGATATTTCAAAAGCTCTTTCCTGTTGTTCTTTATCGAACCCTTGATTGAGACCTCATGCGAAGCAGGGTGGTAATTAATCTGGAACTCCTTGGCATTCGCACCTGGAAGTGTCAATACGACAATGTAAGATTCCTTCGTGTCGTAGATATCAGCCAGGGGTGAGAAAGGCTTGTCAGGGTTCATCTCGCAATTCGAGATTTGGAGCTGTGGCTGTGGCGATGGCGGCGACAGAGGAATGTCGGCTTCAGCCACTTGCTCTGGCTCGGTTTCTGCCTCTTTCTTTGGTGGCGCTTCGGGCTCAACATTGGGATCAACACTTTTAGCATCATCTTCCTCATTTTCTGTAGACCTGTTTTCAGAAGATGCTGGTTTATCTTTTTCCTCTTCTTCAGCGGTAGTAGCTCCCTCTGTGTTTGGTTCAGCAATTGGCCATCCAAACAAAAGCTGTTCAAGAGGATTAAACGCCCGTCGTTGATTGGATCTGAATACTGGCTCCTCTTGTCTAGTTCTAACTGGCCTGTTCGTGGCCTGTTGCTGTTGTTGTGGTCTTATCCCTCGTCGTTCTTGTTCTTGACGAAGCAACTGAAACAAGTCAGATGTAGGATCATAGTCCACTGGCTCTCTAGGTATGTATATCCGGGTCGATGAGGGGCAGTCAGAGGGATGTCTTCTTGGCGGTCCTCTCACACGCATTGGTATATCATTTGGCAGTGGTATGTACTGGACAGGAGGAGACGGAGCGTAGTACCGATTCCATATGTCGTCAATTGGATCGTGGGTAGTATTGTAGTAGTAGCTCATTTTTGTTTATGAAATAGTAATAGAGATTTAAACTGGTATGAATTGATAGTAGTCCAAAAATCTGGCAGAGCAGGACGGTTTTTATACACTCTGATTAAGATTTGGTGAAGCTTCTGGAAGGATGCAGAAGTGGCTGGAAGCGGCTGGAAGCGGCTGGAGAAGCGGCGGTGACAAGCAAAAGCACACCACCTAGTCCAAACATTTCGGAATAGGCCAGAGATGACACGTTGGGAATGACCGAATGACTACTTGATTTATATGTCTAATACGTGCCTCTCTCTAATACTGGTCAGCATGACTAATGTTTGGCAAGAATGGCTTCAAACGTAGATACCACGTTGGACACCCCAATCGCCACATTCTCATCGGGACCTTGCCCCGGAGTAAACTCAGAGTGCGCAAAGTCGATTAGAGACAATGTGGATAGAGGTGTGGGTGCTGCCGTCTTGGAGCTCTCGTTCTCTTTCTCTCCGCCATTTTGTTCCTGGTCCTCGTCTTCCGAATCTACATCGTCATCATCCTCAAACAAATCGCTAAAGTGGTTGTTCACCACGGGATGGAAACCATCTTCGTCCCATCTAGATGTGTCTCCTTCATATGTGAACAATAGACTGGACGAAAACATTCGGACTTCCTCATTTTCCAAACACTCTTTGAAAAGTTTCAATCTTTCGATGAAAATATCCAAAAGCTCTTTGATCCGCTCATTGCCCAAATGGGTAGCGAAAAATTGATCAATTCCATCCGCAACAGAATCTTTAGTCAAGTTCCTCCCGAAAAACTTATCATAAACAACGTAATCTTTCTTTTCCTCATCGTACACTTTCATCCCGCAGACTCGGTAGTTGAGCGAACCCGAAGTTGTCGATTCCGAAACTTTGGACAGGCGTTCAATTTTCTCCTGGGTGGTTTTTGAATCCCAGAGTACTTTACCGAGTTTGATATCAAGAACACAGGGTTTGCTGAATCCATGAGTCAAGTTCTTCAACACAAGTAACGGCTTTTCCGGCTTGGTCTCTGAAGTTGGCTCATGATCTGCATTCTCAGGGTTGTGATCTTTCTCCAATGTACCGTAAAAAGGGGGTGTCCAATGCCATAGCTTCTTGCCGTTAATGTCCACTTCGATAGAAGCAGTATCGTCTTCTTCGTCCTCCTGATCGTCCGCCTCTGGCCCATTTGCACTCCCAAGCATATCACTCTGCTGTCTCTGTGCCAATGCAAGATAAAACTGCACTTCCTGATCCGTCGAAGGCTTTGCGATTAGCTCTCCGGTGTCATCTCTAAGAACACCATCGTGGCCCGCAGCCTGCATGTCAAACGGACGAAACGAGCCCAATGAAGCAGCTAGTTGGTCCTCTTTGCTTGTCGACATTGTAGAATTAGGCCAGCAAAAGGGAATGGGAATACGAAATGAAGGTGAGGTGGTTAAATACACACCTAAGAGTCGGCGAAGACAGATCAACAACGGGCAACCAACTTAAAAGTGAAAAAAGTCAAAAAACAAAAACGCCTGTTCCTGTCTAATACGCGAGAGCCATCTCTATCTACACCGCCAGGAAAGAACTCCTACAAATGCCCAAACCCGCCTGTCTAACCATCCGCAGTACGGACATAAATGGCGTTTTCTAGGCTTTACCCCCACGGACCCGGCTGGTTCCCAGATATCCGCGCGTGCCCACATATACGCGCAAGGACGCACGTTGCCGGGGGCCCAACAAGCGCAGGTCGTGCGGCTCACGCCCAACCGATACGAGAGGGACTAAAGAACAGCGATAAATTCTGGCTGCTTCTTTTCTCCCCTTCATTCCAACCAACTGTTTTCTATTCAGCTTGGACAGAACCCCCCCATGCGTGCTGAAGTCGAACAAGAACTAGCCCACGTCCTGCTCACTGAGCTGCTGGCGTACCAGTTTGCGTCTCCCGTGAGATGGTAAGTGAAAGCATGCGCGAGAGAGAGAAGGAAGAAAAAAAAAATGTTGTGATCTGGCGTTTCGCTAACACTCGCATAAACGAAACAGGATTGAAACTCAAGATGTCTTTCTCAAGGAGTTTAATACGGAGAGAGTCGTGGAAATAGGACCCTCGCCGACCCTTGCCGGAATGGCAACCAAGACAATCGCGGCAAAATACGAGTCCTACGATGCGGCAAAATCTCTTCAACGTCAAGTTCTGTCATACGCCAAAGATGCCAAAGAAATCTACTATATTGCTGATCCACCCGCGGCCCCTGAGGCTTCTCAGTCCGAGTCTGCTACCGTTGCAGAAACAGCACCAGCTTCTGTTACAGCACCAGCTGCCGCACCTGCTCCGGTTCCAGTCGCAGCGGCACCAGCTGCGGCCACCCAGTCCATTCCGGACGAACCTGTCAAGGCCGTTTTGGTCCTTCATGCCCTAGTAGCCCAAAAGTTGAAAAAACCACTCGAGGGTGTATCTCTCCAAAAGGCAATCAAGGATCTCGTCGGCGGAAAATCCACAGTTCAGAATGAAATTTTGGGTGATTTAGGAAAAGAATTTGGCTCCACTCCTGAAAAGCCAGAGGATACTCCTTTGGAAGAACTGGCAGACACTTTCCAAAGCACATACAATGGCCAGTTGGGGAAACAATCCTCGTCCCTAATCTCCAGACTAATCTCATCCAAGATGCCTGGTGGGTTCTCTCTTACTAGCGCAAGAAAGTACCTCGAGTCGAGATGGGGTTTGGGATCTGGCAGACAAGATAGCGTTTTCCTCATTGCTCTGACCATGGAACCTCCATCCCGTTTGGGATCCGAGGCTGATGCGAAGGCCTTTTTCGACACCGTTTCACAAAAGTATGCTGGTATGGCCGGTATTTCTCTTTCCAGTGCAGCCGCTGTTTCTTCTGGTGCCGCTGGTGGTGGCAGTGGTGGCGTTACTATTGACTCTGCAGCATTTGAAGAACTCACTAAAGACCAACGCGACTTGGCCCGTAAGCAGATCCAGCTTTATGCCGAATACCTGAAACTCGATCTCAAGAGTGGTGATAAAAAATTTATCCAAGAAAAACAGGCTACAAACCTTCTTCAACAGGAGCTTGATCTCTGGAACGTTGAACATGGCGATTTCTATGCTTCTGGAATCAAGCCCGCTTTTTCCACACTCAAGGCTAGAGTATACGATTCTTATTGGAACTGGGCAAGACAAGATGTTTTGTCCATGTACTTTGACATAATTTTCGGCCGTCTTTCAAACGTCGACAGAGAAACCGTTTCACAGTGCATTCAAATCATGAACCGTGCAAACCCAACTCTGATCAAGTTTATGCAGTACCATATTGATCATTGTCCAGCTTCTAAAGGTGAGACCTACCAGCTTGCGAAAACCTTGGGCCAACAGCTCATTGACAACTGTATTCAGGTCCTTGAAGCGGATCCTGTCTACAAAGACGTCACCTACCCCACTGCACCGAAAACAACTGTTGACTCCAAGGGAAGCATTACTTATGAAGAAGTTCCAAGAGCCTCTCTTCGTAAGCTCGAACAATACGTTACTGAAATGGTTCTAGGTAGTGAAATCAGCAGGTCCAAAAAGTACCCCACTATTAAAGAAGATTTAGCCAGAGTTTACAAAGCCATTGCAAAACAACAAACTCTTACCAAAAATACAAAGGACCAGGTTAAAAATTTGTACAGCCAATTGCTCGAATTCTTGGAAGAATCTAAGGAAATTGAAACAAAGGAAAAAGTCATTACTGGTGGAGACAGCTTGGAATCAGACTCGGATGAAAGCGATGAGATTGGAAGTCTTGCCAATACATCTTCCATCAAGACTTCAGTCTCGGCCAAGATCTCCCAAGAGATTGTACCCTTTTTGCACTTGAAAAAGAAGACTTTGGAGGGATGGGAATATGATAAAGCTTTATCTGGCATTTACCTGGATGGATTGGAGAATGGTGCTATAAACGGAATGACTTTCAAAGAAAAGTTTGTCTTGTTGACCGGTGCAGGTGCTGGATCAATCGGTGCTGATCTTCTCCAAGGTTTAATCTCTGGAGGTGCTAAAGTCGTTGTTACCACTTCGAGATACTCAAGAAAAGTAACCGAGTTCTACCAATCAATGTATAGTAGGCATGGATCCTCCGGCAGTTCTTTGGTTGTTGTTCCCTTTAACCAAGGCTCGAAGCAAGATGTTGAGGCCCTGGTCAACTACATCTACGAAGATCCAAAGAATGGCGGTCTTGGATGGGATCTTGACTTTGTCATTCCGTTCGCTGCTATTCCTGAAAATGGCATTGAACTTGATAACATTGATTCAAAATCTGAACTTGCTCATCGTATCATGTTGACCAACTTGCTCCGTCTCCTTGGAAATATTAAAAAGCAGAAACAGTCTCGTGGTTTCAATACAAGACCCGCACAGGTTATCCTGCCCTTGTCTCCTAACCATGGCACATTTGGATCAGATGGTCTCTATTCTGAATCCAAGTTGGCTCTCGAAACATTGATGAATAGATGGTATTCAGAATCATGGGGCTCTTACCTCACCATTTGTGGTGCTATAATCGGTTGGACCCGTGGTACAGGCTTAATGAGCGCAAATAACATTGTTGCCGAAGGCATTGAGAGACTCGGTGTGAGAACGTTTTCACAAAAAGAAATGGCCTTTAACATTTTGGGTCTACTTTGTCCCAAGATTGTTGATCTGTGCCAGGAGGAGCCTGTCGTTGCTGACTTGAACGGTGGATTCCAATACATCCCCAACTTGAGAGAGGTTACCGCCAAACTCAGATCTGAACTTAACGAAACCTCAGATGTTCGTAGAGCTGTGTCAGTGGAGACTGCACTTGAACACAAGGTTGTCAATGGCACCGAGGCCGATGCTCCCTTCAGAAAGGCTGTGGTTCAGCCAAGAGCAAACCACAAGTTTGCTTTTCCGACCTTGAAACCTTACGATGAAATCAAGAGAATTGCTCCTGATCTGGAAGGAATGCTCGATTTGGAGAAAGTTGTTGTTGTGACAGGCTTTGCAGAGGTTGGACCTTGGGGAAATTCGAGAACAAGATGGGAAATGGAAGCTCATGGTGAATTTTCTTTGGAAGGATCTATTGAGATGGCATGGATTATGGGTCTGATTAAACATTTCAACGGTATGATCAAGGGTAAGCCATACACTGGTTGGGTTGATACCAAGACAAAAGAGCCTGTTGCAGATAAAGAAGTCAAGGCAAAGTACGAGCCATATATCCTAGAGCATGCTGGAATCAGACTGATCGAACCCGAGCTCTTTAATGGGTACAATCCCGAGAGAAAGCAATTGGTACAAGAAGTTGTCATTGAGCATGATCTTGATCCATTTGAGGCATCTAAGGAAACAGCAGAGCACTTTAAGCATGAGCATGGCGAGAAAGTTGAAATCTTTGAGGACTCGGAATCGGGAGAGTACACGGTTCGTCTATTGAAGGGAGCTACTCTTTTCATTCCCAAGGCATTGAGATTTGATAGGCTCGTTGCCGGTCAAATTCCAACAGGATGGGATGCTCGTCGTTATGGTATCAGCGAAGATACCATTTCCCAGGTTGATCCAATCACACTCTACGTTTTGGTTGCAACTGCAGAGGCCCTTCTTGCTTCTGGTGTCACAGATCCCTACGAGTTTTACAAATATGTTCATGTCTCCGAGGTGGGCAACTGCTCTGGATCAGGAATGGGTGGTGTAAGCGCACTCCGTGGCATGTTCAGAGAACGATACACAGATAAACCAGTGCAGAACGATATCCTCCAAGAATCTTTTATCAACACCATGAGTGCATGGGTCAACATGTTGCTCCTGTCTGCCTCAGGTCCAATCAAGACTCCTGTTGGTGCTTGTGCCACAGCCGTGGAATCTTTGGATATCGGTTATGAAACTCTGATGAGCGGTAAGGCCAAAATTGTCCTTGTTGGTGGATATGACGACTTCCAAGAAGAAGGATCTTACGAGTTTGCAAATATGAAAGCCACGAGCAATGCAGTTGAAGAGTTTGAGCATGGAAGAACACCTTCGGAAATGTCTCGTCCTACCACTACAACGAGAAATGGATTCATGGAAGCACAAGGTTCTGGTATTCAAGTCATCATGAACGCTCAGCTTGCACTAGATATGGGTGTTCCAATTTATGGTATTGTGGCTTTAACCGCCACTGCCACAGATAAGATTGGCCGTTCAGTTCCTGCTCCAGGTAAAGGTATCTTGACAACTGCTAGGGAGCATCATGGCTCTCTCAAGTACCCAACCCCCTTGTTGGATATCAAGTATAGAAAGCGTCAACTTCAAAGAAGAATTGCCGGGATTAAGCAATGGGCCGAGTCTGAATATCTCTATGTCCAGGAGGAAGCCGAAACTATTCGGGAGCAGTATGGCGAAGAATTTTCGGAGAAAGATTTCTTCAAGGAGAGGGCTGAGTTTATCCAAAGGGAAATTAAGAAGCAGACCAAGAATGCCCAACATATTTGGGGTAACAACTTTTGGACTCAGGATCCTTTGATTGCTCCACTTCGAGGAGCCTTAGCCACTTTCAACCTGTCTATTGATGATCTAGGAGTCGCATCTTTCCATGGCACATCCACAAAGGCAAATGATAAGAATGAGTCTATTACAATCAACAAAATGTTGTCACATTTGGGACGTTCAAAGGGAAATCCAGTTTATGGTGTTTTCCAGAAATATCTCACCGGTCATCCAAAGGGAGCTGCCGGTGCCTGGATGTTCAACGGTGTTTTGCAGATCTTGAATAGTGGCATTGTTCCTGGTAATAGGAATGCTGACAATGTGGATAAAGTACTGGAGGATTATGAATATATTTTATATCCTTCAAGAACCATCCAAACGGATGGTATCAAGGCTGCATCAGTGACCTCTTTTGGATTTGGTCAGAAAGGCGCACAGGCAATTGCAGTTCATGCCGACTATTTGTTTGCTGCAATTGATAGGGGTTCCTATGAAAGCTATGTTGAAAAAGTCAAAGGCAGGTACAAGAAAGCCTATAGATATCTTCATCATGGAATTGCCAAGGAGTCATTGTTTTCGGCTAAGGAGAAACCACCTTATTCCGATGAGCTTGAACAGCCTGTTTACCTTGATCCTCTAGCTCGTGTTGTAAAAGACAAGACTGACACAATTGGCTTTACTGAATCCAGCGTTCAGAAAGCCGATGCATACGCCTCTAACAAAACTAAGCAGACATCGTTGATGCTTCAATCATTGGCGTCATCATCTGTTGGCTCCTCTAACGTTGGTGTTGATGTCGAGATGATCAGTTCAATCAACATTGAAAACGAGACTTTCTTGGAAAAGAATTTCACTGATGCTGAAATCGCATATTGTTTCAAGGCTCCATCTCCTCAGTCCAGCTTTACTGGAAACTGGAGTGCTAAAGAGGCCGTTTTCAAATCTCTCAATACCGCGGGGAAAGGAGCCGGAGCTGAGCTCAAATCCATAGAGATTTTGAGAGATGAAAATGGCGCCCCACTTGTGAAACTCCATGGTGATGCTGCTAAAGCTGCTACTGTCTCTGGTATAAAGAATGTCAAGGTCAGTATTAGCCACGATGATTCCCAGGCTGTTGCAATTGCGCTAGCTGAGAAATAATTTACATTAGTCCTGTTTTAGGACCGTTTTATACTATTAATTTTTCGTGGGAGACAAGTCCATATCTAATAATAATAATGCTGCAATAATAACAAATGTTCTTGTCGACTATTACTAAAACAGTCTTGCTATCTATAACCTAATTCTCGCTATAATCTTTCTTATTTACATTACAGCTTTTGATTATAGCATTCCGAATCGTCACAAAATAGATTCTAATCGTTCTATCAAAACTTTTTTTTGGTTTGTTTCTATCAACCCCATTTCTTTTATGTGATCTTCAAGTTAGCAGATCCATAACGAGCTCGTAACTCCAGAAGCTCGCAGCCATTGCGGGCACAATCTTGAATAGGTTAACTGTAAGTCCCTTATAAGCACCAAAGAAGCCCTCTTTCACAAAGAGGGACTTGAGGGCATCCCAAGTAGAAGCGTAGTTGTAACCCAGATCTTCAATTCCCGCTCCTGTTGCCTTTCGCATGTTCAGCACCTGGAACCTCCGTCTCAAAACGTCAAACGGATATATAGAGATTTGTCCTATTGCTCCGCTGACTCCTCCGCTTACGGCCTTCCACCAACTCGAAGGCGGCTCCCCGTTCTCCTTCACGCCAAGGTTTCTCATTCTTTCATAAACTGCAAAGTTTATAGCAACATATGGTGCGATCCCCCACGTTGTTGGAATCAATCCTCGGTATAATGCCTGAATTCCTCCTTCTGTTTTGTATATCTTCTTCATAACCTCCCACATCCCCGGTGGCTTTATCTTATTCACATCCCGGTTCTGTGATTTCGCCAGCATTTGTAAAGAAGAGGTTTGGATCGACAGTCTCGTCCGCACAAGATCCATAGGGTATGTTGCAATAACACTGGCCGCTCCTCCAAAGGCACCTGCGATCAGTTGTCGAATAGAGGTGAACTTGCCATCATACGCAAGCATTTCTCTTTTACAAAAGTTGTAGCCTGCAAATTGAACCGCACTGTATGGAACGACTCGCACACAGTTTAGACCATTTCCTCTCATCATCCCTCGCCATCCTTCCTCCTTCCATATCCTTTGCAAGCCTGGTAATATCCGGTTATATGCGTCTTGTCCGGGGCCCTGTACCTGGAATAAAATCTTCATTCTCTCAAAGGGGGAGACGACAGTTCTGGAAACCCCTCCAGCAACTCCTCCCGCTATAAAATTAGCCACTGCTGGAGTGGCCAGCATGCTCTGAAACGTCTGGAGGAAATCTATTTCGTCATCCTTCAGTATCAGAGAGGTAGGCTCATGTGAAGTTTGGCTGGTCATAACTTTGGGGTAGTGTGATGTGATTTTTTCCTGGCTAGATCGTCGCGCTCTGATAGTCTATAGCGATCCTTCCGATGTCAAGTAAACGGCAAAGCAAAGAACAGTTTGGGAGTCAGTATCGACGGGCTGAACAGATTTGTTTTGTTGTTAGTCCGGGGTAGGGAAACTTAAAAAAGAAAGTATTGGCTGTTTTTTTTTTTTTTTGATGATGATAACTTGGGATCCACAGCAGGACTGGGAGTTGGATTTTTTGTCCGCTCGGGAAAAACCACCATTCTTTCCCAGTGGAAAAAAGCTCCGCGCTTACAGTGCGAAAATCGCAAATTGCCTTTCCACCGAGACAGGCACGCGCCAAGGGTGGAAAAAACTGCTGTAGTTCTCTACGGCAAATGCCCATCGTCGCTACATTCTGCTAGGATGCAATAGAATTCAATTATACGAGAGAAATTAACAGTAAAAGTAAACAGCCCTATGCAGTCCATCAATATTTTAGAACCCCCAGCTCCACCTTTTTTCTTCCCAAAAGCTTGCACAGCTGATAATACACAACAAGCGCTTAACTTGACGGGCCACGATCAGCGGTGGGAGTATTCAAAGGAATGTCCTCTAGCACATCGGCCTGGGGCTGCAACTGCTGCTGGTGCTGGCCAGGTTCGGGTTGCGTCACATTTCGAGTGTCTTTTGCTTTATCGTGTTCCTCCAACATAATGGGCTTTCCTGTGAGCGGCAAAGGCTCTGGCTTTTCAGGGTTGCTCGTTTTCGAACGTGCTATAGGGGACGAAGTAGTGGCAGTAATAGTTGGATTGCCTTGCTGGTTAGGGAGTTGCGAGGGCGTAGCGGAAACGACGTGCTGGCTCGTTAAGTCATGTTCAAGGTACCTGCCCGGGCTCTCTTGAACTTCCATGATCGTCTCGGATTGTGAGGCTTGAGGTGGAGATCTGGGAGTTGGCTCCTTTCTCGCCTGCTCCCTAGACTGTCTAACTAACTTTGCATAGTTTTGAAACTGCTCGCTGTTAGAGCCAAGATAGAACGCTCTTACACCGACTATCCTTCTCTCTGCTTCGCATGCCTTTAGCCATTCGGGCCTCACAATTGGAATGTTCATGTCCATTGCCTTTTTGTACTGCGCCCCTTGGCCAGTTGTGCAGACGAAATGGGTGGTGTCAACCTTCACAGCATTTTGGATTGGCTTTGCCCCCATGCTTTGCAACACCTGCTCAATTTCATCCTTTGTAAATTCATCATTCTCTATGGGTCCTACACAGACCGTGATCCCGCTGAGATCCGTCATCTTATGCGTTCGTACCGTAATCTTCTCAGAGTTGAAAACCCCTGCAGAAGTGTCTAGTCTTAGATGAAATACAAACTGTGTGTCGATTGGTAGACCAGAGAGCTTTGTAGTCGTGTTCACCAAAGGATTGGGTATTTTCCCCAACCGAGCGCCGTTCTTGTATAGTGTCAAAGAGCGTATGTTGGCGGTTCTTAAAACCAAAAGGTCCCATTCAAGAACTATGCTCGTCTGTGTGATATTCTTTACTCTCAAATTGGGGGGATCTGGAGAGTGCTTGCCAAATTCTTCAAGGATTTCAGATTGCATTTCTTCAAATTTCTCGCTTTCAGACTTTTCCAGTTCCTTGTTTTGTTCACATTTGATTGTGACACTTGAACCTGTCTCTATCCCATTCGGCAGAAGAATGGTGGGAAATTCTATCAGATGGTGATCATTTGTAAGAAGAAGAGCTAGAGACGCATCAAGCTTCCCAACTGTAAGAGAAACTTCCACCATTTTATGGTCTCTAATCAGAATGTTTAGATATTCTTTAAAACCTCTCTACTTTATCAACCACTTTCTATCTGGCCAAGTAACAAAAAACATAGGGGAATGGCGGGGTAACACACATATGTATTTTATTATCAAAGCTAAGATTATGAATCCCTCAACTTCTTCGTCTTATATATCATCATCATGTACAAAATATCAAACTAAGCCTAATCTCTTATAGTTTTTGCTGAGCAAGAACTCTGCTCAAAATGCTTACGAAAACGTCTGCATGATTCTCGTTGAATGTAAGTGATGGTCGAAGTCTAATGGCCCGATCACCACATGCACCAACATTAGCGCCATTCTTTCTCAGATCTGAAAGAATAGTGGCCCTCACTGTAGCAGAAGGTGTATCCCAAGCGATAAATGTGCCCCTATTCTTGCCTCTTAGGTTTTCGATAAAGGCTGGATACGTCTGTGCTAGTTCTTCCAACTTGCTGTAAAGGTAATCGCCAACCTCGGCGGTCCTCTCAACAAGGTTGTTTTTCTTGATTTCTTGGTAGATAGCTCTAGAGATGATGGCCTTTGAAACATCGCCGCACCATGTATTGAACTGTCTGTAAGGCAAGTTTGGAGTGATTTTGGGGTCGCGGTAGTAATAACCAGCAGATTGAAACTTTTTGGAAAAAGTGACAAGGTCTGGTGCTGGAGAAAGATTCCAGTGTTCATGAGCCCAGAGTTTTCCTGTTGCACCTATGCCAGTTTGTACCTCGTCTATTATGAGAAGCACATCGTACTGAATGGTCAAATCACGGAGACCCTGATAAAAGCTTGCAGAGGCATGGTTATCACCGCCCTCTGACTGTATTGGCTCAATAATCAGAGCAGCGATGGGTTGGTGCCACTCTTGGAGGATTTTCTCCACCTGAGCAAGAGATTTTTGTTCTTCAATGGCATTCTCAGCCTCATACTTATCAAGAGGGTATCTGAGGAATGGATAAGTAGCCTTGGGCCATTTGAAAGAAGGCAAGTCCAGCTTGTGGATCGGTTTGGACCTTGTGACTGAGCCAGATCCAAATAAACGGCCATGGAATGATCTTTCAAACGAAAGAATGGCTAATTCTGGAGACCCTGGTGCAGAATTTTCCATGGAAGATTTTTGTTCTTCATCTGAGAAAGGAACGTTAAATCCTCTCTTCTTGGATTGTTTATAGATGAATGCGGCCTTGAACGCCAATTCATTTGCGTCAGAGCCTGACAAACCACACCAAACGTGATCAAAATCTTTGGGGGCAGCTGCCAGTATTCCTTCAGAAAGGATATCTGCGTAATCATTAGATGGGAAGTTTCCCAGAGCAGGACGCTCAACAAGAGCGTTGACCATCTCGGGCGATTTTGCTGCCTCGATTAGGGCTGGATTGTTATAACCCAGAGCGATTGAAGCAATTTGGGCATACATATCGAGGTACAGATTTCCATCAACATCTGCGATGTAGTTACCGATTGATCTATAGTAGTCGGCGACAAAGTATGCTGCTCTAGCATCAAACACCTTTCCCAACTTTTCAAGCTGTGCCTTGTTCTTGGGGCCATCGATATTTGAAACGATGGGGGCACTGGGCTCGGTAGGATAGTAAGATTCAGAGATGTTCTTTGAGATGGTCATGTTGATCTGATTGGTAAAGAGTTCACAAAAAAAGCCCAAGAAAGAGCAAATCTGCTCTTTTTATACATTCCTCTTTTTTTATTTCAAACTTAACCGTTAGGCATGAGAAAGCGAGAGAAGAGCTAAAAATCAAATTGTAGAATAGCCGCAGAGAGTCTGGCATGTCGCACTGCGGTAGAGTGTGAGCAAGGCCGATGCCTTTCCCATCTCGCTTCCTCCGCTGACAACGGTAGAGCTTCCCGGCAAAATCCGATTCTCGATACCCGACTATACATGTGGTTGGAAACGGAACAGCAGGGTACGCCATTCGTATGTCATTAATATTTGAAAAACAGCATGATCGTAAATTCCTTCATAAGTGATGCATCCCATTTAGGGCAATTTATTTCTTTTATAGGCCACAATTTGCAAGATAAGAGATAAGACAGGGCTGGATTATAAGTAGAAGATTTGTAGAAAGTGTACAGAAGTCCATTATTACAGGACTCTGGTTTGTTGGTTGGAATAGATAGAGATCAGAGTTTCTTGTTTTCCTTGCTTGTTGCCTTTGACTCACATAATCGATTGTTTTGGATTTAGAGATGATCTATATTCTAGAACGCTCATTGAACATTGGGGGATTTATTTCAATGCAACCATGTTTTGTGTGATCCTGAGATCGTTCTCTCAGTTGGGAAAAATCCGAGTAATGAAAAAAGCCTACACGGTTCTCTCTAATTATCGAGAATCACTACTAAAGAATAGCAAACTTTGGTTTTCAGTACATATGTGTGACGCTTATTACAAAAATTGGAAATAGCCGCTGCCCCTTCACCTGTATTTGCAATGGATAATCAAGTTGAGCGTTAATTAGACGTTGAATTTTTCACATGTCCTCTGTACATGAACTGTCATTTTCAAAGCAATCAAAAACCTTTGGGCGGTTAAACAGATTTGGACATTGAGCGAATCTTTGATTTTCTACCCAACTGCTTTCAACGCTTGAATCCAAAAAAAAACACGTCTTCCCCCCAAATCACGAGAAAGTTTATAAGAGTTACGAATTGTATCTCAAAAATAAAGTAAAGATTCATTCAATAAGGCACTAATGTTCTCTATGGAAAGCATGCCAATACATAGTGTATAATGACACGCCTATATAGATGTATAAGAACTAAAAAACAAGCAAAATTCATTATTTAAGCAAGTGTTGAGAGTTAAGAAGGCAATAGAAATTGTTTATAGTGATGTATGTGAGGATAATAAGAGTGTGCTTTTTCACAAAACCAAATTCATAAATAGCAAATAAGCAAAGGGAGAGGTTAAAAGACAAGGGAAAAGTGCAAATAGTAAACAAAAAATATATATATAACAGAACACCATTGCCCATACGCCAGAAGATTAAGATATAAGCCATGCAAGTGGTCCAAAGATTCGTAAAAAGATTAAAAGAGCTCGAAAGAGCTACTTGACAAAGTGATCATAAAACCAAAAAAAAAAAAAAAGAACAATCATAAAATGAATATAAATAAGTGTATCAATAAAAAAAGTGAAGATAAAAGGCCCAAACTTTTTGTTCAACATGTCATCAAGGACAAACTTCGTACTCAATCCATTCATCATTTTCAACTCTGATATACTTGATTCTCTGACCAGCGTTATTCTGAGCTTCAAAATCAACAAAATCAACCTGATCCACAAGTAAGAGCATAAGTGCAAAGTTATCCATACCAACATTTTCATGTAAACCATCAACACCTCTGAAAATTTGATCGAGTTTTGTAGACATTTCGGGTGTTAAAATACAACCAGGAGCAGGGCCTTTAAAACGGGATTTGGTGGCTGTATCCAGTAGTCCCCATTGACGATTCAGCTCTTGGGTCCATTCGGCTTTTGAAGGAGGAGGGATTGATCCCTTATCAAGGTTATAGTCTAATGTATCATACATCTCAGACATGTGCGGTGAGTAAAGTCTAAACCCATCGCTACTGGTTTCAGTGGTTGCAGCACTACTGACAAGAGTGGGCAAGGATGAAATAGTATCTTCGGACCCATACGTGCCAGTGCTAAGTCTTCTGTTGTCGACATCATTATTTAGAGTGGTTGGGTCGAGCTCTATCGAGGTTCTGGTTTGAATCATGCCACTTACATCATGGCGAGGCTTTGAGTTCAAAAACTCGAAATCGATGATTTTTGTGAATCCAGAGAGTCTAAACTGACGCCCAGTTTTGGGGAAATGGAAACATGCTTCAAATTTATTGTTTGCTTTGAGTTGGGGGAGTAACTCGTCTCGTTTGTCGACACTCAAACATAAAATGCTAGTGGAGGGGTCGTTGAATAGGAAACCCCTGTATTTGCAGGTTTTAGTTTTCGGTATTCCGTCAAGTGCCACGGTAGCCAAGGTGAGGTGAATGTCACGAGCGCCGTTTTCTTCACGATCGATAGAATGCTGTAGAGTGGGCACCCAATTCGCCATAAAAGACATGTTGATGATGATGATGATTAAGTGACAAGTAGAGGGATAAGTGAGAAACAGTCAAAAGTAAAAAAAAAAGCGAGTTTATATAGAAATTGGTAACAGTCTTTTAGGACTGCTAAAATCAGCTCAGCTCAATTCAGCAAAGTTTTGTCTGTCTGTCAAATCGAATACAAAAATGACCAAAATAGAAAGTACAAGGAGGAGACAAAGAATTTTGTAACAAAACAAGGTTTTCTGGCTTGTTCTTGTTGTTTCCTATTTTGCGTTTGTTGTAAAGTGTAATCGGGTACTCGGCGGACTGGCACAGAAAAACGCTAATGATAAGAATACTGTTCTCCAGTCTGTCTTTCTTTGGCAATCAGTTTGCCCCTTCAACGTGACACAAAGAAACAAAGATATATATGTATGATGAAAAAAAGAGTATATTTGTAGTCGCGCCGTATTAGCTCTTGATATTTCAAAAAAAACAAAGCTTGAAAGGAAGATGACACTAGAAGAAGGTAAGCTGAAGGAGGTACGAGTAGAGGGAAGAAAGTAAGAAAGAAAGAGACTAGGAGAAAAGAGGAGGGACAAAAAAAGAAGAGGCAAAATGATGCAGCAGCAGGAGACCGATTATTAATACCCGGAAGATGGGAGCACCAGACAGTCGGAGACACACGACCCTGGTCAAGCGACTAAATAAGTTCAGCTCAGAGCGCTTTGTCTGCGTGATTCTCTTTGCCCTGTTGGTCTCTTCATCCTGGGGCTTTTTGATCCTTTCTTCCCAGGCACTTGCTGCCTTCGCAAGCACAGGACCTAAAGGTGGGGGTTACCCGGACGTTCTTTGTCTGTGGGACACTTTTCCGGCTTCCACACCGCTTGGTTCCTGGAGAAGCAGCACAGAGAGCAGAGCCGGGGCCGGGTTCAGGGATGAAACAGAAACAGGAACGCTGGCGAGGTGAGACACGGCGGGAGGAGGAGGCAGATCACACGCTACTAACCTGTCAGGATTTTGTCCCAGCTTCTTGCTCTTTCCACTTTTTCTTCTCTGCTTAAGGTGTGTATGTAGCTGACGTCAATATCCGAAACTCTATGTACAAGCTGTTTCCTATTTGCTTACATAGTTTGAAACCTATCGCGCACTTTAGCACCATTGGATTTATTGGCAATTGAAATTGTCCCTAGTGCCATCCAACACCGATATGCCCATTCTTTTTTTTTTTTGGGTGAGTGATTGCCATCAGTTGCACATGGAGCGATGGAGAATTTCAATTGGCGTATTGTGCTTAAAGCAGCGCTCGCTGGCTTTAAACTTGTCTTGTGTTCCGCTGATTAGAGAAGACGGCGCACGGTCACGGTCATTTTCTTCTTGTCTTGTGTGTGAATAAATATAGCAAACTTTCTGTTGAAGTTTAAAACTTCGAAAACCTGATGTAAGGACCTAAATGCTGCACTACAACTTGTCACAGAAGGGGAAGATGACCTTGAACAGAGCTCACACGCCACTAGGAAATACTTATATACGCCATCCATCTATTAATGTCTCCCCGACAGGACATGGATGACTGCACACCTGTCTTTTCTGCCAGCTCACCAAGATGATGAAGCCTTCGAGGCAGTTTTGCCCAAAACACAAAACACAAAACACCCGTACACCCCACCCATTCAGCGTTAATCCAGCGTTTTTTGGAAAATCGCCGAGGCTCACGAGAGAAAGATTTGCCTTGGCTTGTCTCGACCAGCCCTGTTTTATTGCAAGCGCAGTTGGAAACTCGGAGACTCCAGGAGCTGAGCAAACATGTCTCCGACCAGCACCCCAGCCCTGCCCGAAGAGCCAGGAGCCAAGTTGCAACATTTTTTTCTCGACCATCTGAATCAAGCGCGCAGCAGCAGCCGCACAGTGAGAGGCGACGACACCTTCCAGCACCAGCACCAGCACCAGCACCAGAGCCTTGGGCTGGAAAGCAGTACGGCAAGATCTTCGACGAGAAACCCGGGCTCTTCCTTTTCTCCATCCTCGTCCTCGGTTGCAGCAGCGGTTGGCGCTAGAGCGAGAAGTGGCACAGTTTCTGGGACCGAACATCCTCCAATAGGGGCAATTGCACCTACTATCTCTTCTCAAGGATCCGATTTCATGCCATCATATCCTATGTCCATGGCGGGGCTAATTATGGAGAAGTATGATCAGAATACGGGTGTCACCGGCGATAATACCCATGGCAGCGCGAATAGAAGACCCTCGATTGCCAACCTATTAGCCGCCTCGTCCATAATTTCAAATAATGAGACACACCAAGGAAACCATTCGTACCTTGAGACAACAAGCGGTAACAACAGCAGTGAGTTGGAAAGCCGAGGAAATGGACAAACCACCGGTGCAACCGCTTCTTCATCAACGGGCTATTTGCCCAACGATTTCCACCAGATTTTGGGTCTCCCTAGCCATCATCATCAACAACCGCAGCAACATTTACATCAGGATCACCAGACTTTGAAAGATGGACATGCACTATTTACAAATGTTTTTGGGTCACATCAACAACAGCAGCAGCAGCAGCATACAAAGTATTTGGATAAATCTCCTGCATCAAATCAGACACTTGGTAGAAATGCTCATTATAGTCCACACCATCAACATCCGTATAATCTCCAGCCCGTTTCATTTTCCAATAGAAGAATGCCGGATTCAAAGACTCTAGACAATCATAATCAGAATACGACATCCGCTTCTTTACCCACAGGCATCATCAATAACATGTTTCTCAAGCCACAGAAAAGTGGTTCTGGAGGTTATGACTTGGGAACGCATGGTGAGGACATAACCAGTAGCTTTCTTGCACCGAAAAAACCCGGATTACAAGATCCTTTATTATATCCTATAACTATGCCACAAAGATCAGGGGGTATCAATAATGCCAATTCCAATTCCACGTTATCGTCATTAAATGAAAAACTTCCAAAAAGGAAACGGCGTGCAAAAGGAGATGAGCAAGAAGCGGATGATGAAGAGGTTAGAGGAGAGAAAAAACATATACCAGATGAAGACGCAGAAGAAGAAATGGAATTTGCAAAGGCTTCTCCCGATAGACCATTTGCCTGTAATTTAAAAGGTTGTAAATGGGCATTTGCAAGACAATCTGATTTACGGCGTCATTTACGATCTCATAAAGAGCCCAATTTCCACTGTCCTTTTTACAAAAATGATCCAACATGTCATCGTAATGGTGGATCTTTTAACCGATCGGACGTTTTGAAAAGACATTTACGACTTGTTCATTTTATACCTGCACACGGCAAGTCGAAAAATGCAAAGGGGAAACAACAACAACAACAAGAGAAGAAGAAAGACGATAAAGATAAAAATGAAAAAGAAAATGAAAATGAGAGTGAGATTGTAAACTTGGTTTTCAAGGATAAAAATGAAGGTGGATGGTGTCGTCTTTGCCAATCCGGTTTTTCCAACGTTAAGCTCTTTCTGCTTCACTGTCAACAATGTGCGGATAGCCATGTTCCTGCCAAATGGAACAAGCTGGATTACAACAGTATGGGCATGGGTACAGCACCAGTAGCACCAGCAATTCAAGAGTCCAATGCTGCTACTAAAATGTTAACAATGCCTACATCAATTAGTGGGTTCCCCTTAACGTTAGCGTCCACCTCAGTAGTACCACCGGGGATACCACCACCACCACCACACAATGGTGCAAATGTGAGAACTGGCGAGGAAAACCCAATTGGGAGTCGATCGAATTATCCGTTTGTTAATGGTTCCGGTTCATCTACAGGGAGGTCGGGAAATGGGTTTATTAACGTGTCTGGGAATACGGCAGCCTCAACGGCATCACAAGTTCCTGCAATTCCAGGTGTGTTGGATTATGCTAGGCCAACACAGCGAGAAACAGCAGACAAGGATGGCCTGGATGTGTCTGTGCCAGGGCCAGGCCGCAATGGCACCGGCATTGGCACTTGCACTGGCAAAACAGTCATGGGCGTCAACAATGCCTCCAACGGTTCTGGCAAAAACGATGACGCAGCGCCTACTGGTGAAACTGCCAAGGAGGTGGAAGAATGGAGAAGCGCCAAGAGAAGGCGAGCTGAGGAACATCGGCGAAATGTGTGAGCTTTAGCCGGTGACGACTGACTCTACTTTGTACTTCAAAAACACATGGGCAGAGCAGAACTTCCAAGAGATTCTTTTCGCCCTCCACATTCTAACTATTTTTGTTGATTTGTTTCGGGGGTCGGATCTCCGAATGGGATGAGGCTACATTTCTGTGATTGACTCATGCCTCACTTTTACTTTTTGCTATTACCCCGGATTTCTTCCTGCGCGCTATCAGTTCCCTCTGTGGCCGTGCCAGGACATCAATTTGTCCACGGCACCCCTTTCTCGATATCAGGAGTGCAAGTGAACCGGATTGTTGAGTACAAAAGGAAAACACTACTGAACCCAAATTGGTCTGGGAGTCTCTATAATTGTTTGCTGATAAGACAAGCAAGCCCACGGTGGGCAGAGTACGCTTGAAGAAAGTTCCGCTAAGTAAGAGTCTGGGGAGCGAGAGTGAAACTCTAATCTGATGTGTCCACCAGCAACCGTTTACTAATCTCATTTTTTATATTGTTGCGTCAAACACATAAGCAAACCAGATCCGAGCGGTATATAAAGAGGTCCAAATCTTCTCTCCTGTTGTCCTTTTTATCTCACGTCCTCCCCCCTTTAACTGCCACTTTTACCGTTACTATTTGCTCAAACTTTTAAATTTAGAAAGAAAAAGAAAAAGAAAAATGTCATTTGTCAGAACCGCAATCTTGAAGAGGAACTTTTCCAGTGCGGTTGGCGGCGCTCTTAAAAAAGCCCAATCTGCCGCCACTGTTGTTGCTCCAATTTCATCAACCTCTATTCGTCGTGCTACAGCAGGTGGTGGAGCCGAGGTTTACTCCTATTCTGAAGAAGTGTATACTGCTGCTGCCACGATTGACCACGTCAATGGCAAAGATCCATCTGTGAAGACATCACATCATCAATCTGGAGGTGATGGGTTTGAGCCTGTTATTTACTCTGTTGAGGATGTGTACACTGCATTTCCCGCCAAGATAAACAAGATTTAAAAAACAAGACTCACACACACACAGAATGATGAAAATAACAAAGAACCCCAGAAATCTTAAAGAGAAAAAGATCAGATAAAAAACAATGAAATTCAAAGATAACCTGCTAGCCATCTATCTAGCCGAGGAACAATCAGACTACGGTGGCGCTCTTATGAAAGAAAAAAAAAAAAAAAAAATACAAAATTGCAAAATTGTATTCAATTTGCAACAACTATTTTACGTTTACGTTTTTTGATGATGCCCGTATTATTCTGAATCATTTTTACCAACCATGTCTTTCTTGTTTGTTCTCTATCTATACCACTATTTTTTTTATACAACTGTATTGTTTTGTTTTGTTTTAATTTGGCTGTGCGTATTGTTTTCTTTACTCCTGGAGAGGCTAGGTTTTATATATGGGACTTCTGAATATATATAGGTGAATAAAGCATTCCTTTTTTTGATTGAAATGTTGAGTAGAACAACATGATGAATGAATTTCCAGTTTTGATTCCAAAGCGCGTTCACAAATCTGGTAAAGACCCGTAAACTCAAAGCTACTAAATGCGCCCCCCTAGATGTGTTCTAGATCTGTTTTTTGACCTCCCCTTCACTTCGCTTAGCGTATATAGATAGTTTCACAGTGTTTCAAAAACTCTTGTTGTAAGATTTTAGCAACATATACACATAAATCTATTAGGTACAATGCAATGAGTCTAGCCAGACCAGCATCATAATCATGATCATGATCTCTTATCATGAATCAATTCATGGGAAAATGGAGCTATTGATAAGTTTACTCTTTTAAGCATTACTACTACTCTCTAGCGTTTTTGGTCCGATTTTGAGATGTGAGTATCAAATCAATTTTCGGGTGAGTTTTTCTATCCATATGCTAATTATCTCTAGTCCAGAAACTAGAGATGAGACATGTATTATGTTCTTACCACTATGTGTTCCAGATCTTTTTTTTTATTCTTTTCTTTTTTTATTTTTAATCATGATGATGAGTTTATAGCACACGGTCGAACCGCTCATAACCCACATATCCTCCCCTCATGGAAATGTCAACATGGTTTACAAAAGTGTACTTGTCCTTGAGCAAGTCATTTGCAGCTTCTTTGTTCAACGGGTCTGTTGGATTTGGTTCCAAGAACAGAAATTGTAATCCGATCAGAATGGCATTGATGTCGAGAACGGGACTCCAATCCTCTCTTAAAATGTTGAGACAGACGTTGCCTTCCAAGTCAATGTTCGGATGGTATATCTTCTGAGTACATCTCACTTTTGGAGGCTCATGGGGGAAACTGTCATGAATCGAGACTTTGAAATGGAACTTGCCCCTCTTGTACATTCCCTCATTGGGGGCTATCGAGAGATCAAAGTTCATAATGTCGGATGGATCCGGGAAGGTGATCTTCATGTTGGGGGGTAAAGATAACTCAGAAAGGTCTTTTTGCACTCTGACCTCAGCGACAGTCGACTTTCTGGTGAAGGTTGTGGAAGGAGAGATTCCCGAACTTGGGCCTGAGCCTGAGCCTGAGTTGGCCGTAGACTTTGCTGCAGCACCAGAGGAGGAAGACTCGTTGGCCAGTGCTGCTTTCCTTGCCTCTTCCTGTTGTTTCTTCTGCTTTAAGATTTTTAACTGAGAGGCGAACGAACGCAAACAGTCAGATTTGGCAAGATCGGGACAGAACGAGAAGGAAACTTACCATTATGCTGGCGAGACGGGTGTTCTAGAGGATGCGATCTGGGGACTTAGCAACGTGGCTTGCTGTTCGCGGTTTGCGATTTGGTTTGTGGTTTGTGGTCTTGGGGTCTGGAGCCGTGGGCCGTGAAGCTGGAGCGAGCTCTGGCGGAAGAGAAGAGAGAAGAGAGACCCTAACCTCCCAACTACAACATGGGAGTGAGTGGAATATACTATACTAGACTAGACTAGACTAGACTGGACTGGACTGGACTACACAGACTAGGCCCGCCTGAGAGCCCTCAGCTCGTCCGAGTCCACGCTGAGCAGCTGGACGCCGTGGCCGGCGAGCTCTGCGGTCTTGGAGGCCCAGCAGCCGGGGTCCACGGGCCTCGTGGCCTCTCTGATCACGGAGGTCTTGAAGCCCCAGCGCGCCGAGTCCACGGCGGAGTGGAACACGCAGTAGTCGAAGGCCAGGCCGACGACGTAGACATGGCTGACCTGCCTCTGCCGTAGATAGGCCCCCAGCTCCGTGCGGTCGGCGTGCCACACGTCCTCGAAGGCCGAGAAGTACTCGCGGTCCGCGACGGCCCCCTTCAACACCGTCCGGTCGATCCTGGCCTGCTGGGGCCGCAGCTCGGCGGCGAGGTCTGCGCCAACCGTGCCCTGGACACAGTGCTCGGGCCACACGGGCAGCTGCCTGGTCTCGCCGGGCTGCTCTGGGTTCGCGAACGAGACGAGGTCGAACGGCCGCGAGCCGGGGTGGTTTGCCGCGAACGAGACATGGGCCCGCGGGTGCCAGTCCTTGGAGGCCACGATCGTGGTCCACGGCCAGTCTTCCATCAGCCGGGCGATCACGGGAATCACGTCTCTGCCGTGCTCGACCGCGAGGGCCCCGTTCTACAAAAGCGCACTGGTGAGTGTTCTGCAGCAACACAAGAACGAGAAGAACATGAACAGGAACAGGAACAGGAACGTACCGGCGGCAGAAAGTCCTCCTGGAGGTCCACGATGAGCAGTGCCGGGCGGACCGCGGCGTGTGTGCGTGCTGAGCTGGGCATGGACGTGGGCATGGACATGGACTTGGACTTGGTGATGCTGTGCTGGTGGAGGTGATGTTGGTGCTGATTCGGGCAGTTTGCGAGTTTCCGGCTGCTCGTCCACGTCGCGGCGTTGTTGTGGTTGTCGCCACCTCGCTTCTCCCTCCTTCTTCTCTTCTCTTCTCGTCTCTCCTCTGCTTCCTGCTCAACCGCCATGGCAAACTCTTCCTCCGCCAGCTCCGCCAGCTCCGTGGCCCCAGACCCGCCGGCGGACCAGCTCCCCTCTAACCACAAACAGCCCTCCAAGGACGCCCAGGCCAAGACCCTGCTGCTGCAATTGGCCCTTTTTGTAAGCGAGACAGAGGTCTGTCATGGACGAAAGTACTCAGCTATGGTCCAGCAGCTCGCAGACCTGCTCGCGGACAAACAGGCTCTCGTGGGCCTGACCGGCCAGGAGTGCACTTTCCTGCTCCACGGCCTTGCTCAAAAATGGTTCCATATGAGAAAGCCCGCGTCGAACTCGTTCACTACAGAAAGGCAAATCCTCTCCACCGTCAGTCTCATGAAAACAAACGAGATAATCAACAGCTTGGTGAGCTCCATCGCCATTGACATTGACATTGACATTGACACCGCTGCTGATAATGCTAATGCTGCAAAGGTGCAAAATCTCGACATGGAGCGGCTGGTAACCTTATTTGACTGTGCCATAAACCTTCTTCTTTCCAAAGATGACATTTTCCCAACTGCTTTCCAACACATGTCGTTGTTATCGCCTCTTGCCACTCTATGCTACCTTAGCTCCAAACAGTACCAGTACCGTGAACATGCCTCAAAGTTAATGGATATGCTATACACCCTTTGCTCAATCTACATGGTCATTCCCGGCTTGGCCCCGTATTTTTTAACAGAGTTTGATGGTTTGGAAACCACAACCATTCGGAAAAGCGTCATGAAGAAACTCCTTTCTTCGTTGGATGGGCGAAAGAGCTCATTTAAGGATAACTACAACAGACTCGATGGCAGCGGCGAGGATGGTGATGATGATGATGATGATGACGAAGAAAATGATGATGATAATGATAATGATGAAGCGGATGACGAGGATTTTGATGGAGACCTGTCTGGTGGACCCCTTACCACCGTTGAGAGGTTGAGCAAAATCAATTCTTCTTCCATAGAGAGATACTCTTTGGCCGCTCCTTCAAAGTTTATAACAAGAAACCTCTTGTTGACCTCTTGTTGCTTTATCAATTCAATGCAAGGATTGACAAAGATCAATTCTCAACTGGATGAAAACAAAACTTTTGAAATACTAACTCAACTCTTGCCTTATTGTAAGAAAGAGGCTGGGAAACAGGTAAGCCACCCATTTTCCTTTTCCCCTCTATTTCCACACATCTAATCCTTACTTCTTCTAGGCCCTCTGTGCTGCTATCCAGCACACAAACTTTTTCCCAGTTCTACTTCGCCTATCTTCATCCAGCAATTCCCCAGTACTGGCATCATTGTCCATGCACATGTCCACTCTAGTTAGTGAAACCTCCCTCATGTTTCCAAACCTCCTAACGATTGACTCTGATATCCAACAAGCAATGTGTAACGTGGTTGGTTTCCCCAACTCTTTGATCAATGACAAAAACGAACTTTTCCAGCTTCTATTCGAATGTATTGATCAAAAGTCTACCGCTCTAACTTTTGAAAATCCTCTTTTTGTAAAAAGTTTGAAAATTGGATTAAAACATCTCGATACAAAGACCACCACAAAGGAGACAATTCTGGAATTGGTTTTCAGAAACTCTCTTTTGGGTTCAAATCTTTCAATATTGGCCCTTTTGGCAACTCTACAGTACAGAGTATGTTGTGAATTGATGAAACACCTTAATCCAAATTGGGCGCCTCCAGAATCAATTCACAAAATGATGATTAAAGAAATTCCTCCAATCTCTCCTACAAATATTGTTTCATTGGAAAGATCTTTTGGAAAGCAATTCGGTTCCAAGGCTACTGATGTAGAAAAGAATAAGCTTTTGCAAGTAGCATCAATTAAAAACGATCTTGCTTCCTGTGTTCATAGTATAGCTTCTCTATTTGGCAAGCTTCTCTTGGTTGTTTTACCCAATACCGATGATGGGATTGAGGATACCTTCAATTTACAGTCAATTAAAAAAGGAGTTGAAATGGCTGCAATTTCGGGTAGTAATAATAACCCGAGCCATTCCATAGTCAACTTTATCATTTCATCATGTCTTTGCTCTATCGAATGTCTCAACTATCTGAATCTTTCAACCTCTGCCACACGCGCTTTGACCAATGACAACTGCATCTCTCTTTTACTCAGTCTTCAGAACATTAGACTAATGGTTTCTATTGATCAAAGTTTTATATTTAATTTTTCTCTTGTATTATCTGAATTTATGAAGATGAATTTGAACTGGCATAGACTTTCAAAGCAAGTTTTGGAATACCTTTTCGATGCAGATGGTTCAAATGATGAACAGAACGTTGTTACAAGACAAGAGATGGTTGATGTTAACGATTCAGAAAGATTAAGGAGACTTTTTTTACAATCTTTTAATGAGAACCGAGAGTTGTTTCTTATCAACATGCCTGAGTTGAGTTCGATATACGAGGGTTATCTTGGCAAAAGCAATTTCACAACGACTATGACAAGTACATTTGAGAAAAGAGAAGAGGAGGCTTCACATAAAGTTGTTTTGAGCCTCAACTACGCTGTGCAATTGCTGGAAGAATCTAACAGGGATAGAGGTAGAAACAATAAAGTCTCGAAACCTGAGGCAACAACAACAACAACAACAACAACAAGCTCTGGTAAACCGCAAACACAGACGCAGACACAGACACAGACACAGACACAAACTCAAATGCAAATGCAAACGCAAACGCAAGCTCAATCTCAATCTCAATCTCAGTCTCAATCTCAGTCTCAATCGCAATCCCAACAAATTCGTCAGCAACAAATGTTCCCATTAAAATCTCAATCTCAGAACGTAAACATGAATATGCAGACTCGATCCACCAACTCTATGCAATCATCATCATCATCATATTCGGGATCGATGAATCAGTTGGGGATCTATGGTTTGGGAAATAACAACAACAACAACGGTCTTCAAATGCCACCACCACAACAATTTGTGAATAAAAACACAATGCTTAATTCTGGCTCAAGTAGAGCACAGAGCGTTCATGTTGACAGATTCATTCCACAACAGTAATAGTGGACTTGATCATATCATCACAGGCATGGAATCTCTCGATTACCATTTTTTTTGTCTTTCGGCTTGCACATTTATATTTATATTTACATTTTACATTTTACATTTTACATTTTACATTCCACATTCGTTTTCTTTTTTTTTTGATTATTTTGGATTACAATAATTTCATTTTTTTCCCCCTATATTTTGGTTTTAAGCATTTGGGCCATCATGTGTTTCAAAAGTGCCATTTCCGTTTCCATTTCCCATTTCCCATTTCCCATTTTCCAATTTTTTTTTTTTCAGACTTGTCATACGCTACACAAAAAGAAAGAGAACAGAGCACTTTTTTTAAAAAGAAGCACGATGGTGATGATGATGATGGATCCTTTTTATTACTTTTTGTCCATTTTTCACATAGCGTACGTTATTGTTTTCCCAGTAATGACTAGCGAAATTATTGCTATAAAATGACAATAAAATCTGGTTATTTACATATATAAATGAATATATATATATATATATATGTAGATAGTCAATGCTATTGAATTGAAAGAATATGGGCAAAAAGTGGATACAATTGGAGGAGAGCACACACTATTTATTATTGTAGAAAATGGTAATTGAACCAAGACCCGAAATCAGAATTCAAGTGGATGGATGGATGGATGGAAAACACTTTTAAAATCTATATTCTCGACTTTTTTTCTTAAAAATTTTTCTATCGGGTATTCCTATTATGATTGTAAAAAGATGGGGGAAAAAAAATGTATGTATAGTAGTAGTAAAGAAAAGAAAAATGAAACAAAATATGGAAGAATTTAGAAACAAAAGGGATCATCAAAAACTAACAAAACCAAATCACCCACTTTTTGGTATTTTGTAAAAAAAAAAAAAAAAAAAAAATGGTTGTTGGTATTGTTCAACCAAGATAGCATTGCATTACTACTTGATTGATAAACTTTTTTGTTGTTTTTTACTCTATCTATTATGACCAATTTGTTTAGATATATAAAGTATGATATAAAAAAAGAAGATAACGAGAGACAAAATTTCAAAATTTCAAAAGTCGAAACAAAAAAAAGGGTAAAACAGGTTTATATGGGAGGGGGGGGGGGAAATAGCCTTCTACAATAGAGAAACGAGAAGGGCAACAAAGGCACCGATCATGGTTGATGTTTCCAAACCCATGGCACCAGCAGCAGCATCAGCAGATGAGCTGGATTCACTATCACCACTGGCCTTGCTGGATCCCTTGATGGAGGTTTTACCAGATGCAGCGCTAAAACTTGAAGAAGCACCTTTACAGACGTAACTTCCCTCGATTCCTTTATCCTTGGCCAGATCGTTCAGGTCGGAACAGTCAACGTCACCGTCGGATTTCAAAGATAGAGAGCCTCTAACTGATTTCAAAGAGTCGAGTGTAACGTTGGAAATGTTACCCAAGATTCTCACAGATCCAGAGACAGATTTGAGATTTTTAAAAGAGATGGATTCAACGTCGGTATTGTTCTGGACAATAAGATCACCGCTAAGGGTTTTCACGTTATCGATTTTAACTTTTTCCAACTCATCGTTCCCGACAAAACTGATTGTTTCTCCTACAGTGGTCAAGTTGTCCAAGTTAAGGGATTTGATGGTGTTGTTGTTAAGATGAAGGGTTCCGTTAACAGCCTCAAGGCTTCCCAGGGACACATTTGAAGCCTTTGAAATGGTGATGTTATTGGCCCAGATCAAAGAGTCAAAAATAGCTTCGAGACCATCCCCGTTGGCTGTGATGGACAAGGAGTTTGAGACGGTTTTCAACTCGGATTCTAAGGATTCGAGTCTGTTGTTGTTGTTAAGGTTGTAGGTTTCAACGTCCGAAACGCTGATGCCCTTGAGACTGGATAAGGCGGTATCGGAAAGCAGAATCGAGCCCGCCTCGGTAATTCCACTGGTGAAACCGAGCTCTTGTACAGCGGGCAAGGTTACAAAGCTGACGGATCCGACCTTCGTGAGCACAGGGAAGGAGAGTTTTTCGAGAACGGTCAAGTCCTGTAAAGTGAATTCATCATCGATCAAAACAAGGCTATCGGCAGAGAGACTGGTCAATTTGGTTGCATTTGAAACAATCAAAGATCCCAAAATTTGTTGAACACCAGAGAGACTGGCAGTGTCGATATCACCCTTGATGAGAATGTCACCTGAGACCGCTTTACATCCAGACAAATCATCAAGATTTGACTGGGCAGTTACGGTTTTGGTCTTGTAGGAACAACCGGAACTGACTTGAAGAGTTTTGATTTCGGATTTGGTAGAGGAGGTTGAGTTTGCTAAAAAAACGACGACGACGACGAGGAGATTAGCAAATATAAATGAACATACAAAAGTAAATGGATTATGGATACTGACCAGCCAAGGCGCTGCCAATAGCAATGGAGACAATAGCAGATGTTTTAAATAGCATTATTAGAGAGGGGAATAAAATGAGGATTACAAGAGTGTTGGAAAGCGAGTGTCAGAGATTTGGAGAAAACAAAAGCTGCTTGTATATAAAGATTGACTAGGGAAAAAAGAACTATGAAGAGGGGAGAAGAAGAGAGAAGAGAGAGAAAAAAGAAATGGAAATGGAAATGGAAATGGAAATGGAAACATTCAGGCGACTCCTTCGGTTTGGATATTATGCGTTTTGATATTCATCATCATACCAGTCAGTCTCACCTCAGAAAAACAACCAAAAAAAAAAACGAAAATGAAGCAAGCGAAAATCACCAAACCTCCTACAAAAAATTACAAGCGCCTGTAAATTTGCACTCGCACTTTTTACAATCTTTTAGTTTTTAGTGTTTATTTTATTTTTGGGTCTGGAGAACTACTTGTGCCTGGCTGAGCCACGAACCAATGTCTCACAAACATACGTGGTGTGTATTTGGAATGAGCCTTGTCGATTGCTATTAGACGCCGAATACTTGTTGCGATTAAATGATTGATTGATTGATTGACGGGTTTTTCTACTTCTTATGCCCTGTTAATGATGTAATAGATGGAAGATTTCGTGCCTGTCGGTTGGGAAAAATGTTTAGTACTGCCCCTGCCAGCTGCTGCTGCTAAATGAAACTGCATTTAAGCGTGTTTGAGAATTTCTTACACTCAAAAAAAAAAGTAAAGTAAAAAGGGAAACCTAATTCACCGTTATCCATCCTCATCTAAGTTAATCGAGATTTATATAAAAGAAACCGGAGGAGCCCCCTCTACTTGGGTAAAACAAAACATGCTGAAGACAAACATGTTTTGTTTAAATTAGCTATTCCAGCTTCTCGTTAGCACCAGCACCAGCACCAGCACCAGCAACTGTACTTGGCGTGTTATTAATGTCCAACTGTATCGCGCCTTTCTGAACAAATTGCAATTCGGGGAAAAAACCTAACCGCCAGATAAATTGATATAAATCGCCCTGACCCAATAAAAGAACTCGCAGATACTCCTGATAAACGACATAAAAGTATACCCTATTTGCAAACATGTTAGAAATCTCATATACCCCCCACCATAAAAAAACGTAGTGTGTTTCGTACTCACCCAGTTCCAGTGAGCAAATGCCACCATCCGTGTCCTTCAAGTATAAATCCATATGGGATCCCCCAGGTTCGCTTTGTAGAGGTGAGAATTTCACAAAGGTGAATATCAACTTGCCAAAGAGCATATCCAAGAAGGAAGGATGCGGTTCCCAAAACCATGGCTCTGTTCAGATTTTTCCGAGCAGATAGATCTTGGATTTCTCTATTTGCAAGGATTGCGGATTTGGCAACGATGACAATGTTCAATATGGCGTAGGCTGCTTGATGGATTGTCGGGTCCTTGAGGACCAGGTACACAACGGTCAACAGAGCAGCAGCTAGAGTTATCTGGCACCCGACCCAAACCGATTCTGCTTTACTCTTGTTAAAAGAGAAAAGAGACCAGTAAGGAACACAGGTGGCATAGATCATGGGCAGTTCATCCAGCAGTTGGTACTTGTATAGCAGAGTCATGTGAAACATCCAAGACCCGACCCCGACCAAAGCAAAGCCGAACGAGATGAGGTAGAAGCGAAACTCGAGCTTTGTCTTGTAGACGCCGTACATGGAATAAAGCGCCAATAGGATGAAAACCGAGTTCGTCGTTGTATTTAGTGCTTCGGCCATATAGTATGAAACAACGTAGTTTTCCTCACACCAGTCGATTGTGGAGGTGCTGTATTGAATCCAGCAACACAAAAAGGTCAGTCAGTCAAAAAAATGCGATGAGATGGGTTCGATGCATCCTTGCCGCGGCAATAACAACACAAATATAAGATCAAGATGATGATGAAGAAGATGATAGATGATGAGACATTTATCCCTGATCCTCCGAAACCTGGGTTGTTCAGGAGGCTCTAGGAAAATAGCACTGCCATAGCCACAATCAACCATTTCTCTCATCTTTGTTATCTGGCTTACTCACCTCTTGCCCCAGTAGCCCTCCTCTAGCGGAGACGGATACTCGATTGCGCCGGGAAGCATTGCGAGTGCGATTTGCAATTGGAATTGAGTAGCGGGGAGATATAAGCGAGATCTTAGCGGTGGCGGGAGACACAAGTAAAGATAATGGGAGGTCTCCAAGATGAAGCCGGTACTTATATAATGGAGGAGGTTCCGATGCCTGATCTCTGGCTTCCGTCCGTTTTAATGCCGCTCGGCACCGACCGCCCCGGGAGAAGTCCAGTGCTGGGGTTTACCACGGGGTGTAAACTCCAGCACTGCTCAGAAGCACGTTCTCCTCGCACACACACCCCCCACAGGGCCGCCGCCACCACCACCACTGCCATCAACTGTAGCACTTTCACTCGAGCTTTCCACTGGTATAGATGACGCCTTCTCTGCCGTGTGTTAGACGCGAAGCACTGTCTGACAAGTGCACGGCAGCTGTTATCTTTCTGCACGGGTTGGGGGACTCCCCCACTGGATGGGTGTTTTTGGCAGATCAGGCCAGACGGGCAAGGAGACTGGATCATGTCAAGTTTATCTTTCCCGAGGCTCCTAGCCAGCCCTTGACATTGGTGAGTGTATCTAAGCTCTATACGTCAGGCATGGTATTGGGAAAAATGTAGCGCGCTGACCTTTTTTTTTTGAGAATTTAGAACTACGGGATGGTGTTACCATGCTGGTTCGATATCAAGGCTCTTAGCAACGTGTTTGACGATGAGGATGAAGCAGGAGTGATTCAGAGTTATCAACTTTTAAAGAATTTGATCTATGAGGAAATTGATTCGGGTATTCCTCCAGAACGGATTGTGATCGGGGGTTTTAGCCAAGGGTGCTCTCTGACGCTTTTGGTATGTCAAGACATGTTGATGATGCTTGCCGGACATGTTTGGATCAAAAGTACTAAAAAACAAAAAAACATGAAATGTGATATGAAAATTCACTTTCATTTTTTAGACTGCTGCTACTTTTTCACTCAGACTTGCTGGATTCATTGGTCTTTCCGGGTTTTTCGCCGCTCAACCATATGCTATAGATGTGAGTTACCAAAGTCCAATTTCAATTTCAATTTCAATTCCAATTCCAATTCTCTCGACTTGTCTTGTCTTTTGTTTATTTTATTTCATCCAATCTGAATCTGAATCCGAATCCGAATCCGAATCTTACCGTTGACGTTTTTAAAATCACATAGAATCAAACAGAAACAAACAAAACAACCCCATTTTTTCTTGCCCATGGCAGTTCCGATAACGTTGTTCGACCGGAATTGGCAGATAATTCAAACCAAGTATTGACAAAATTACTCAACCATACAAACGTTCAATATCAACTATACGAGAATCTTACCCATTCCGTAAGTCCTGAGGAAACCGAAGATATTTTGAAGTTTTTGGAGCATACTTTACCAAACACAAGGTGATTTAGAAAAAGTTTGCTGCTGCTTTTATCTGGTATTTTTTTTTTTTTTTTGGTTTGTTTTCTCTGTATTAATGTGTCTACATTTGACATTTGGATTTCTTTTATTATCACCCCCTTTTTGGATTTATTCATATTAAAAAACTCGTTTTATTCCCTCCCTCCTCCGCTCATATTAATTTTTTTTTTGCGCCATTTTGTGCCATGCTCGGCTCTTGATCCCCCACTCTCATATCGGTCCATCCCCATACATCCTTCATCTACTACTATTCTACTGTTTTGAACTTTTAAAAAAAAAGGACGAAGCACAATACAGATTGCTAGATAGGTAGGTCACTTAGAAGGATGATGCAACAAACAAATCAACAACAATGTACAGTATGATTTTTCACATATATATATATATATTCTCTTTTTTCTTTCTCATCAAACAGAGTAGTAACAGCACCATCAAATCAATTGTTGATAAAGTCGATTTTGGATTCATCGGCTGGTTTTTCTGTATAGACATAATAACTGTGATTTACTCTTCTCCACTACTTTTATCCGTTAAAATTACTTTGTTACATGTATGTATGTATGCAAATATCCGTCCGGGCCGAGAATGGCCAAATTGGGGAAATAGTTAATGCCCAAAAACAAACAACAAACAACCAAAAAAGTGTCTTAACAAGGGAAGCAGAACAAAGCGGCGGCGGCGGCGGCGGGATAAAACAAACAAACAAAAACAAACTTTTTTGCGGGCATTACCAGTTTTGTTTTTTTAGGGTTCGAGCATAACTAACTCACTTCAAAGAGTTTTTGTGTATAATAGCCTGGATGTGTCTGTAATTGCAAAAGAAACATGATTGATTGATGGGGGTGCATTACTAGTTTGTGCAGTTTGGGTAATATCTATCTAGCCCTTCAACGGTTTTTCGGAAGCAATAAGCGCTTAATTCTCGAGATGATTATGCGGACAAAGCACAACAAAACAAATACAAATAATAATAATAAATGCGAAAAATCCTGGTAGAATCATTAGGGGGTCATCTAATAGTCGCCTTCTTCTGATTTTGCCGACATTTCGTGCTTCTTCTTATCGTTTTTCTTGTTACATCATTCTGCTTTTGGACTAGTAACGGGACGGGAACCCTTGATTGGCCCAAAACAAACTTTGAATATTTTTTTTTGCTCTCTCTACCTTTACACATTCTACGTTTACCAGCAACGTCCATGCCCATGTCAAAAAATCAACAACAGCAAAAAAAAATAAAAGATTCATGATTACTTGATTGATTAAAAAAGAAAATACACAACTGAACTACTAAACAAAGTCAGCGTATCTGAGGTATAAAATGACTGATAGGGATTAAGAATAAAACATGTCCGGATTAGAAAATTTAGTAGGATGCATATCTCCAAAAACTAGCACAGGGAAAAAAATCCTTTCATCGCTCTACATAACTTTCTCTGCAATGTATTACTGGATGGATGAGTGAGTCTAGTCGGTACCGCAGTGGAACCACAAACGGTTGTAGCTGCTTCTTTGGCAGTTGAGGTTATCTTGGTGCAATTGGACAATGGCCTTGTCACCACCCTTCTGCCATGATCTAGCAAAGCACGTTCCATTCTTCTCAATAGGCCTCCAAGAGTGATGTGTAGAGTCAAACTTGAGAGAAACACTGTGCTCATGGGTAACCTTGACGGTCTGGACCTCGTCCTTGCAGTCCTTGTCGGAGTAAATGGCAACGGTCATCTCTGGCTCAAGAACATCCTCATCCTTGACCTTTCTCTTTTCGAGGAAAGAGCGGAATTCGGTAATCTCAATGTCGTCGTTATCGTAGGTGATTTCAACCTCAGTGGTGGGTCTAGCAACGGCAAAAGTGGCCATCAAGAAGCTGGCGGCAACAAACTTTCCAAAAAGCATAGCGGAGGTCGGGTCGAGAGGATTAGTTGAGAGTGCAAAAACCGGCAAGTGCTCGGGGATGGGGAGTACAAAGAGAGGTAGAGAGTGAAAGGGTGAAAGAGGGAGAAAATGGCTCTTCAGGGAGGAGCGGCCTTTATATAGGCGAGCCCAGCACCTGCGGCCGAGCGTCCCTCCGCGGCCGCTGATTGGCCCGTTCCGCTCCCTCTATCGTCCACCCACGCACCCGCCCGTTCCGCTCGGACCCGGGCCTGGGACCCGTGGTCCAACCGCTGCTGGAGATGCTGGAGACGCTGGAGACGCTGGAGATGCTCTGGGACCGTGGGCACGGCCTGGGGCTCTGGAGTGGACTCTGGAGTGGACTCTGGAGCTCGGCCTGGGGCTCTGGGCCCGGGAGCCAGCGCCAGAAGCTCGAAAGCCCGCGTGCAGCAGCGCAAAACACAAAATGGCGGCGGCTGTTTTCTGTGCGAGCTGCCATTGTCAGTTCCACGGCTCCAGCGCCAGCGCCAGCTCCAGCTCCAGCCGGGAACCGCTACAGACCACAATGGCACAGACACCACGGTCTCGCGGTCTCGCGCGACTTGTATGGACCGCCCGCATAGACATGGAGTGCAAGCACAAATGTGAATGCAAAAAACGTGGACATCTACTCTTGCTCCCGTCTAGGAGAATCTGTCCCGTCTGATTGGTTCCGCAGCACCCATATCTGATATAATAACTGTGCTCTTATCATCTTTTTCCCTCATGTCCCCCCTTTCCAACCCATTCTATTCCGTGTTTTACGTGATATCTGAGAGAAACTGGTAGTCCTTTGTTCCCAATGATAGAGACCAGAATCCATCGAAAAAAAAGAAAAATGTGGTAAAAGCTAGAGAAAATTCAACAGCTATATAATAACATAAACACAAAAACTAATAAAGATGATCACACTACGTAATTTCTCCGCAAGAAAAACACACTATCGTTGCGAGCCTCCTCCATACTGATCATACTGATATGGCCTGCCATACGTAGGCTGCTGCTGCTGCTGCTGCTGCTGCTGCGATTGTGGCTGCTGCTGCTGGTAGAATGTAGGAATAGGAGGTGGTGGTCGCGATGCAGACTGCGCTGCTCCCCCATACATCGATTCATCAAACGCAGAGGGATGATTGTAAGACGGAATAGCACTGTTTCTCGCCGGCTGGGCTTGAGTAGGCCCCATGGGCACTTTGGGCGGCAAACTGGGCAAGTTGGGCACGTTGGGCACACTGGGAGGCTGCTGGAACCCCGGGTGTGATGCATACGAGCCCGTGAAACCCTGACTGGGACCATAGGGCTGCTGCTGTGCCGTCATGTGTTCGCTGGGTCGCGGAATGCTGTAGTTCACTGGCGATTGTGACGGCGGCGGCTGGTAGAATGGCGCTTGCGATTGTGACCCGACTGAATACTGTCGGTCTCCAGGACGAGGTATCGTCCCGTACATGCCTCGCTGCTCCGAACCATATCCCCCAGAAGTCTGTGGCTGCTGCTGCTGCGACTGCTGCTGTGGAGAAGGCAGAGATGGTGGTGGACGAGGCCCCGAAGAAAACGTCAAGTTGGCAAACCGATCTCGTAAATCCGCCTGCTCCCTTTCCCTTTCCTTACTCGCACCTTCCTCCTCAATTGAACGACTCAGCCGTGAGGCCTCGTCCCGTCGGTTAGAAACAAACTGCACCACATTCTTCTTCAAAGATTCTGCAAAACTGTACAAGTTTTGATAAAATTCAAGCCCCTTTCTGTATCCATCCGCACCGGATTTCCAATTCTCATAAGCAGCGCCAAACTTCTCCATCAACTGTCTATGCTTGGATGACGATTCTCTTTGACTTGCCCTAGACCTGCGAATCTGCGGGTCCTGTACCACCAAATCCCACGTTTCTTTCAATTCGCCAATCAAAGACTGCTGTTGCCCAATACTTGTCGCCAGTCTCTTTTGATACGGAATAAACTTTTCCAATTCAGACGCAAATAGCGTCTCCTGAATGTTTGGTATTTTCTTGTTCAAAATCAATAATGAGGAAATGTCATCTTGATGCACCTCAACCTTGAATTCTTCATATACCGTCGCCCTCTCCTTTTTAACCTCATACAGCTTTTTAATCAATTCCTCTGTCCTCCGTAAATTGTTCTTTGTCGTTGCAGTTTCAGATAAATCTATATCCAAAAGACTCGTGGAACCTCCCCCCACCACAACTGCTCCTACATCTGGAGATTGCTTCGTAAACAGTGATTGCAACTCCACATTGTTTGGCCCCTTTGACAATAACGAAATCTCTTCACCATAAGGGCTCAACAATTTGCTCAACTCAACGTCTGAATCTATAGCATCAACCAAGGATTGCTTTGCCCTTTGAAGCTCACTTCGAAGTCCATCATTCTGGAAAGATGATTGCGATTGTGTCCATCGATCTCGATACTGCGTTTTATAATTTTGATACTCGTCTTCCTCTGAGGAAAGCAAAGATTCCGCAAAATGTATCAACTCTTTGATCTTGTTCTTCTCATCCTCGAGTTTGGAAAGTTGTACAGGAGCAGACGAACTGATCTCAATAGCCCAACTGGTAACTTGCGGATCAATAACAGCAACACTCTCGAATCCATCTCCATCTTTTGAAGATCCATTCAAATACTGCCGAAACTCCGAAATTGACGCTGGGAGTTTCAAGTACTCCAAAGTGGAGCTCAATTCCTCATCTGCTACCTCAATCTTCTCACCTTCCGCCCTCACCAACTTGGCCTTCTCTTCAGAATACAAACTGCTTTGTTCATGAACAGCAAGTGGAATCAACTTGTCAAAAATATCTTTCCCCACAATCTTGCTAATATCTTGATCGCTGATCCCCGTAGGCTTTGCAAAATCCAATGGTGCAATCTCCGTTAAAGAACTGGTTGCTGGGATATGTGCATGGTAAATGTAGTCATTGTCCTTTTCCAAAGTTTCCGCCAACTCTTTTAAAACCTCATCCAGATCTTTGAGCTTGGCGCTAAAGTCATGATAACTGGAAGGAACAGAAGATTGAAGAGCATCTTTAATTGCAACCTGCGCCATTTTACAATATGCAATTGCTTCTCCTGGTTTCCGATCACTGAGAGCAAGAGCATTAAGACGATTCGCAATTGCAAGATAATAAAAACTTTTAATTTTCGCAAATACACACCATGACTTATCCCCCCATCCACGATCATGAATTGTAATCAACGAAGTTTCCGCTCCTTTATACATATTACTAGCAGATTTCGCAAGTCTTGAAGCAATCAAATACTGTTTTGGATCGTTCTTCGCCAATGCATTTATAGCAAATACTTCTTGAGCTTGAGCCAACATGAGCTTGGACAAGGCATTCACTGTATCCTGTTTGAGATCCTCACTTGGTGCATGCAAAAAGTTTTCTGAAATAAACTTGAATATACCGGCTGCTGATTGGAAACTTGTGTAGGCGACTTTGACTTCATCTGTATCCGTACCAATGTGCGAATAAACAGCACCCAAATTGAATAGCGTAGAGGCCTTTTCAAAGGCAAGCGAATGTTGAGATGACGGCGTATGGGTTAGAGCATCATACCTAGAATCTTTGTTAGAAAGTCTCCCTTTTCCCCAGTGCCGCCGCTCGCCGCTCGCCGCTCGCCGCTCACCTCTCGCAGCCAGTCTCATGTTATTACTTACCACGTTAGAGTGATATTGACACCCTTCTGTTCAACGGGAACACGAAGATCCAACAATTCCAATTGTCCGTAGTACCGGTAGAGAATGTCTCGACCAACAACATCTTTGCCAGCACCACGCATGTCCTGGCGGAGCTTGTCGAACAATGCGGTTTCCTCGGTAAAGCTGTCCCAAGTGCCGTATATCCTCGCAATGTAGGTTCGAAGCGGCGCCTTCCAATCGACATTGTCGGTGGACTTTGTGGGAAGAGCGATCATGGGCGACGACTTCATCCTGGGCGGTGGCAAGAGACTCTGGCTCCTCGATCTGATCTGGCTCCTGATGAAGCTCGCCAGCCCACGCAGATGGAAGCAGCAGCCCCCAACCCCAGACCCACACACCCACACACCCCCGGGGCAAAGACCTCCAAAAAGTGCTCCATCAAGCAAGACAGAACTGGAGCTTTATTACCATGTCTGACCCCTTCACGCTGCTAGAGACCGAATTCGACAAGTTCAAATCCAAAGAGGGCCTTTCAAAGTGTGTCCGGGATGTAGACACACTTCTGGCCGTGTTGGAAGGAACGGAGAGAAAGGTTAGACAAGGTGAGTGCTCGCCTCTATCACTAACCTACTCCTTTCTTGCCACTTGCGAGAATCCACCCGTTGTTAACAGTTTCTCTATTGTAGACCCAGAGCGCTCTTCAGAATACATAAGCCTGTTAAAGTCTCGCTATTCCAGATGGTCTGATTCTATCACTGCTAGCCAAAAATCCGCCCATAGTGCTCAGACCAAGTTTAGCCGAGCTCTAGATAAAGTATGATGATCCTATCCCTCTTTTGGTGATCCAGAGTGTCATTAACATACTTTTCCAGGTGTTTACTGTGGATACGAGCACAGCATTCGATCCTTCGGCCTTGACGCCGGACTTAAACTACTATATAAACCGTGCAATTGTAATGCATCTAATACGGAGTGGGAATTTTGAAGCTGCTGGGAAACTGATGAAGGAAAAAGATATCTCGATACCCCCTGAATTACTGGGGAAATTTGAACAAATGAACCAGATTATAGAATCTTTATTGGAAAAGAAAGATTTGGAACCTGCTATAGAATGGGCATCCAAAAATAGGCAAGAGTTACTGGATCGAGGTAGTAATCTGGAGTTTACTCTAAGGAAACTACAATTTGTAAACCTTTACAAGACAAAGGGTAGACTGGATGCCTTGGCTTACGCAAGAGACAATTTTTTCAAGATACCTAATGCAAATGTGGAACCCATTTCAAAGTTAGCAACTGCTTTACTCTATGATTCGGATACGGATTACCATCCATATCATGAACTAATAGCTTTTGAACCAAGCTCTTTTAACGAAGTCGCCATAATGTTTTCCCGCGAGTTTTGTGGGTTATTGGGTCTTAGTCCCGAATCACCGCTATATATAGCAGTGACTGCTGGAATTCTATCTCTTCCAACTTTAGGAAAATATGCCTCAATCATGATTAAAAAAAGAAAAGCAGAATGGACAACTCAAAAAGAATTGGCTGTGGAAATTGATCTTCCAGAATCTCTTATATTCCATCCCATATATGTTTGTCCTGTCATGAAAGAGGAAACAACAAAGGATAACCCTCCAATGATGCTCCCTTGTGGTCATATCGTTTCAGATTCTGCCTTGAAATCACTATGTCGTGGAGTTTCAAATACCAGCTTTAAATGCCCTTATTGTCCCGAATATTGTACTTCTACACAGGCAAAAAGGGTCAGATTTGGTTGAAATCTGGAGAGATATGAAAGATCATTTAATTGCATAATGAAATTATGTACTTTACGAAGGAAATCATTCTTAATAGTTTTTTTTTTTTTTTTTTGTCTTGATTGATTTTATCGGGAATATTGATAAGCGTAGACTTACCCGGCCAGGACACTCACCCTTGTGCATCTCTAGAAAGAACGCCATTGTGATAATCATCAGGCAAAGATAGTCTGCTTTCTGCTGCTGCCATGCCGTCTAACCCAACTCTTGGTAAGCATTGGCTTTTTTTAAAACTTTTGAATAGAAGCATTTACTAATGGACTTGCTAAGGCTGGGAGCGAGTTCGGGATAGGTTTTACAGAGTTAGAGAATGTTATACACTTGCATGGGAGAATATCGACCTTGATGATTATCAAGTTGCATTGGCTCCCTTTGGAAGTGCGATTGGTAAGTTACAAATCTTTTTCTTTTCTCTTGTATTCAAACAAGTCTCGATTTTTTAACGCTTTTTTTCTTTCTTTCTTTCTATTAGCTTTATATAAACTGGAACACAAGGTTAGAGAATATCGGTCTACAGATTTCAAAACTTCTGGAATTTGTATTTATACATCCTATGGTAATTTGCTTCAACAAATACCTTGGAGTAGTCTGACGAATGGGAAAATTAGAGGACTTGGATGGTCTTCGGAAGAACATTTGATAGTGGTAAAGGAAGATGGCACTGTTCGAGAATATTTTGATTTTGGAGGCAACTTTAATGAGTTTACTCTAGGTATAAGTCTTGAAAATGGGGAAAACGTTGTACAGTGCAAGTTTTGGAGTCATGGATTTGTTGCTCTTCTCAATGATAATAGCTTTATTTCTGTATCGAGTTATACAGACCCACATCCAAAACGACTTTCACCATTACCAATTGGTGTGACAAACGGTAAGGCGAAGGAAGGTCAAACGACTAACAACAACAACAACAACAACAAAGAAATAGTTCATGGCTGGACAGTATTATCACCCATGCATAGCCTAAGCCAAAGTGCGGAAGTGATTGTGAGTTATGGCAAGACTGTTGTTGTTCTCGATTCTGCAAATTCTTTGGATCAACTGTTTAAAGAAGGACCTTTCAGTTTTGTATCGGTTTCCCCCAATGGCATGTTTGTGGCACTTTATTCTAAATCTGGAATGCTCTGGGTTATCTCATCCGATTTCCAACGTAAGCTTTCCGAATACAATTCCCAAACGAAAAACCAACCGAGAAACATTGCATGGTGTGGGAACGATGCCGTCGTTATAGCATGGGAAGATGAAGTTAGGCTTATCGGACCTGGAAATGGAACTGCGATTTTTTACTACGACGATCCTATACATATTTCCGCAGAAATTGACGGCGTACGGATCTTATCATCGGTTAAACTAGAATTCCTTTCTAGAGTATCTGATATAACGGCAAATGTTTTCAGAATCGGCTCCACTTCTCCATCTGCCGTTCTGCTTGATTGTATTGATCAATTGGACCGACATTCTCCAAAAGCCGATGAAAATCTCCAACTTATCAAACATCAACTTACAACAGCAGTTCAAAACTGTATTAGAGCAGCAGGAGATGAATTTGATACCTATCTTCAGAAAAGATTACTACGTGCAGCTCTATTTGGGAAATCTGCTTTAGAATTGTACAACGGTGATGAATTTGTCGAAATGTGTAACGCCCTCAGGGTTATGAACGCAATTAGACAATATGAAGTTGGCATCTTTATAACATATGATGAATATGTCAAACTTACCTCTGATGGTCTGATTAAACGACTCCTGGCAAGAAATTCCCATCTAACTGCTTTCAGAATAGCCGAATTCCTTCGACTTCCAACCGATGCAATATACATCCATTGGGCATGTAGCAAGATTCGACAGTCTAGTGAGAACGATGAAACTCTTTGTCAAACAATTTCGGAGAAGTTGAAAAAATGTCCTGGCATCTCATTCGAAGCCATCGCGAAAACCGCATACCAGGAAGGAAGAGCCCGTCTTGCTACGTTATTAATTAACTTTGAACCAAGACCAAATAGACAAGTTCCACTGTTACTGGATATGGAAGAGGATGAGATTGCTTTGATTAAAGCGTGTGACAGTAGCGATACAGACTTGATCCTCTACGTTCTTATTTTCCTTCAGAGAAAGTTAACCCTTGGCCAATTCTTCCAGATATTGACTGGGAAAGTCAGTGCAATCGCTCTATTTGAATCATATCTACTTTCAAGAATCAAATACTCGGACTTTATCGCTGTTGACCCCGATACATCAAGCTCAAACTTCAAACTCTTGATCGATTTTTATTACCAGGACGATCGGAAACTGGAAACCACAAATGTGTATTTGAAAGAGTCCTTTAAAACAAAGGACGTGGATGATAAGATATTGGGCATAAAACAGGCACATAAGGTTTACGGAAGCGAACTAAAGAAATTATCCCCCGATATTCAGCTGGATGCCAAGGCTTTGGATGAACAATTGCGATTGTTAAACCTTCAAAAAAAATTGGAATCCGATTATGAACAGGATTTCTTACACAAATCGTTAACAGACACTATCTACGCTTTGATCTACATTGGTCAAGGAGCAAGGGCAAACAAGGTCAAATCCGAATTCAAACTTACCGAAAAGAGGTTTTATTGGATCAAGTTAAGAGCTCTTGTGGCAAGACGACAATGGGATGATTTGTTAGAATGGGCAAAATCTAAAAAGTCTCCTATAGGATACGAAGCTTTCTACTATGAATGCCTGACGGCTGGCAGTAAGAGACAGGCCACAGGATTTGTACCTCTCTGCACTAATCTTTCCCATAAAGAACGCATTGATCTATATCTCCAGGCCGACGATGTAAGGCATGCCGCAGAGGAAGCGGTGAAACATAAGGACTTTGAGCTTTTGAGTTCAATTGAAGAGAGAGCAGAGGCATTGGGCATACAGGGTGCGTCTACTATTATAGCCGAATATAGACAGCAGCCCAGAAGATAGCAATAGCGATAGTTTATCAAATATATCCCTCCTCTAACTCAAGGTGTTGCATCGAAGGGAACCAGCTTTCCCTTACTAATGTTTCCACATGTTGATCCTTCTTCGCCGGTTAGCCAACCAGGAATCCGCTTTGGATCCACAACACCTTTGGTTGCCAATTCATGGAGGCCGCCAAATACATCATTGCCCAAGAGTCGGATCGATACTTTAGGAGATGGCACATCCAGAAGTTGTGTAGGTTTAGAATGCCGGTGTATCCGTTCCCGAATCGTGAAATGGGCATGCTGAATGGGAACATGAGATGAGAATTCGTTCTCGAAATGAGAAATAGTGGTTGCTTTCTTCAAAGGGAACTCCAAAAAATCATGTCCATCTTCAGTTTGTTCATCATCATCATTTCCTTCCTCCTGTTCGTCATTGTCATCATCATCTCGGTAACCCATACGCATCTTTGTTAACGATTTCCTAGGCGACCGAACAGCTTCAAATAGTTGATATGTTTTTTTGCTCTTCTTAGGTGTAGTCATTCCAGTAAACCGTAAGTTTGCTAGTTTTCTTCTCTTTAAGTCCTGCCTGTCCGTTTCTACAGTTTCAAGCGGTGGCTCTTGCTTTTTCTCTAGTAGCTTTGATAAACTTGATCGATCATCCGTATTTTTAGACCTACTACTTTCCTTTTTGTTTTCGTCATTTGTGACAATAGAAGAGATGCTCTCAATGCCATCTGTTGTAGGAGCAGTTAATGGTGATAGATCGATAGAATCTTGAGCATATGGTGCCCAGGCTCCAAGAGAGCAAGAAAATCTTGAGGCTCCTTTTAATATATGTAGAGACTCTATTGACTTTATAGGTATTGTTGTGTCTACCTTAAGCTTTATGTTTGAGGATGGTTGTGAAAGTGACCTTTCCACCGATTGGAGTATTATCTGTGATACAGTATCTGTACCTGGACTGTGAATAATATGGGAGGAGTTCATGGGAAGCGCGACAAAAAAAGGTTTTCGTGATGCGAGTAAGGATCTCAAGGAAATCGTGTTTGATTTAGAGACTGCTTGGGCAAATGCCTGTGTATCAAATACCTGAATCCGTATAATTAATAGGGGAAGATGAGGATGTCTACAAATATAGATATGCTGTAAAATAAAAATTAGTTTTCCAACAAATATTATCGATTTGTCACTGGTAACACACTTACATTTCTGAAAAGGGGGTTTAAATCAATAGTCAGTCTTTCTAAGAACCGTTGGGGATCTAAGCTCACTGCGTGCTCTAATTGTTTCGGTTAGACGGCCTAGATTTTTGACAGTAATAAGAGGTTTACCACACACCATTATTGTTTGCATTGTAAGCGGTTGATGAGATCCAGGGGTAAAGATTAGGCCTATCCACAATGCCTTTACCTATAGTTAGACCATGGCCCGTTCAGAAACAAGATACAATTTCTTACATTGACAGTCTATCTGCGCAAACTGCAGCAGGTTGAACCCGGAACTCCAAACGTTGTTGACAATTAAATCAGCACTGCTCTTTTTCGACCTCTGAGAATTCTGAATCTTTTTCAAAGACTCTTTAATCGATTGAAGGTACGCATCAAGAGACAGATCAACTATATCTTCTGGTAATTTAGGACGCGTAGGAGCTAAATGAAGCCATGACTGGGCCAGATCAAGAATCGACTTTGTAGGCAACCGAAGTAGGTATTGTCTGGTATATCTCCGCGACTGAGGTGGAATAAATGTATTGGGAAGAGGCGCATTCTTTTTTATTCCAGTTGACGACATGGAGACGGGTGAATCATGGAGAAAGCCTGCACTTCTGTGTATATAAAGTTGGATTTCCTCGATAAACAATTAGACAAGATCCAACGAGTGTTACCCGCACTTTAGTCAGATGCCATATTTTTTTTTCTTATTTGAAATTTTCAGAATGAAGAAGCTCTTTCTTTGCAAAACAAAATAGATTATTTTTGCAATCCATGTCTGAAAAAGAAGGTGGTAACGATGGAGGGATAGATTCCAGTACTCTGTTTGTGAGGTCTATTCCGTTCAGCGTTACATCTGAAGAACTGTCTGATTTTTTCTCTCAGTTTGTTCCTGTGAAACATGCAGTTGTGGTTAAGGATAACGAGAACAAATCTAGAGGCTTTGGGTTTGTCAGTTTTGGAATGAAAGAAGATGCATCTAAAGCGCTACAAGAATCTCGAACAAATAAATTACAAGGCCGAGCTCTAAAAGTGGAAATTGCCAAAAAGAGAGAAAGAAGAGGAGACGAAGAAAGTAATGGCAGCGGTATCGATAACCGGCATAAACATACGGATGAACCCATTGAGAAACGGAGACCGAGACTTATTATCAGAAACATGCCATGGTCTGTTCGAAACCCAAAAAAATTGGAGCAGATATTTTCCAAGTATGGAACAGTGACCGATGCGTATATTCCCAGAGGAAAGAACGGGAGAATGACTGGATTCGCCTTTGTGACAATGAGAAAGCAGGCTGATGCTGAAAAGGCAATTCAAGAATCAAAAGGGTTAGAAATAGAAGGAAGAGAAGTGGCAGTGGACTTTGCCGTTCAGAAAACTGATTGGTTGAAGATGAAGGAAGACGTGGGCGAAGAGAATGAAAAAGACGATGAAGAGGAGGAAGATGATGAGGGTGAGGAAGATGAAGATGACAATGAAGAGGAGAGCGCAAGCGAAGATGAAGATGAAGATGATATCAGCGTTGACGACAATGACATTAACATGGATACTGATTCTGATAGCGAGGACGAAGAAAAGAAGAAACCTGAAAAAGAGAAAAAAGTCCGACCTCCGAGTGAAGAATTTACACTTTTCGTTCGAAATCTCCCATACGACGCTACAGCAGAGTCTCTCAAGGACCATTTTGAGCAATTTGGATCTATCAAGTATGCCCTCCCTGTGGTTGATAAAGAGACAGGAGTGGCAAAGGGAACAGCCTTTGTCTCGTTTAGGAAGAAAGCTGAGTTTGAAGCTTGTCTTGCAAATGCACCCACTTCGGGCACCACATCTCTATTGATTGCGGATGATGTCCCAGTTGGATACGTATTCGAAGGCAGAATTTTATCGGTTGCAAAAGCGGTAACTAGAGACAGAGCGGAAAAGTTATCAGAACTAAGCTCTGCAAAGAGAAAAGAGCTATTGGGAAAAACCCCCGAGGAAAAAGACAAGAGAAACCTCTTCCTGCTAAACGAGGGAAGGGTCACTGGTGGATCCAAACTAGCAGAACTACTCACAAAGGAAGAAATGGAAATAAGGGATCAAAGTTTCAAATTGAGATCACAACAGTTGAAAAAGAACCCAAGTCTACATATAAGTTTTACCAGATTGGCCATTAGAAATTTGCCTCGAGCCCTTTCTTCGAAGGCACTCAAGACGCTGGCGCGTAAAGCTGTTGTTGAGTTTGCTAAAGAGGTGAAAGAATCAAAAAGGCAACCCTTGAGTAAAGAAGAAGTTATTCGGTCAGTGAAGCATAAAGAAGGATGGAATAGTAGCAGCAAGGTGGAACCCGAGAAATCTGCTGAAGACAATAGCTCAAAGAAAAAGACCAAGAATAAAGGAGTTGTCAAGCAAGCGAAAATAATCATGGAAGTTAAAGATTCAGGGGAGTTTGGAAGGAGCAGAGGTTACGGTTTTGTTGAGTTTAGAGATCATAAAGCTGCACTTATGGGACTCCGATGGCTTAACTGCCACGAAGTTTCAGCTGAGGAGATAAAAGAAGGACTAACTGAAGAAGAGATAAAAGCATTACCACCCTTGGAAGCTGCAAAAAGACGGAGACTTATTGTGGAGTTTGCAATTGAAAACGCTCAGGTGGTCAAGAGGCGCCGAGATCGGCAATACATGGCCCAGAAGCCAAGAGACCTTAAGCGGAAACGAGAAGAGGAAGACGACAAAGAGGACCACAAAAGCAAATCAAAACAAAATAATGGCAAACACGCAAAAAAGGGCATCAAGAAGAGCAGAAGCAAGGGCGACGAGATAAGTAGTGCTCCAAAGAAAGAAACGCGAAAAGAGTCCTCTACAGATGACAAGACAAAGCAGATAATCATAAATAAGCGGAAACAAAAGCAAAAGAAGAGAAAAGGTAAATAAGCGAGTATTTAGAGATAGTAAATAGACATTAAGCTCTTTCTCTGGCATAATAAGTAATAAGCTCACAAGCGTTTATCGTACTCGTTCTCAGCATTACACATCCCCAAGTGTTGGACCTCTCCTCCTTTGATACGGTCCTCTCTCAACCACCAACAGGTACTATATTATGTCAATCCCTACCTCACAGTAAGTGTTTTATATATTTCAAATACTGGAGAGCCTTACTCTATTTTGGGGGCATTACTAACATCTTTTCTAGATTCCAGCAGTAAGTATACCTTCCCTATGGCGCGTATGGCGTCTGTGTTGGGGAAAAGCACATGGACCATTGTATCGATAATACATGCTGACATTTTCGATCTAGATTGGAAAAACTCGGAGAAGGCACCTATGCTACTGTCTACAAAGGGAGGAATAGGGCCACGGGGGCTCTTGTGGCGCTAAAGGAAATCAGTCTTGATTCGGAAGAAGGAACGCCATCAACAGCAATCAGAGAGATTTCGCTGATGAAAGAGCTCAATGATGAAAGCATAGTGACATTGTATGATGTGATTCACACCGAGAACAAGTTGACGCTGGTGTTTGAGTACATGGATAAAGATCTGAAAAAGTATATGGATGCCCATGGTCAACAGGGAGCTTTGAGTCCTGAGATTGTAAAATCATTCATGTTTCAGCTTCTACGGGGAATTATGTTTTGCCACGACAATAGAGTTCTTCATCGCGATTTAAAACCGCAAAATCTGCTAATAAACTCGAGAGGGCAACTGAAGCTTGGTGATTTTGGTTTGGCTAGGGCCTTTGGCATTCCTGTAAACACCTTCTCGAACGAAGTTGTGACGTTATGGTATAGGGCTCCTGATGTTTTGATGGGATCTAAGAATTACTCAACCTCGATCGACATTTGGTCCGCTGGTTGTATTCTTGCAGAAATGTTTACTGGTCGACCTTTGTTTCCTGGCTCTTCGAATGATGACCAGTTGATCAAAATATTTCGAATCATGGGCACCCCTAATGAACTTACCTGGCCCAATGTCTCGGCTTTACCAAACTATAAGCCTAATTTTCAAGTCTATATCCCACAGGACCTTAGAGTCATTCTTCCTCAGATGGATCCAATGTCTTTGGACCTGCTTTCCGGTTTGCTGCAGATGAGGCCAGAAAGCAGGATATCAGCTCGCCAGGCCCTGGCGCATCCCTGGTTCCAAGAATATAACACGCCATTGCCACAGCAGGTTCAGATGGGATATGGTGAAAAACAACGACAGCAGCAGATGTTTTCAATTTGATGGGTCAAAAGGGATATTCTCTGTTATGGATCGATTGAATTGAGTCAACTATTAGTCTCGTAATTATTTCTAACTTTACTCTATTTCGTCTGGTGGATAGTAGTTATAATTGAGAAAAAAAGTGTACAAAAAACAAGCTCTTATAAGCTTAGTTGTTCTAATCGCTTTAAAACAGTAACTACCATTCCTCTGGATCAGTGCTATGAAAACGCCCAAAATCAGTATGCTTTTTGAACAAAAATCAAAAAAGAATAAGCCAAAAATTAAAGGAGCGAAAAAACACAAGTTATCTTTATTGTCCCATCCTCTTTTTTCTAAACCATTTATCGGAAGGAAAAGTCAATCCGTGCTCTTGAAGCCAATATAACACGTTCTTGTCATTGATTTTTGCAACAAGGTCCCAAAGCGCATCATTATCTTCAAACAATTTCGTGTGTTCTAAGAGGAAGTTGGCTACTTTGTATCTGCCTAAGCGTAAGGCTGCAATCATGGGCTCTGGAGATGACAGTATAACCGTAGTGGAGCCCATGTTGTATGGGCTACCTGAAGGGCAGAGAGAAGTCACCTTCATATCTCTGTAAACATTAAGGCGGAGCATTAGCCTAATGATATCGATTTGATTGGATTCTTCATTTTCACTGTTCAAAGCTGCTAAGATCGGGGGAACAAGATCAGCATAAGAACAATTGTAGTCCAAGAGGAAGCGCATAACGCCTAGTTTACGGTCTGTGAAAGGAAAAGTCTCGAACCGCCGTGGTAAAGGCATATACTTGATTTTCACATTTACAGAAACCTGTTCTTCGTAGAACGATACTGGCAGTTGCTCGTCTTGGATTCTTGTCAATAAATTCCTTTCTTCAGGCCATAAAGGTGGGACATAATGGTTGAATCTTTCTTCTAGAGCTGGAGATATGGGAATTGCTGGCGGTGTTCCATGCCACTCATAAATTGGCAAAGGTTTTTTTGCTTTGGTTAGGAAAAGTAAATACTTCGATCGCAATTTGGGAAAAATCTCTTCTTCCTTTGAGTTCTCAAGCCAAGCCCTTTCAGGAAATTCATCTTCAGTTTCCAGTGCCTTTGGGGATCCAACTTCTTCATTAGGGTGCAATGAGTTGCGGTTTTTCTGTTGCAATACTTGTTCTAATAGAGCATTCCGTTGTTCAAATTCAAACTCGATAAAGATGAATTCATCCACCCTGTCAAAAGACATTTCCTCCAGTATCGGGGTTGATACAAATTTGTAATCCAACGCTTTGATATCCAAGATATTGAAATATTTAAGCTCACTGTTGCTTGATCTGATCTCTTTTTGGGTAGGTATCAAAGGCAGAGAATACAAGAACGACCGCAGCATTCTTCGGCCTAGAGAAGGTGAATATTGTAAAGAGTCGTAAAGGTCTTTCGAAGCCAAAGGCAACGACATATTTTGAGAATAAATGAATATCTTCTCTAGAATCTCCGTTGGCAGCGCTTCAAGCTTGCTTGGTTGATCAACGGACACCAAGTTGCGATTCTCTGCTGGAAGTCGTTTGTCAACATTAGTGTTTTTCGTTACTTTCCGTCTCTTCGGTGCGCGGCCAGGAAATGTAAATCCCATGGCAATATGGTATATTTATAAGGTCCACAGAAGGATGTCTGCTCTTCAACGTTTGTATTCCGGAAGAAACCACATGAAACGTCCGGGACGCTCAGAATAGCCTTTGTGGATGCATGTCGCCCAGTTAGGCAACTCAATGCTCTTGCAGCTCTGCAGCTGGGCGCCAAGTGGATTTCGTCTTCAAAATTAGGTCTGCCCTCTTTCCAAAACCTTTTTTCTTTCCTCCTCCTTCTTCTTCACCGTCGACTGTTTACTTTTATCACTCGCTGTATTTTGCCGTCTCTTGGCCTTTTGTTTCTTTCCACGATGAAGCTCTTATCAGTGGTCACCACTTTCACTAGCTTTGCTTTGTTCTCTTCTCTCGCTTCGGCACTGTTACCGATAGAAATTAAGGGCAACAGGTTCATTAAGCCATCCGCCAAATCAAATGAAGACGGAGAAGTGTTTTTTGCTGTTGGAATCGACTACCAGATCGGTGGTGCCTCTGCCTATGATGAGGGATCTGACTCTGATGTCCTTTCCGATGTGAACGCCTGTCTTCGAGACGCTTACCTACTCAACAAGTTGGGTGTCAATGTGATTCGAGTCTACACCGTGAACCCCGAGGTTGACCACGATAAGTGCATGACTGTTTTTAATAATGCTGGAATATACTTGATCTTGGACGTCAACGCTGGCACCTACGGGAACTCCCTGAATAGAGATGACCCATCGAGCACATATAACTCCCTCTACATGTCCCGAGTCTTCAAAGTCATCGAGAGCTTCAAAAACTACCCAAATGTGTTGGGATTCTTTGCTGGAAACGAGATCTTTAATGATGAAGAATCTGCTAAAGTGTCTCCTCCTTACGTACGTGCCGTCCAGCGTGATATGAAAAATTACATTGCGAAGCACGCCGACAGAGCCATTCCCGTTGGATACTCTGCCGCCAGCGATGCCGTTCTGCGAGTTGTCGGATGGCAATATCTCCAGTGTGGAGACGACATTTCTCGTTCTGACTTTTATGGCATTAACAGTTATGAATGGTGTGATGGCTCCAACGACTGGGAAACAAGCGGTTATGCTGAATTTGAGTCCACTTTCAAAGACACTACAATTCCTCTTATCTTCTCCGAGTATGGCTGTAATAAGAAGAGACCAAGAACTTTTGAAGAGGTTACTGAAGGTCTCTACGCAGGACTGAATGATACTTTTTCTGGTGGTCTTGTCTATGAGTATAGCGAGGAAGCTAATAACTATGGTGTTGTCAACATTGACAGCTCAGACCATTCTGCTACCATCACTGATGAATTTACAAACCTTGCGAAACAGTACGCAGCTATCAGTCTCAAAACAACTTCTGAGAGCGATGTTAAAAACACAACTGGCTCTGCCAAATGTGATCAAGATGCTATTGAAGAAAAGGACTCAAACTTTGATGCCTCTTTTGACTTGCCCTCTACTCCCGATGATGTGGCCAAGCTCATCGAAGATGGCGTTGGATCTGATAGCGGCTATCATGCTGGTAAGCTCGTCTCTCTAGATTCTTCGCAGACCACTTATAAGATCAGCAATGAGGACGGATCGGTAATCGAAGACACAAGCGTTGATTTCAAGGACGAAAACCTGATCAACAGCATTGATGGAACTAAATCATCTGCTCCTTCCGGTTCATCTTCCGGTTCCTCATCGGGTAGCGCCTCCTCTAGCTCCGATGCCGCTGCACTTCTTTACGATGGAGTTGCCCTCGGTAACGGTGGACTTGTTGGGTTGGTGGCACTACTGATCTCTTTCCTTTGAAACACCTTGTTTTGTATCTTAAACACGGTCTCAACATGAAATCTTCAGCTCACGCCTTTTTTTTTTTTGAAAAAATCATGCCGTTTTTGTTTACGTACCACGATATAAATAGTTGATAAATGCTAAATTTATGACTCTCTGTTTGTGTTGACTTTCATGTTTACTAGTTCTAGTTGTATACCAGTAGCACATTCCTTTATACAACAGAGGATAATATTTTTACGACTCCTATTCCTTCAAACTTAGAAAATAGAATTAACACATTGACCTGTAATGCAATGATCTCCAAAATGTCATAGTTCTTTTCTCGATCCAGCACCTTACATAGCAATACTATATCGTTCAACCTATTTAGAATATGCCTTTAAAAAACAAATAAATGAAGAAAAAAAGTCAAGAAAAACAAGAAACAGCTACATTCTTTTAACCCTTTTAACCAGATATAAAAATTCATCCTTTTATGAAGTCTCCCCATTATCATTACAAGCACTAGGGTCAACACTGATGCCATTAGTGCTATTGGTAATCTTTTTTATTTCCTTTTCCCGCATAGCTCGAATATCATCAAGCTTTACTAATCCATCTAGCTCACCAATACTCTTAAGTAGCTTTTCCAATCCCAAATGCGCAGGAGCAGACAATATGCTTCCGTTGTTGTTACCATTCATGGATGTTCTGCTGTTGACTGAGCTTGAATGATGGCTCTGGTTGAAGTCGAGAAAGAGTGTGTAAAAATCAGACTCATCGCGTATTCGACTCATAACACTCTCAAAACTCTTAAAAATCGCAAGACTCACTTTGAACAGGAAAACTTCCGAATTGTCAAGACAGAAAAATATGTCCCATACTCGAAATAGAGTGTTGATGGGGAGGAAATCAACAAAACAGGTCAAGAACCAGTTAAACGTTACAACCTCCAGATTTACACCGAGTTGCTCAATCTTGGCAAAAGTATTGGGCAGTAACTCAGATATGTAATGCCTCAATACTTTTTGGTCTGCTCGAAGTGTTAGTAATGGCGGGTTGAAATAGCCATTGGGAAGGATGTTTTCAACAAGAGACTTTAAAGCCCAGAATGCGCTTTCCTCCGTTTGATAAGTCAAAAGCAGTGCAGCGCAAATCATGTTCATGCCCTGACAATACCCTACTTCTGGATTTGATCTTGCAAAGGCCACAAGCACCCTTCGTAACTTTTTAATCCCAGGACCTTTGCCGGCAAAGAAAATATTGTATGGCATCGTTCGGTATAGATCAAGGTCGATCTGGGCTTCGGCCTCGCAGTTCGGGTTTCCTTTCAGAATCAAATCGTAAAGGCCAGGGACTTTGAGTAATGTTGAGCCGCTGCATTCTGCCCAAATTTTGGTTCTGTAGGCCATTGGGATTCCTCCAATGACCAATCGATTGAAATCCTTCCAGAATATCTTCTTCTTCTTTTTGCTTTCAATATTTCTTATTCGACTTGCAGAGATACCCAAGAGCTCAGAGTTTTCAAGAAGCACCTCCGTATCATTTGTGTAATAGTGATGTGAGGATGTGTAAAGAGAATCCCTAAGACTCTTGAAAAAAAGATCCCATTTATACTGTTGATCTCTTTGATATGTATCGTGCTGGTCCGCAATTTCGTTGAGCAATTTTGTAGCAGATTTGCCCTTAATCGAGGGCTTTCTTACAATGCCAGTATTGGCCTCCTGTGTCGAAGTTGGCGGGTTACCAGTTGATGTTGGTTTTGGCCCTGTCGCTGTCACTGTTGCTGGTGTTCCTGTTCCAGATGATGACGAAGATGAAGAAGAAGCGGAAAACGTGCTTTGTAAAAGAGTATTGCCTAGAGTTGAAGTTCCTGTAACAACTGGCTCGGCCTTTGGACTCAATAGTGACTGTGAAGCATTGTTGCTAGAACCGTAAATGCTCTTTGTAGCAGTTTCTACACCAGTTAAAAAGGACCTGACCGAGGATGTCCTCCGCGGCTTGAGAGGGAGATTGGTAGAGCTCGGATGCAAAAGGGATTGCGGGCGTGGTCGTGTGCGCGAAACTTTGATTGAAGTGAATTTTTCATCCATCTGTGTGCTGGCCACACCGGTGACAGTATCCTCTGATAGATCAACAGCAGAACCTGAACTCTGAGTCTTATCATTGAATGCGGGTTTTCGAATCGTTTCGCCTGCATTAGCGTTTCCATTTTTTGTTCCATGGCCTTTTCTCCTATCGTCGTAAATAAAGCCATACCTATCGGTTAAGATCGGATTTTGATCTGATATCTTATCATCATTATGGTACAGATTCCACTTGTTAGTGGTGCTATTCTGGGGAATCAATGTTGGAGGTTGCGAGTCTAGAGGAAAGATAAGGTCCATTTCTACAGGCATTCGATCAGGTAGTCGTGCCTGTTGAGCCTGTGAATTTGACTGGGTTTGACTGCTAGCATTGATAGACTCGAGAAATCGAGGTGCCCATTCAGAATAAAATCCTGGCAATTGTTGTGAAGTATGTCGGGGGCCTGTCCCTAGCTGAGAGTGACGACGGGTTGATATGGGACTTCCATCAGGATAACCAGAGTCAGAGGGACTCTGTCCTGAATTCGATTTAGATTGAATCATAGGTTCTGGAGTAGATAGAGCATGAGGCCGTTTTCCCGAGGGTGTTTTTTTATGGTCAGAAGTAGTGTTAGTTGGTGTCTCGTTTCCTACTGGTTCGATTGAGGTATCCGTTTCTGTGTCTTTTGTACTGCTGTTCCCACTCCAAAAGCTCCCAAACCAGGATGTCTTCGAGGTATCGTTATGCTCTTTTTCCGAAATTGGGCTTTGCAAAGATGACGATCCATTGGCTTCCTCTGTCTCGATATCAGGTTCTTGAAGGCCCTTAACGAGCGTATTATCGTTGATAGCATCACTTATCATGTCGTTGATCATATTGCGCGGTGGCTTTAGAGATGTTTTCGCTTTCAGCAGCCTCTTTTCAACATCCAAGGTGGAGACATTACACTCCACTAGCATCTTTTTCAACGTCCTCTCTCTCTCTTCATACGTCTTTCTGAGAATGCTGAGCTCTGCTTCGCCGTTAGCCAGGTCCAAAGCTAGTTGCCGGACAAGGTGAACTGCACCATACCGGGAGATGAGATGCTGTATAGATTGATCTGAAGCACTGTGAAGACTTCCAGGAAGAGAGTCCGAGGGTATATCATCGAAAAGAGAGTCTCTAGGACTGCTAGAACCCGAGTTTTGAGGCTCTATAAGAAATGAGGCCGGATGATCTCGAATCAGAAAAGGCACACTGGTTTTTGAAGGCAGTGGTGATGGCGATAGGGCAGGTGGCATTGACTGAGGATGAGGATGAGCCGATAAAGAAGCAGATGAGGAATTAAAAGAATAAGAGCTAAATATCATTCGAGTGAATAGCAATAATCACATTCCTCTTGCCCTATGCGTCAAGAGGGCTTTTATCGAAATAGTGTCCAGGTAGCAGTGGCAATAGCAAGTAGCACTAGCAGAGCAACAGTTCGTAGAAGTAGAGGTAACAAATCGCGATGGTGTTTGTTGTTCCTGTTGCACTAGCTAAATTCTGTGGGTGTGTGGGTGTATTGAGCATGGTCGTTGAGAAAGGGTGCACGGGTGTATTTTCCCCGGACTGGATTTTTTTGGTCTGGCTTTGTGTTTTTGACCTTCTCCGACCCGCAAATCAGCATCAGACTATATAATGTCCGGCAGTCTCGTCCTGAGAAGAGCATTTTCGCACTTCTCGTCGCTCGGGAAGAATCCGTATCTTCTATACGATTGTGAGTGTTGAGTCAGGAAGAGGCTACAGAAAAATCTATCTGGATCTAGATTGGCTGGATTACTAACCGCAAGAGCTCCTATGCCAAAAGTGTACCGGTTGCAGCCCATATCATCAGATCAGCAGCAGCGGTCACCACAAACTACAAAGCTCTCTTTTACAGGGAATACTTCTCTTGATGGAACGGCAGAGGATAGAGCGAGGAAGGTGTTTGGTGATACGATAGATGGTAGGCGGAGAGCGATGCAGGCGAAAAACGAACAAGAATCGGTAAAGATTGCAGGTATAACTGTGCCTCCAAAACCTTACGAACCAGAGAACTGCTGTATGAGCGGATGTATCAACTGCGTTTGGGATACTTTCCGAGAGGATCTGGAAGAATGGCAGGGAAAACGGAAGGAGGCAGCACAGAAACTGCTGGAATTGGGGAGAGATTGGCCAAAAAATGTTTCTGTAGAACCACCGAGTTTCTTCCTCAAAGCACTAACGGAGCGCAGAGCGGAATCAAAAGAAAAGGCTCCGGAATCAGACTCGAATAGCAAGATGGTTGCGTCGAAGGCAAAATCGTCACAGCCAACTCTGCCACAAGTAAGTACTTCGGAGCACGACGATTGGGAAGGAATTGATCCTGGAACCCGTGCATTTGTAGAAACAGAGCGACGGTTAAGAGAGAAAAAACGATTGCAAAAGCTTCAGATGGCTTCTAACTCAACTTCGACTTCAAACCCCGCCATCACTAAACTCACAGATAGCAGTCAGCGGGTTTCAGCTTGAGCCAACATTACGATTTTTTTATCCAAAAGTTCTTAAAACATCATAATGCATTTGGGGATAGCGTTCATTTTCATTGGCATTTTTTTTAACCTGATTATTAAACTTTCATAATATGGATTGGTGTATTTTATAGATCTAGAGATTAATCTGTTAATTTATATTTTGTTATACTGCACTGTAACAAAAAGAAAAAGAGAAAGATAGAGGAAAATAAAATATACTCCAAGGGGCTCCATTAAATAGCATACTCTATATCCTCATCTAACCAAATTAGTCCAAGTCTACACCTTGTGATCGTAAATCTATCTTTGCTTCCTCAATTTCCTAAAATACAGGTTTAGAATTGGTTAGTCCAACAACGTTCAGTCAGGTAGAGCTGGAAGAGTCAGCGGGAGCGGTTTACCTTTATCAATTCATGGTACTTGTCTTCCTTATCCTTAAAGGTGATAATTCCCCAACCTAACGTAGATAAAGAATAGGCACCAAAAGAAACTAAAAACCAGAATGGAAGCTAAAGCAAAAACATGAATTAGAGTCTTTCTTAAACTGGCAAACACTAGATAAAGTCGTGATGATCTCAACAAAATGTGTAACAAGATCTAGAGCATGTCAGAAGCCACTTACTATTGGAACAATTTCGGCTTGGACCTTCTCCGGGGTTGGAATTACACCTGATAAAAGCCCAAAGTAAATTGAAGAAAGAGTAAATAGCGCAAGAGCAGCCTGCGTTGCCTTTGTCATTTTGAGATTGATGGAGATGTTTAGCTTTCTTTTCCTTTACGTGTTAACAAATGAATATTGGGTGCACGGGTGTTTAGCCCATCATTTGAATAAGGAATGTGCTACATCTACTTTTTCGTTTCTGGAAAAATCTCATGGAAAGCCTTTTATTGATATTCCGATCAAATTCATGTTTGACAGATAGCTGTGCAAAGCTCTTTTACTTGACTAGAGGCACTGTTCATTTTTTTCATTAATATCTATCAGCACCTGAAACCATGTATTGGGTAATTCCCGATCTGAGTTTCAAAGGACCCTATAGACACAAAAATATTTCTTGAATTCATTTACTTGAATGTTTCAGTAAAAGCTAGAACTTTTTAAAAGCAGTGAAAGAAGATATTTGGATCTTCTACAATTCGTACTCTCAATCGCAGAACTCCACTACGACTGGCGAACTCTTGATTTTATTACTATACATCAACCCTCATCCAAAGTAAATCATAAACATCAAAAAAATAAAAATACCAAAGTTCAAGAATCTCTCACTGTTGACGCCGAGTCCAAGCTTGAAAGGGAAAATGAATCAAGCTCGGAATCATAATATATTTCATCTCCTTCTTCCAATAATTGACTCGGAGCTGCTTCAACATCTTGACTACTACTTTCTTCCCCATTGCTTGAACTAGGTTTGAAATAAGTTACCATTGCAGAACTACCCATAATTATAATGGTCCCAATACAACTCATCAAACCTGGCAGTCTACCCCATAAAACAAGGTCAAAAAGAAGTGCAAATATAATCTGCGTATAGTATACCGGTGTTACTCGGCTTGGCCTTTCACGTTGCAGTCCAGCAGTAAGACAAAATTGCATCAAAAATCCAGATGTCCCTATAAAACCTAGAAGAACCCATTGTGTTGTGGTTTTCATTGCGACAAATCCAATGCTTGGGATCGATAATAAACCAGCCCCAGATACAATTACACACCATAGAGAAAAATAGGAAACTGAAAGTAGAGGATGTGCTCGTTTCCCAATTTTCCGGATCGTACAGAAAGCGAGGCCACCACCCACAGCGCCTACCAGACCCACCCCTACTGCAGTGAGTCTCTCAGTTTCGGAAAATCCTTCTCCTTCTTCGCCGTTATCAGTAGTGCCAAATATGAATGAGGGTCTTGCAATTAGTAAAACTCCCGTCATGGATGTTAGTGCTCCGATCGCCTCAACAAGAGTGAACCGCTCTTTCAAGACCAAAAACCCAATGATAGTGGCCCATAATGGCATCAAAAATCCAATTACAACGGCATCACTAACCGAGAGATATTTCACAGAGTAATAGAGACAAAAAACTCCAAAAAATCCAAAGACCCCACGTAAAACGAGTAAAACTCTCACACCTCGAGGACCAAGGATGAAATCAGGAACCCCAGTCGCATACATATATGCAAAGCATATTACAGAAGTTATAGCCTGCCGAATAAAAAGAATTTGTAGAGGGTGAATTGGCTCGTCAAAGTTTGGGTCTTCCTGAAGGACTTTACAGGTCGTGACCATCACAGCATTGAAAAACTGGCTTATCAGTACGAGAAAAATGCCAAGATTTGGTTGTATATGTTTCATGATAAATTTTGAAGACTTTACACAAAACCCTCTGGATGTTGGGGGAGCAGGACACTCTCTTGGTTTGCTAATCCTATCGCCCAGTGTCTCCACAATGATATCATTGTTCTTCGAGTGTTCATCGGGGACCAATTCATGTCGATCAGTATTTCTTAAAAGCCCTTGATTCTCTGCACTTTCAAACTCGTCAGAACTGTTGGATGCTGTTGGGCTTATGGGGGGACCATTTGCTTCAATTTCCTTTGATTCAGTGTCTTCTTTATGTCTGTAATCTCTTGCTCTTTTGGAATTAGTACTCGAATGGGGGTTAGAGTCAGCTTCGAAACTGATCTCCATATCAAAAGATATCATAAGTGTATAGAGTCTAAGTCTGTTGGGGGATTTTGCTGTCTCTATCTCCAGGATTAAGGATTACAATCCTATCTTTGTAAAAATGCTCAGCTGGTTAATATCTCATCGTCCAAAATCCACAAAATGGCTAGTTCAATTGAAAGAGTTACTTGGCTGCGTTTCGTATACCAGAAAATGCAATGCCAACAGGACCAACCTTTTGCAAACTCTTGTTTTAGCTATCTGGCTACACCACTGGAGAAGAAACTAGAGCTGGAAGAAAAGGGAATATCTTTTTGTTCTATTTTTTCTAATAGCCGACGGACAATAGCTGTTCGCACCGATTCTGCAGCCTACTTTAGTTGCGTTCATGTGATAGGAATTTCCTCTTTGGGAATTTCCTCTAGGGCAAGAAACAAGCGCTGGGGTCAAACGAAACAGAAAGGATACGATGTAAATCAAGTTCACGCTAATACAGTATACATTATCTGTGGAGATCGTCAGTGCTATTGACGATCAGGGATGGCGCCGGGCCAGTATTCAAGACTTGCATGCTAGCGGTGAAAACCTCAGAATCATAAATAACATAGCTAGAATAGTGTACATTTATCGGAAGGCTGTTTCTCCCCCTTCTATATCTATTTATCTTTCTTTCCTTTTTGGAGAGTTAGATCTTTTGTTTTTTTGAGTTTGGTTCAGAGGCAGTATTAGTATTTAGAACCGAGGCCCTGACCTCGGATAATGGACCTCTATAAAATTGTTAGTAGGAAAGCAGGAACAAGACGCAATGCAATTCACTTACTCTGGCTTTTGGTATCTCCTGGGTCTTATACGGCTGGTAGGCGGCATCCCAACCATCCGATTTGGTGTCATCTGGGGGTTATCAAACGATGGCATTGCTCGCTTCTCGGGGACTGGAGTCTTCTGGATTCTTCTGACATGATCTGGATTAGTATTATGGTTATCGTGTCCTACAGCGGCGGTGTCATTGCTTGATGTGTTTGAGCTACCTCCTGTTTTCATTGTTTGTGATGACGAAAGAATATTTTCTACGTGCGCTCTTTTAACTGGTACAGATTTACTCTGGTCGAGAGTCCATCTCATAGATGGACTTTGAAGCGCTGGATTGAACAGATTTTTCTTTGGAATGGGCGAATTGTTTTGTATTGCTTCAGCTGCCCTTGCACTAAAAAATCTGACTGGCGTCTCAGCCTGAGGTATCAGATTTACATTTGTTGTAACTCCTTCTCCTGAAGATTCGTTGGAGGTTGTAGTTTCAGTATCGTTCGCACCGATTTTGTCCGTTGCCTTACTCTGCTCACTAAGCATAATGTCCTCATCGTTAGCATCGATTCCTGCAAAGTCGAACTCTGGATCAAGAATGTCTTCGCTTCCAAATCCATAGTCTAAGGCATCATCAGACTGAAGTTCTTGGGGAGGTGTGAGCGTTGTACCGTTTAGAGGCCGTGGCTGTGGATGTTCCTGTTGTCGACTTTTCTCTGTCGGAATTGATATCGATCTTCGTTCCTGCTTTGACGATGATTCAACACTTTTACTCTGAGGGCGCTCTTCCTTCTTTGGCACATTACTTTCTGTTGAACGCTGTTGTTGCCTCTGTTCAGGAGGAACGTAATACGGGTGGCGATGCAGTTCATCCACCTGGAGTTTTGGCTAGAATAACTGACATTAGTATTTTGGCATAGCTCTACTTTCGCCAGTAAAACAAAACGGTTATCAACATACTGGTGTGACTCGCATTTTTAGAATTTCCTTCGTATACTCGCGATTATAGAGACAATTACCTAGGACATTACCAAAGCACCTAAGCGCGCGTTTCATGCCATCAGTTACAGCCTCCTTTTTGCATTTTTCAAAAGCCATAAACCTAGCTTTCACGTTTTCGGCATGGCCGTATCCAATGTCTTCATGGTAGGTGCCGTCTTTAAGCGTGACGCGAACTGTCGCTGAAAGACCGAGATCAAACCGCCCAGCCCCATTGTGATCATCAAAATAATCCACCTGCAAATTCTTAACCTCAGACCTCCAGCCATTAAATCCAAATAGCTCATTTGCTATTTCGATCGCTTTTCGACCTTCGATATAAGGAACGCGACCCCCCGGAGCAGGCCGCTGGGAAATGTATTCCGGACCAAGAGATTTGTTTAGCTTGGCAGCTATATCCGCGACCTCTTCACGAGACCATTTACTGGCAGCTGCCAATTGTTTATGCTCATTCATGTTGGATGGTCGTTGTTATGGTCGCGTACTGGACATGAGAGACAGTGATGGACTGAGCACCAATCTCTCCAATGTTGTGGGAGCATCACGTGATATTTATTCCATCCCAGTTTAGTACTGGTTGACGTTTCTGTTCGCAGTGCACAATCAACTGAAGCCGAATTTCAAGGTGTTATCACAAAGGAAGTTCACAGGATGGATTTGTTTTGGTGCTCTTGGAAGCTTTCAACGGGTTCTCTGTGATTTTATGTGTACTGGCTTTCTAGTCCCAGTCGTGCATTTCCAGCCTGCTTGGGACACAATTCGAATGGAAGCCTTTATAAGGATGGCCCGCCCTGTCCGTAGCCATAGGAGATGAAAGTGTTTGAGTTTCGTTTCCTCGTATCTTTCTCGCACCACCTACACATCGCTGTGCCCTTTTGGTGGTGATAGGTTGATTAGCGCATGACCTGTGCTTCAACACCTTGAGAAACATACCAGTTCCAGAAGCTTTTGTTGAATTGGGCAAATAAGATCGATTCATGAGCAGATGCTGTTCAATTCTCATTTGTTTGCTTATAATATGTTTGCGACCAATAGAAATGGAAAAGGATTCCTGCTTACTTTTCCCAGTTGTTGCTCTTATTTATTCTTTACACTCCTATAACTTCAGTGTTCTTCTCTCTTGAGTCTCTTATAGCAGATATAATTTTGGACAATTAAAACAACTGAAAATGGCTACATTTCCCTCAAGCTTTGACCATACAAGAATTGACGATGAGGTCGACATCTCGTAAGTAGCACAACGACCAACCCCTTGCTGTAGAACATAACTCACACAATTGCTATTAGTGACCTATCTTTTGGTGCCCGTGCGATTCAATCAGTGAAAAGAGAGCCATTGGTTCCTATTGGAACTTTTCTCACATGCGGCGCGCTCTACATGTCAGCGTTGTCCTTGAAAAGAGGCAGCCATGTTCAGGCAAATAAATACTTTCGTTACCGTGTTTTGTTTCAAGGGCTAACTGTAGCTGCTCTGGTCGGCGGTGCTTGGTATTATGGCAGATTCAATGAAAGAGTTCAAGAAAATGCTGACCGTCATGAGCAAGTGCTCCGTGAAAAGGCAAAGATGAGAGAACAGATGTGGCTTGATGAGCTAGATCGTCGAAACGAAGAAGCTATGCTTCGAAAGGAAAGAGCTGAACAAGCGAGACAAAGACTTGAAAACTAACTGTGAACTGTTTTAAAGTGAAAGAAAAATTGCATTCTGGCTGGTATTAGGCGTTTAACGCCTACCTCATTACTACAAATTCAGTCGCTCTTTATATAACTCCTGATGATGAAAATGATATTTATGTTAACAATAGTTATTTATTGATGTCAGTATGTAAATGTGCCGTATCTTTGATCTCCAGTTAAGTCACCGCTCACTCCTCTCTGGTTTGTGCTGACAAGCGACACGAGCGCAGGTGGTTAGAAAAGAGAACCTCCGATGATCTACCCCGTAAAATATTTATCATTTACTAGGTTGCAAAATCCATGGAATGATAGCGATAAACAAGATTAAGTACCAAGATCTGATGAACTTTGCCAAAGTTGGAGGTCGCTACCGGAATCACTGACAAATGAGCAATGAATTGTATTCGATTCATACATATCACGACAAGTTTTAACCGGTTACGAAATTTTTGAGACTCATCTGATTTGATTAGATAGTCAGTTCCCTTATTTCTGTAGAGTAAAAGTCATTATCCAACTGTCTCGATAATCTGCCCGATAGAAAATGCCCATCGATAACCCTACTTAACCCGATCAGCTTAATTCTTGGGCTCGCCAACGTTTCCTTGTAAACCTGTCCAGTGGATCGGGTGTTTCTTGAAGTTAACTACTTTTTATGAGATGTTTGGTGTCTCGTGTGAGTAAGGAACCTCAGATTCAAACAAACTCAATCCATTAAAGCTCATCAAGCGCTTCTCTATTTTATGCACGATTATGTATGGTTGACAGATTCCGGGTAACTAAAATGGTTGGCGATGATGCCTATCATGTGATATGATGAATGTTTAAAACCGTTAGCCTGCAGATTTTTGAAAGTGGATCTGCGATTCTCCTTTCAACATGACAGATTTTTCATCTCGTCTTCATTGAGTGCAACTCTAGAAGTGGAATCGGATTCATCCCAACTCTTAGGAAGTCTAATATGTCAGCTCTTGATCGAATAGCACTGTTTGCTGGACACATAAGGAACGCAGGAGAGGATATTCCTCAAGCAGCATCTTTCCCCGAAAATGTTTTTCCCCATTTGAATGTTCGGAGTGCAATAATGAATTACTCTCCCCGGTTAACAATTAATTATGATGACCCACAACAAATAAATGATGACGTGTGTTATGGTTCATGTCCACTACCTGAAGCACACCCTGTTCGAATTATGGCAAAAAGACGACCCTTTATAAAAGCCACTCCAGTTTCCACAATAACTATCAATGATAGAGGACTCGTTGTTTCAGACACAGATAAAAGGCTTCAGGCAGAGAACAGCAATTCTGGAAAGTTTTGTTCAGATTTTTCAGAGACCTTGGCTGAACTGCGAAAACTGCTACACTCTGATAATTCTAATGATCAAGGCTGCATTATTCCAGGACCCGGGACTTTAGGTTGGGATATCTTTGGTGAGAATATAGTTAGGAAAGGTGACAAAGTTTTAATACTATCAAGTGGGAACTATGGCGATTTAGTTGCAGATAGTCTTAAATCTCATGATGTTCAGGTGGATATAGTATCTGCAGAACTAGAAGCAACCACGAGTTTTACATCAGTCAAGGAACAACTGGAGAAGAACGAGTACCGGGCTCTAACTGTTACTCATGTGGATGGAACGAGTGGGGTCATGACCGATTTGGAAAGTCTGTCAAAGCTGGTGCACAAAGTATCGCCCTCTACGCTTATCGCTGTGGATGGCAGCTATTCTGTTGGCATAGAGAATTTTTGTTTCCAGCAGTGGGGGATAGACTATGTGTTTTTCTCGCCTCATAAACAGTGTCCTTTAGATGAGACTTCTATCCTATTTCTTTCTGAGCGAGCCATTCAACAACTTTCTAATATGTCAAAGGACTCATCGTCAGTGATTGCTCCCAATGATCTGAAGGCTCTCATCTCAGAGATGAAAGAGCATGAACTTGGATACAAAAAGAGTGAGAGCAAAAAGCTGCCAAACATTTCAGCACTCAAGAATGCTCTTGTAAATGCAACACAGTCGGCTAATGAAGAGTCTTTTACGAAAAGGTATCAAATCTGTTCAGAATTTAGAGACTCTTTAGTACGACTCGGGCAGAAACTCGTCTTTAGTGATAACAAACACCTCTCTACAGGACTGACAGCAGTTTTTTATCCAGAAGGTACATCAAAGGATGATTTTTTAATAGCAGTTAAAGAAAAAGGCATCAAATTGGACGAGGGACTAGGCAAACGCAGTGGAGAAGAGTATTTCATTATCAGGCATGCGGATCAAGTGAGCCAACTAGAGACCGCTACAAAAGGTATAAGCTTGGTGATAGAGGATATTCTTGAACACAAGGAATTAGAAGTATAGAAATGCTTTGTTGTATATCATAGACACGATAGAGTATCCGAATCCAAAAGTCAGGCATAAGCGTCAACAAAGAATTAAACCACAGAACAGATCGTGAAGGCATCTGATCTGATCGAAACACAGTTAAAGCCTTGCGAGTAATTTGTGTACTGGGCCAAGTAGGTGTGTCCCCACCTCCCACCACCAGCCGGAGCATTGGACATCTCTATCTCAGGCATAATAATACAATGCTCATACTGGTTATCGGTGATCTACACATCCCAGATCGGGCATCTGTATGAAAATATAAATATCCGATACTCAGCTAATGTCTTTGAAATCTGGTGTACTAACCTGGTCTTTAGGAATTGCCTGCCAAAGTATATTTCCTGCTGGATCTGTAAACAATAGACCAAACGCCAATATTAACACGTTTTGATGTAGTTCCGGAAATTGTTGACACCTGGAAAGATATCCCAGGTAATATGTTTAGGGAATGTAACGAGTTCTCCGCAGACAGTAGAGTACCTCAAATCTCTATCGCCGGACTTTGAGTTGGTCAAGGGGGAGTATGACGAGAATCCAGCCTTGTCGCTTTCAAAAGTTGTCACGCATGGAACTCTAAGAATTGGCCTAACAAATGGCTTCACGATTATCCCCCATGGCGACTCTTTGTCGCTGCTGAGTGCTGCTCGTCAAATGGATGCAGACATCTTGTTATGGGGCGGTACACATCGCGTAGAGGCCTACACGTTGGACGGCAAGTTCTTTGTGAATCCAGGCAGTGCCACCGGTGCTTTCACTCCAAATTGGCCTGATCCAGAGGACTTGGAAAGTTCGGTTGTTGATGAAGATGAGGAGGACGACGAGGACGAGGACGAGGAAAAGGAAAAGGAAAAGGAAGAAGATGCCACTAAAGAAGAACAAAAGAATGGAGAAAAGGAGGGAACAGAACATTCCAATTCAGATAATGATCTCAATTCCAGTGCCAGTAGCAATGGAAATGCTACGAGCAAAAAGTCAAAGAAAATCATCGAACCTGCAGACCCAATTCCAAGCTTTTGTCTATTAGACATACAAGGGTCAGTTTGCGTTTTGTATATTTACTCGCTTTATGATGGTGAAGTGAAAGTTGACAAGGTCAGCTACCGAAAAGAATAACATTAAAAGAAGGGGGGAAAAAAAAGAGATATCATTCAAATTGATAATGGTTTTGTTTTATCATTTTTACTTTTGTCTTTGATTTCATTGTTCTTAGTGAAATTGAAATGGAAATTGAGATTGGTCTAATCGATCAAGTTTAAGTAGATTTACCCAGAGTGTTGTATCCCAGACCCATATCACAAGTAAAATAATAATTGGGGCTCTGTAGAAGCACAGAAAAAAACCTTAACTACCTACAAGAGGTTATTAGTAAAGGAACAGTTTTGCAAGTTCCATGTTCGAGTGAATTGACAGTGATTTTTGTTTTGTTTTCCTTTTCTTTTTCATGGACTTAGGGACTGTAGAATATAGGTATTTTACAACAATATAGGCATTATTCCGCAAAAAATTGACTGGAATTGTTTAATAGCCAAAGGGGTTTTCGGCCCTTCTTTAGGAATATAAGGCCTAAGAGTTTGATGGTTTACGGAAAAATCCGCTGTATATCGGAACTAATTGTACGTAGTTACAAACGAGAACGAGAACGAGAGAATTGAAACCGAAATATGCATCCTCACTTGACTTTTTAGGTGTTTATAATCAGGCCATATCTTCTTAAGAATCTGGTTAAAGCAAATGGGAAAAAAATCAAGACATTTTTGTTTTTTTTGGGTCCACAATATTTTGCTAAAGGTCCTGGCGGAAAGGCCATCCGGTATGTCCCGATCGGAACGGAACAGATCAGATCAGATCAAAATTTACCCCACAAATCGGTTTCGGAGCAATTTGGAAGGTTCGTTTAAGGAGGTAATTGTGCGGCAATTATTGTAGAGGTCATGGGAGACATTTCCTAAAGCTCCACTAATTCATCAAAAGAGAAAAAGGATTAAAAATAAGATAAAAATAGGTTGTTTTTACAAGTGTGTGTTATAGACCAAAATGTCGCTTTTTACCGCCATCATCATATAGCCGGATTTCATTACAAGAAAGGGTAGGAAATATCCAATTAGAGAATAAGCATATAATACAAACAAGAACAAATTGGGTAAATCGGCGTAAATACGGAAGTTGATGGCGGCGGTTTCTGGAAACAAGTGACGTTTTTTTTTAAAGGTCATAATCAGTAACTACTAAAGCCGAACCCACTCACCTCTCTGGTGAGCATAGGGTGATGAGAATGACCTGAAAAGATAACAACCCCAAAAATCAGTCTGTTATAAGGAGAGAATAAGGGGATTCAGGAGAGATAAATTGCAAAATTCATGATAATCTTAACGGTTTCTATTTGTGTCCACTGTTTTAGGTAAAAGGGCTCAGCCAGCATTGGGAAGTTTGTGGAGAAAATAAAAGCGGTTCCGAATATCCAGAACTTTCTCTTTGGAAGACGTGAATAATGGGATATCAGAGCTTAGATCTGGCATACAACAGAAAGATCGATTTTGTTTCTCCAACAAGGTTTCAGATATGAGACTAAGCAGATCTATCTCTTCTTTTTTTTTTTTTTTGACCCCTGCTAATTAGGAAGATCATCGTTTTTCAACGAAATGTAGCTGATTTTGGTTATGGTTACATTCCTCTATATATCGGGCATCCCTCAGCAATAGAGCTAGTAGTGATAGTAGTTGCTTGTTAAATAGTAAAGTACTGGTACAGAAACTGGTATAGATATGTCCATATCAGTTTGTTATTCTGCTGTTTTAGTCCAAATGTATTGGAAATGTCCTGTTCAAAGCTGGTTAAAATGCAAGCTCATAGCTATCTAATAGTTGATAACATCTGTGATATTTGACCCCATGAACAGAGAATCCAAAGCACGATGACATGGCCCCACAACCCTTTTCCCCAATTATAATAGGTTTTCTCGCAGTTTTTATCCTTTTTTTACAATGTTTGAGCATTATGAATTGTCTTCTGTGATCATACATTTGCACTAACTATTAGCATCGATGAAGAAGATGCTTATTGATTAAACTCAATTAGAACAAGATCATCGCCAACTGCCGTTAATTTAGAAGCAATTCTCTGATGTGGAGACGATCTTGCATTCGTTTTAGTTGCCCTGGAGTATATACAGAAACGGGATAATAGCAGAAACAGTACCTTTGAGTTTTTTTTCTAAACCTGGAACTAAGCGCTTGGCTTAGCGAGATACATTTGGCGATTTCCCAATGGATGATTATCTGAAGGTTTCTAAACTATAGGGAAGTGGGGGGGATCAAAGATACATTTGATGGGAACCATGGTATTTCTTTTTATATATATACATTTGGGTTAGAATATAGAGGTTTCATACCCTCTTCTATTCTTTTCTTTAGGTCGGTATATAACTATCCCCATCACTAGTCACCTTCTCCACTATGCCTTTTATTCATCTATGATAGGAGGTGGTGGTACATTTATAAAAAGCTCCCCCCAACAATTTCCTAACTGGAGCCATTAATCTCTTATTCTGTGCAATAAAATGCAAACCTGGCTAGGAGATATGAATATTTTATAATAAATACGAGATTGGATGAGATACTACCTGCCCAATTAATGACCAAACCCCGGAAGTCCTGAAATATTAGTTAAAAAAATAAAGCAAAATAGAAGGTTGAAATTAAGGAGTCGTATCGGAAGACTAGGGTGGTTTATTTGTCCTGCTGTTATACGGGGTCTGAAAGTACACAAAAAGGGGGAGAAGATCCTGAAGATCTCTGCATTGCGTACCAACGCCGAAACCTGCACTGTTGGGATCAATTTCAACATATCTGTTGATCGGGACAGAGATATGGGAACTAGATGAAGAGCGTTTGTGGTTCAGTTTTGCAGCTGATTAAGCTACACGATTTGTGTAGAGAAGCCGTTATACAGCTTAAAAAGAAGGAAAGATGTACTGGTGCTTTTTTTTTTTGCAGTGTATGTAACAAGCTTACTGTGGGAATTATGATTTGAAGATCTTTCTGTCAATTACGATCGTCCATCCAAAAGGGAAAGGCCGAGAGTCTAACAAGAAAACGGAGAAACATCAAATGTGGAAGATTCTTGAATCCCCAATATCCAAGTATTTAGAACTTGTGGCATGGCCAAGCAGGGGTCGTCGTCGTCAGGTCATGAACCGACCCAAGTTAGTTGGTGTGTCAAGTCTAGAATCGCAATTTCTGATGTTCTAGGGATATCAGGGAATTTCAATAAATTTTTACAGAAGCCAGGCCCAGGTCGGTCAAAGCTCCGGTTTCTTTTGTTCTTCGGAGTTGGGGAAGGGCAGAAGGGAGAGCCATCCACTGGCATTCCCAGGGCGCTTAGGATATAATTAGTTACCTGATCTTTCTGTCGTTCAGAAAAGAACTCTCTTGCATACGATACGCCATTCTAATCTGGGTTTGACTCCTATAATATCAACACAGGCCTGGAGCAGCTGTGTCGAACGAATCTAACATTCATGATGATGGTGGCATTTATTATCATTGGTTTAGCGTTGGAGATGCACCAGATTTGCGCTCCCTACCTGTGCAGATGAAAAACTGCTAGTCCATTAAAAATGTCAATGCCAAATAGCCCAAGATTTTGGCCGGTGATCGCGACGTTTCCATGATAAGACCATCTTCATAGTTATGTTTAGTTTGATTAAGTTACAGGCATCAGTTACGAGATAGCAACTGTTTCTAGGATCTTGTTTCGGGTGTGGAATTGTATCTGGATGAGAGGGACAGGAAGAAGAAATGACATCTGCAGATAATAGATGTCATTAGAATATATACCCTGCTTCGCTCTGCTTTCTGACTTTTTTCTTGTGTTTTTTTGTGTTTTTTCAGGTTTGTTCTTTTTTATTCCCCCCTTTTATGAAGTTGGTCAGGCCCAAACTTTTTCGTAATAGTAAAAAAAAGAGTCCAAACTCTACAACTATCAGTCGCTGGGCGCATCCGTATTAGTCATTTTAAACTAGGAATTTATCGGGAGTCGGAGTCCAGAGAGGAGTGGCGGTGTCTGACTATTCTGATCATCGGCACTGAAACTAGCAAAAGAAAACCTGTACCATACGTTATAGAAGTAATGTGTAGATGTGTACAGAGATCGGTCAGTCAATAGTAGTATCTGAGATTTGCGACTATTAAAAAGCGAGATGATCTCTTCGTCGTAAACCAGAAAATAATATTCTTTAAGGTGTGATTATCGAAAAACATAACAACGAACGGATATATAAATATTGTGCAAGGTCCTGTTTCTTTTCTTCGTTTTTGCTTTGCCTTATCTTAATCTTATTGTCTGTTTCTTGTCTTTTCCGTTGAATTTCTCCCCCCGCCTATCCATCCGGTCCATAATGTCTGCAATAATGAATGCAAAACCTCTGGGAAATGATATTTTCTCCAAACAACTAAAAGAGAATGATACCAACAATAACCAAATGATCAGGTATGTCATGGACCATCATCATCTGCTTGAAGGATGAATGATTCCAAATGTATCTGTGATGATTATTTTTTCTAACAAGCCCACGAGTGATAGACTGCCTCCTCTCTCATCCATAACGTCCTCGCTGAATTCGCTGCTGCCAACCAGCACTGGTGCCAGCGGTAATAGTAAATCCTCCCCCACACTGTTTTCGACTAGAGAAGTCTGGAAATTCAACAGCTACGATGCAGCACCAATGACGCCCAAGAGCGAGATGGGCGAGTTATGTGTCAAGAAGAAGCGCTCAATTGGAGAAGTTTCAACCTCTCCCGCGGCATCTGGGATGAGCAGTCGTCGCCAGTCAGCTTCTCCGAAAGATACCAAACGACTGCGAACCGCCGCCATATCTTCTCAGAGCTCAAGCACACCTCCCTCGAATGCCCACTCACAGACTCCGCGGATCCTCGCCACGAGCGCAGCCCCTACTTCGTACCCCAGTCCCACGCTCGGGAACGGCGAGTGGGCTGCCCGACCGAGCTACGCTTCGTTCTCACCAATGGCTCTTCACCGGCCCGTGCCACCCGCTGGAGTCCCCGTGGATGCTCAGCATGCTCAGCATGCTCAGCACAAGCTGGCCTCGCCGGTTCCCCAGATGTATCCTCTGCAACTCCAGCTGGCGCCGACCTCCAATCCCACGCTGGCCGTGTCGCCGGCTCCCTCGCACGCCCAGCAGCCCGCCAACCCGCTGGGGTCCTCTCCAACGTTCCCCGTGTACCACCCCCAACCCCAGGCGTCGCTCCACGGGCCCTATCCGGCCCAGCAGCCCTTCTACTGCCACAGTCCCCAGGCGCAGGACCTTCGCACGGTGCAGATGCAGATGCAGATGCCGCTGCCGCTGGCCGCGTACCATCACCATCCCCAGATCTCCCAGATCTCCCAGATCCCCCAGCCCGCGCCCACGACCTACACGCTGCTCCCGAACGCTGCTCCCAGCTGCCCCGCGCCGCCTCCGGCCCCGTCGACCCAGGCCGCGATCGGGAAAACCGAGCAGTTCAAGATCCCCACGATGCGATGCCACCGCTGTGGCGTCACCGAGACCCCCGAATGGCGCCGAGGACCCAACGGCGCGAGGACGTTATGCAATGCATGCGGACTGTTTCACGCAAAGCTCGTCAAGAAGAAGGGCAAAGAGGCTGCGAACGCCATAATACTTGGTCAGCAGGAGCAATTCTCAAATGGTCTGGATAGGAATGGCATCGGCCCTGGCGGGTACTGCCAGGACGGAATCGGTGCTGGGTTTAACATTGGAGCAGGCGGCATCAGGAGAATCTCTGGGAACATCATTTCTGATAAGATTACAGGTATCCAGAGGCGGCGACAACAGCGGAACTTGGGTATTTCCAATACAAAGAAGAAATAACCTTGAAGTTTTTTTTTTTCAATTATAGGAAAAGAATGTCTTTCTGATACATTATCTCTTACATTTTTCTGTACTGTTTTGTTATGTTCCTGGACATGTTCTGAAATCAAAAAAAAAGTAAGAAATTTTGGGAGAATCTAACGTCTCATTACATGCGGTTGATTTTTGTCATGTTGAAAATTGTATTCAAAATTGTTTTTAAAATTATTGGATTAATGATTTCTTTGGTTTTTTTTTATGGGCACATGAAACCTCATCTTCTTTCTTCCTTTATGTTTGTACTATTCTCTATTTTTGAATTTTAATTTATCTCTGTATAATTTTTTTATGTGTAATGTTAACCTATCTATATATCTATAACTTGATTGTTTTCAAAACGGACATTTGACCCTTTTTCAAGTCTTTTGATTTTTGCAGTATTACGAACGTTGTTTTCAATTCTACTACATTTGAAAATGTCTACTACGCTATAATTTTAGAATCAATGCTAATAAACAAAAAAAAAAAGTGTTCTTAAAACTATTTCAAAGGGTTGTTTTATAAAGCTTCACTCCTCAGATTTGAATACAAATTGTACAGCAATTTGGAATAATCTCCTAAGATAAACAAACTGCTCTAGAACTTGTTCCAGTTTCGTGTATTCTTTATGTCTTGGAACAATAAAAAATGCACTTTTGAAATTGCAAATGGCACGCCGATTCCGACCCGTGATGGTGAAGTTTTGAGTTTGAGATTAATTAGAATTTTCAAGTCTTGGAGCAAACGGGATTACGAGGTGTAAAATCAGAAGAAAAGGTTGAAATTAAAATTTGGGAAACTGGAAATTGAAATTGGAATGCGAAAAGTGATAAAAACAAAAAAAGGAGAACACAGAAAAGAGGAGTCGTTTTACATTTTTTGCTCCGTTAGAGAATCAACCTCATCAGAGACAAACAATAAGCGTCATTGCAATTGCAATTGCAATTGTAATTCTCATCCCCAATTTCAATTAGACATTTTACCTATGTGATAGTGATCCTATCTCTGAATTATTTTCAAAAAAGAAGAAAATTTTTACCAAAATGGATGGCGAGGGAGTTAGGGTCATAAGTGAAAGGGTTTGGAGTAACTAATCGATAGTAGATCTATTTGTGCGCCTAGAAGATCTTGAATCTGAAATTCGGAAGCGGCAGAAAATACGTTCAAAGATTGAAAAGATCTTATTATTCATCCCTTTCTCTCGTAATTGTGATTTCAAACCAAAGTGGGAAAGTGAACTTGGAACTTGAATGCAATTGATCCAAAGGTTCCGGCCGAGCTTGCATCGTAAGCGAGAATAGAAGCATTGCCCACTAGTTATGGGATTATTTCTTTTCATCCTTTGCTTCTATTTTTGATGTTGGCATATCTTGGAGATCCAAAAATGATCGGGATATCAAAAACTAGAAAATGCTTGATAACATTTGTTAAAAAAAGAAGAGGTGTGAGAAGCAATCCAATAATTATTAGTCCCATTAAAATGATAGAAGCGTTATGTGTATGCCAACCACAACTGAGCCCATATTCTTTTCTTTGTGGTCTTGTTTCAGCATCCGTATCCTTTCCTGCCAAATTTGATCTCTTTTCATCTCTCGCTACATCTTATTCTTTCTTCTTCAGACACTAAAAAAATGCAAGTCCAAATTTCCTCCCAGCTGCAGTACAAAAACCCCATAACATCATCTAAACTGAACTTGAACCAGATTACTGGCTATTTTTTTTGGCGGTTTCTTCTGCTCCGCATTAATAGACCAAAAATTATAAAATGCACACAGATAGTATATGACGTCTAACAATACTATTAGAAAGAGCTTTGAGTCATTTCCCGTTCTAACATCAGCAACAATGCTTCCAAAATTTAGACTCTTTAGCAACCCCATCTGTAGACTAGTTTGTTGGTGACTTCAAGATAGCCAACCATTAATTAATATCCAAATTTCGTCATGGATAAACCAACTAATTCAAGCAAATTCAAATCATGAACACCATGGTAAGTGATCAACAATTAAAGTTCTAGATAACTTGAGTCTTGGTGAAAAAGCGAACAAGAGTCTATATTACGGCTGATTAAACACGCCAATTCATTTATGAAATTGAACCTCTCTAACACTCAGCTTGCGGACCCATTTTGGATGCAAGAACCATGGTCTGGTCTCATACACCTCAATTATCCCATCAAGTGCATCTGCTCTCCACTTTGCACATTGTTACTTGCCTCACTCACTGTCATTGATCCTGACTTGAGTGCTTCAGAGACACTTAACTGTACCATTATTGATTACGAGTCTTTACAGTCTAGGCTAGAGTTGAATCATGTCCGATATCTGCATTAATGTAAACACTTGGACAAAAGATAAGAAAAAAGTGTATCTGTTCCATGACACACCACATCTCTTTAACTCCAAGTTACCAATCCAAGTTGGCGGCTTAATTTTGCTCTCCCGCTGCACTGGCATGGTGAAACCGATAGACTTGCTCAAGAATGGAAACAAGAATGCATGGGTTCTGGGAACGAAGCTGTCTTAACCGCGGTGTAACGGCAATCAATGAAGGCCCGATTACTAGGTTACTACTACTACTGTATGTATGTCCAAAGTAATAAAACCACGATCCGATCCGCCAGGTTAGGCTTTTGTCTCTGGCATGGTTTTGTGAATAGGAATACGCTATCTATCGGAACAGAGACTTTGTGTTCTATTTTGTGCTTGGTATATTTGTAACAAAGTATTTGGAATTAAGGGCGCAACTTTAATTTCTATTCCACATGCTCGTGAAAACAAATCCGTTGTGAAGTAGGCTTAGGCTTAACTTGGCTAGGAACGCAACTGAACTAGACCAAACTAAAAATGCCGATACCGATACCGACTACTGGTGAGTTCAGGAAGGAAATGAAGCCTGCTATTGTCTTCCGCGCTTGCAAGAACTTGTGTTTCCGTCGTCTCCTGATAAGAGCGCCAACAGTTACCCGGCCGTCGGAAAAGATCCGCACGCGTTGCCGGAGAAACGTTTTGATGGAACAACCACTTCGGATAAAATGGAAAAAAGGGAACCTTAATTGCAGTCCACCACTGGGGAGTTTTTCCCGTACCGTGAAATAAAAAAAAGCATAAAAAGCAACCTCGTAAGTCCTTCTGTCACGCAAGCCTCTTCTCTTCTCTCTTTTGTCCACCACCATCCCCTAGCAAGATCCATCCACCATGTTTGTCTACCCTCTGGCCCATCCCAAAGTTGGGCCACCTCCCGCGAGTTTCACGGAGAACGCAAGGCGAGAGATCACCTCTCAATTACAATCGATCCAAGACGAGTTAGCATTAAATTCCTCATCCGGCGTGCCCGCGCTTTTGGGAAGAGGAAAGCTGAGATTACTTGGGGGAAAGATACGGACCCAGCCAAGAGCCGCCATCACGAGCCTTGATACCAGTCACGATCCTGATGTGCTGGAGCATTCGAATCTGGGGCTAACGAGAACCCTTTCTTCAGCCTCAGTATCTTCGAAATCGACAGTCACTTCCAGCAAAACTATCACATTGGCGACTTTTATGGAAGAGCAAGAGAGAAACGAAATAGTGTCTTTTTCTCCATCCTCAACCGCATCCTTTGCCCCCAGCATCGACAATAGTAGTAGTCACAGTAGCCATAAACTAACTCCAATCTCCTACTCTTCGTCAAGAAAAAACAGCATTTCAGCATCTTCCTTGTCAGGAGATGGTAATTCGTTGTTTTCAAACGACGAAAATTCTTTGAATACCACTATAACCTCTTACTCACATACCTCATCTTCATCATCTTCATCATTTCAAGAAAATAACTTTGTTCTGCCTCCATCGGCCATATCGCTCCAAGACGCACTGCCGACTACATTTAACGATACATACTCTCCTCAAATCATGTCAACTCCAGAACTTCTCATGAGCAATGGAAGACCGATTTTCACCCAGCGAGATCTTGTAGACTGGCCACTAAACGATTTGAGATCTCTTTTAATAGTTTGTGAGTTGAAACCAGAATGGAAAGGCTGGATCCCCTCCATATTGGAATCTTCATATAACGGAGCAGACCTAAGCACAAAATTAAAGATTGTTTACATGCCACTGGATATCTCCGATGATAAGATTGTGCAGACTTTGGTCGAGTCAGATATTTACATCGAACATGGGTTTGATATCAAGTTTTTGACACAGACTGCTTTGTATACAGTAAGGGCCGCTAGAGCAAGGAATAATAACAACAGTACGAAATCAAGTTTCACAAAACCCGAATGGCGGAACATAATTGAAAATTATATGTTGAATCTTGGATGTGAAGCACAATCAAGAATCGATTTTAATGCTGCTTGCAAGTTATTGAAACACGAAAAGAGGAAACATTTACAATTGCAAAGAATGGATAAAGACCATTCGATCACCTCGAATCATCATCAGCTTTCAAAAAGTTTGTTGAACAAGACCTTGCTTTCGAAATCCCACAAGAATAACAATCAGCAGCAGCAGCAGCAGGAGCAGCAGCAGATGCAAAGTAAAAGCATTGGTAACAATCAAAACTGCAAAGTACGTCTAACAAAAGACGAAAAAAAGCGCCTTTGGAACCAGGTTCAAGCAGATCTGTATCAGCGGTTGGGACTTAACTGGACTCCAGATTCTAGTTATTCTTCTACTAACGATGGGTCAAATAAACGAGAAGTAGAAGTTTGCATTTAATCAACCTCTCATTTTCCAGTTTTCTGTTTTCATTTTTCATTTTTCATTTTTCATTTTTCATAGTTTATGCTTGTTTTTGATTTTTGAATGTTCCTTTTTTTTTATTGTTAGATAGTTGACGGACGGATCTTACCTTTCATTCATGTATATTTATTTGGTTTTCTTTTCTTTTTCTCTTTTTGTTTGCTTCAGGCTATAATGATTTTTAACATGGTGACTGTCTTACATTATAAGAGGTGTAACATGCTCCAGGGCGTATGGATGTACTCACACCATTCACACACACGTGACGATCACCGGGGGCTGTTCGACGAGGGAGGGGGCCGCGTCTGCGTCTTCCAACGGTTTTTCCAGATTTTGCAGATTTATCAGCCCACAATTCTGCACGACAACGCCCGTTTGCTGCATGTGGGCGCTTAACCTAAAGGCCTTGTGAAAAAGATGCGGTACAAAATCAAAAATCAATTGCTCATGAACAAGAAACACATAAATTATTGAAACTTCTACTACAAAAACAAGAGGAACGGAACTAGAGCACAAACAAACAAGACCAGAAACCAACATATCCAATTAACTCGTCTTGTATCGTGGGTGGTGGCGGTGGCATGTGTGAAAATTACAACTGGAGAGCAGCAGAGGGCTAAACGCTGGCATCGAAGTAGAGGCTTGGGTCAAGATCGTCAATGTCTGCGCTCTGGGCCTCTCCATCGAAAAGCAACTCCGCCATCAGCTTCCCAGTCGCTGGAGCGTTGTTGATGCCCCAGCAGCTGTGTCCGCTCGCGAGATACAAGTTCTCGACGTTCGTCTTGCCTATAAGCGGCCCAGAAGCCGCGGGCACGTCCAGCACGGGGAGATAGCAGGCCTGTCGTTTCAAAATGGATCCTTTTTCCAGAATGTCCGAAATCTTGCCGGCGTACCGAAACAATTCATCGCATTTTTCTCGAATCACCTCCACGTCGTCCGAGGTCTCTGGCACGGAAACCAGAGAATCTCCTTCACCACAAACGTAGACCTCGTCCGGCCGAGCGTAAATCTCAGGTGAAACATACTTGCCCCTAGCCAGCTTTAGTTCTGTAAAAATGGCATACGGACTGACTGTATTCTCGGTCTGTATTGTTATCGAATGGGCTCTCAGCCCGCTAATGGGACAGTCTGTTAGTATTTTGGAAGTCCAGGGCCCCACTGCCATGATAATTTCGTCCGCTTCCAAAACCACCGGCCTCGTGTCTGGATTAGCACTTTCCTTGGTCGTGCTGGGGATATAGGTGACCGACTCTGCGCATCCATCCTCCATGGAGTAGTTTATCTCTTGTACTTTGCCTATAATCAAATCAACTCCACCAGTTTCAATCGCTTTTTTCAGAATGAAATTGGTAAACTTGTAAGGATGGACTTGAGCTGTTGAGTCTTTGCCTCCTAGTGGGGACCAACCATCTACCACATCTTCCTTGATCCAATCCAGATCCTCTGGAAGCACCACCCGATTTTTGGATCTCGTCCTACTGGCCACGGAACTTTTCTTCAAGTGTTTCGAACTCGTCGGCGTCGGCGTCGTTGTCGTATTCGTTATCTTTCCATCTGCTGATAGTTGCTGTTGCTGTTGTTGCTGCTGTGATATCATGATTGAACTTACGCTGCTTGGAGCAGGCTGTGAGATGTTTCCTTCAATCGAAACTGTCGTGAGTCTCCTATAACCCCATTCCTCTTCGCCATTGTACTGGTTCGCCAACTCCTGGTGCAACTTGAACGAGAGCGGGACGATCTGTTGCGGGAAGGCCCACAGTGCCAGCAAACCTCCGGCCTTCCCGCTGGCGCCTCCTGCGACTCGCTTCGACTCCAAGATCGTGATACGATGGTGATCTGGTGAAAACCGGGGGTCATGGGTGATATAGTACGCAGCGCAGGCACCAATTATCCCCGCGCCTAGGTTTTTGATGCAAAGGAATCGCCAGAACGTTAGAATCCGTGTCGAGCTAACACGAAGAAGAGCACGGCAGGCACTTACCCACTATTATAGTATGCCGTTTCCTGGTGCTCGGCGGCCCGTTTGAAGGCATGATGGGATGGGATGTGTGATCAAAATGTTGGAAACGGAGAGGACGCTGGAGAGAAAAAACAGAACCGCTAGGTGACAGACACCAGCACTCGGCCCCCTCCCGGCCCCACAGCCCACGGGACTGCGAGGGGGTGTGCGACAATAGCTGAGGTGCACGTGCCATTTTTTTTTTACCGCATATGATCATGATGATATAAAAGTAGGGAAAAGGCCCTGTTTCCTCTATTTATACGGCTCTACCATTTCGTTTCTCAAAACTTCTCCTCTTTCAAGCTCACGTCGTCATAAAAATGCTGTACCAGGTTCATTCCCCAGGCGCTCACAACTCCTAGCAGTCCGACTTTCCAGTCCGCAAACAGCGCTCTGAGTCCCTTGTTTTCGTTTTCTGCGTTTCTGTTGTAGACTATGTGCAATATCGTAGGAACCACTCCTTTGTAGTAATCGCACGCTATTATCATCTTGCTCTCCATGTTCTTTAGCATCTTCTGGCCAAGATAGTCCACCTGCGCACGCCTCAGGATCGTCTCCAAGGGAAGCTTGACAAAAAGCTCAAACACATTGGACACGAGTGTCAGGACATTGTAAGTCACCGGCATTGTATAACTGTCGATTCCGAGCTTGACATAGAGTAAGTAGGGCGTGCCTTTCCGAATAAGCGACGTTGCAAACGAATGAAGAATAGTCGGTATAAGCAGCGGTGACGGACACACGTAGGATTGCAACCCCCGGATCGACTCGCGGATTGATCGCGGTCCAACAGAAACCGAAGTCACGATCATCCGCGTGCGTATGAGATCCAATGGAGCTATAATCAACGATGTTAGCACGGAAACCGTTATTGACACCACGAGAGTTGTTCCGGGTTCCGGAGAATGTGCAGAGTCTATAAAGAAGGGGTCAGGAATCGAAAATATGGGCGATAGAAACCCAGATAGCCAGGCTTCCAAGCTCGCTGTTAGAACATTTTGCATAAAAGTGGTGTGAAGCGCTCGCCACATTCCTCTTATTCCTTCCTTTGCGAAAACCGCTGACACAATGTCAATGCTGTGTAGAGATAGCGGCTGGATGGCATACTTTGATACACCACCAGCAGCAGAGCTAACGGGCTGGGTATCCGAGCTGGTTGTGCTGGCCCTGGACACTCGCTTCTTGTGACTTCTCCGTGGGTTTACCCTTTTCCCTATTGAAGATCCGTAGCGATTGTTCTCATACGCAACGTTATCCGCTAGTAGAGAAGCATTTTCCTTCACTTGGGTAAAGTAGTTCATTCCCTCATCTTCACTATCCTGATCGTGGTGGTGGTCCTCCTCCTCATGGCTATCTGACTCAAACATGTCGTTTTCCGATTCGGAATCTACCCATTCGTTTTTCATCCTTCTCCGTGGTTCCGGATCTTTGGGGCGTGGGCGTTGTACAGGCACCTCTACCATCCCCGTTTTGAATGATCCCACTTGAAGTAGAAATCTGCTCACTTCAAAAGGCTGGGCCACCAAAGTCTTGATATATGTTTTCAAAAAAGACCTAGTCAAATTGTGTAAAACCTCGTGTACATTCCCCAAATCAAAGTATTCCCCTAGCTCCAAATCGTTATAACCTTTAATGCTCTTAAAACCAGAGTCAGACAGGACTGAACCTTGGTAGTGCTTATCTCCCAGTCGTGAGATGTTTGTTCTGGAACTCCCTGAATCAAACCCACTTCTCCATCTTTTGGAAGATCCAGCGGCAGAGGCAGCAATGCTACTGTTGCTGATGCCACTGCTGGCTTTAGAAGGCCCATTTTTGAATAAGGCTAGGATGAACGAATCCCCAGATTCGGTCGTGACACCGGTGCCTGGACGGTATACCACTGGGTAGCCACCATTAAACGAATCGGGATTATAGTATGGCCTCAGGTTTGGAGAAGGATCTTTTACACTGGTCATGGTGAATCTTTCTCTAGGCCAGTTTGCTTCTGATTTCTCCTTAGCTTTAGTTTAGATTATTCTGTCTGGCAACCAGTAGAAAGAATTTAAAGATGCACTCATCATGTTGTTGCGGGTAACTTTATTTTCTTTTGGCAGATGCGAAAAAAAATGTAAAGTTTATGATGATGATTGCTAATTGGGAACAGAGAGACTCATTTTTTAGAAAAAATGTCTATCAAAATACTATATAGCACGGATAAAAAAACAATAGAAAAAGAAATAAAAGGCAACCAGTCAAAGGCAAATGTTTCTCCTAAATGTTTTCAAAGATATATATTTTTTTTTCTCATGGGAAGGAAGTAGTCACTTTTTAAACTTGAACTTCTGATATTGTCCCCCTTTTTTGGCCCTCTATGCAGTTGTTTCTTCCTTTTGTTTTTCATCCGAGTCTTTATTTATCTGTGTATTTTCCTTCTCTTCAGGTACTGTGGAACGGAATAGATCTGTATGTCTTCTCTTTTGATTATCTCGGTTTTCCGCTATATTTAAATCGGATAAAACACCAGCGTTGAACAACTTTTCCGAAGCTGAACCAAACAAAACTTTATAATTGCCCAGAATTGAATCATTCAAACGTTCTTGTAATTTTTCGTATCTGTCTTGTAAACTTTCAAATTGCTTATATCTTGTTGAAAACGCCGCTTTTAGTTGTTGGTTATCAACGTACAACTGTTCTTTCTCTTTTTGTAGATTCGAAATTTCAGATTTGAGCTCTTCATAGGAGGTTGAAATACCACTATTCTTATCATTCTCACTGACTTTTGCTTCCTCAAGCTTTGAAAGTTCTTGCTGTAATTGTTTGATCGTATTTTTGTTTTCTCTATTCTCGTCCAATTCCTTGTCAAGTCGCGTTTTTAAAGCTGACGCATTTTTGAATTCCTGCAGCTCTTTGGTAATTGAGCCTATGCTCTGTTGCAACTCATTGGTACTGATCCCTGTGGCCTTCTCATCTGCTTTCGTGGACAAGGTTAGCGAGTCAAGTTTTTCACCCAACTCTTGTTTAAGTTCAGTCACCAGTGATGTTAGCGAGGCAACATTCTTGCCTGTGTCCTTCGTTGAGCTCAAAGTATCAGAAAGATTCTCGAGTTTCGATTGTAGTTCAGACACCTTGGTCTCCAAAGAATCTTTCAACTCTTTGTTTGATAAAGACAGATCTTTGGTCAAACTATTGCTCTGTGTTTTGAACTGTTCAATTTCATCGTTTATCACATCCAAAATCCTTTTGGAGGTGTCTCCTCGTGATGAAGAATCTTCAAGAAATGTACTCAAACTGTTAATTTTTGTCACCAACTCATCAAACTTTGCATTTGTATCGATTTGAGCTTGAGATGTTGTACTCGAGGCAAGTTGTTCCTCAATTCCTGCAAGTTTTGCTACAATCGTTTCAATATTTTTTGTAAAATCGTTGCCATGCTTTAAAATAGCAGAAGTTTCCAGAATCGTTTTCACTTGTTCCAAATTTGCTTTTATAGCCAAAATCGACTCTTGTTCTTCTTCTACTGTGCCAACTGAAGGTTGTTGCTGAATACTTCTGTTTTGAATTGTCTTTCCCAAATTGTCCAATTTTTCTTCAAGCAGCTGCTTTAGTTCTTTTGTGGCGGTTGCATTTGCATTTATCGCTTCTCTTTCAGATGTTTCGGTCTTTGTATTCTTATTCTCAACCATCTCTTTAATACTAACCAATTCTTTCTTCAAATTCCCAAAAAGCTCGGATTCTTTGTTTACTAAAGAAGGAACACCTTCTTCCAATTTTTCGTACAATTTCCAAAGGACTTCCCTATCCGTAGCTTCTTTCCCCAGTAATTTTTTCAAATCTCCAAGACTTTTCACTATATTGTCGATTTTGCCAATAAATGCAACGCTTTCTTTAAGAATAGGTGCACCGTCCAAAACTTTTTTAACAGAGGTAATTGAATTGTCAAGTTTCTTCGCAACTGCTTTCTCCTCTCCATTGTTAGAACTTTCGGTCTCGGATGCTTGAATCCCGGAGGTGATGACTGATTCAAGTTCCTTCATTTCACGATTATACTCTTTGGAATAGGATTCCAATAGTTCAGATACCATTTTACGAACATCTTCAGTTGCGGAGGTATAATGTTTTTGGAGAGTATCAACATTGTCTTTATTCAATTTGACCAAGTCCCCCTTTAGTTCTTTTAAAACGCGGTCGTAGCGCTCAAAAGCCGCTTTAACATCCTCGTTTAAAGTATCAACTTTGCCAACTGCTTTTTCCTCGTGTTCTTGCGCTGAAGAGGTCAGATTCTTGACTAGATCATCAACAATCTCGGAAACAGTGTTGTTTAAATTTGAAAGAAGGAGATTGTTTTCTTTGTTCATGTCCAGTACATCCGTATCTTTGAGCGAGGATTCGAGAGTCGCCAGCTTTAGCTGAATAGACTCGGTTTGTTTATTCAGATCGGTATACAGTTGTTGGCTGGTGTCGAGGGCCTTCACTAGCCTCTCATCGGTTTGATCCAGGAGCGATTTCGAACGTAGAGAAGACTCCAGTGACTGCTTGACATCACTCATGAGCTCTTTCAAAGCCACTGCATTTGCCTTTGAACGCTGATACAGGTTGTTGAAATCCTCTTGGGTCGCAACCACGCGTTCTGCTGATCCATCAACCTGTTTCCCCAAGGATTGGACATTCCCAAGAATGTTGTCCAGCTTGGACTCCAGGGCCTCTGTCGAGGCGTCCATGCCCAGCAGGCTTTTGGAGATTTTCACCTTTCCTATCGGCCTTCCGAGCACCGAGTTTTGGGGGACAGAGGACGAGCTTTCCATGGAGGCTTTTTCGATGGAATGTTCAGGAGTAGAGAGGTGAGAGAAAGCCTTGATGGAGGAAAAGTACCCTCAAGGCGTGTTTCCCGTCGCCAGTTCGTCGCGAGAGCGCACAGAACGCGAAGAAGACAGTCCCCAGCAGAAGAAACTCGGCCACGACAGCAGGAAACGTTCCAGGCTACGCTTTCGGGGTTACGACAGGCTTTCAGAGCACCGAATCGTCTTTTCTGGGCCTTCTACCCGTTTGTCTCCTCGTCTGTTTACCTGATCTCTTCGCTTCGCAGGCCATCTTCACATTTTCCAACACTACACCTTACTCTTCTGCAACAGCCAGCTACTACTACTCATGGTGAAGCGACAGAGCTCGGATTCCGCGCAAAACGGGGGCGAAAAGCGCCAGAAGACCGGTGGCGTGAATCCGCAGGATGTTTTGGCACAGGCCAAGGCCAGAGCTGAGGAAGTCAAGCGGCGGATAATGGAGGCAAGAGGCAAACTTGCCCAACCTGCAACGGCACCAGCATCAGCATCACCTTCAGTTACTTCAAGGGCAGATGAGATAAAGGCGAAAATAGCAGCTGCAAAGTCAAGACTGGCCCAGAATCGACCGAGCGACCAAAGGCCCCAGAATGGGAACGGTGCTCATGATAATGGTAGTGGTAATGACGACCAGAGAAACAAACGAGGGCTAGACATAGCACTTCATCCACGGTTGGTGAATCAATCGGTGGTGGCTCCAGATAAAACGAATGAAAAGCAACTTTTAAAAGAAAATCCTCTATTGGCCAGACACAATAGAGATGCGGGAGAGGATGAAGATGAAAGAAACAATCCATATTTCGACCCTTCTTTGACACAGAGGCCGGTGGAGAGGCGACACAGAGATCTGGTGTTCAACGAGCATGGCAGATACATTGCCAAAGCGGAAGAGCTGAGGAGGAAAGCCAGGGCGGAGGAAATCAGTAGAATAATTAGGGAAAAAAGTGAAGCGGTGGGTGCAAAGCCAGATGAGACTCTGGCGGAGCAAAAATTCAAGGTACCACGGCCTCCTGTTGTCGAGTGGTGGGACGAGCCGTATCTGAAGGAAAAAACCTATGACAAGATTGAGGATGATCGTTTTCTACGGATAGACGGTGAGGACTCGGAGATTGATGCGCTTATCCTCCATCCGATCCCGATTCCCGCTCCGTGGTCCAATAAAGAACCCATTCGGCCCAGAATTTACTTGACGAAGAAAGAATTGAAGAAGAAGAGAAAGAACGATCGGATGGAGAGACACAAGGTGAAGCAGGACCGAATCCGACTTGGTCTGGATCCTGCTCCTCCGCCAAAAGTGAAATTAAACAACCTGATGAATGCTCTATCTCATGAAACCATTAGGGACCCTACACAGGTTGAACTCCAGGTGAGACGGGAGGTCAAGGAGCGCCATGACGCTCATGTTAAGATGAACGAGGAAAACAAACTGACGAAAGAACAGAGACTTGAAAAGAAGGAGACAAAGGAGGCCCATGATCTGGAGCGGAATGGACTTTTCTGTGCTGTGTTCAAAGTACAAAGTCTTGCGAATCCTCAACATCGGTTCAAAGTGAATAAGAATGCAGTACAGATGAACCTTACTGGAATAACGATACAAAATTCGAGTTTTAACCTGATTATTGTTGAAGGTCCATCCAAATCTGTAAATTTTTACAAAAAATTGATGATGAATCGAATCAAATGGCAGGAGAAAGCCCCACCGAGAAGACCTCAGGAAGGAGAGCCAATGGATGAAGATGAGGATGAAGTGGAAGAAGAAGAAGCGGATTTGAGTGGTAACAAATGCGAATTGATCTGGGAAGGACTGTTGCGAACTGCAAATTTCAAGAAATGGTCCTCGCGGCCTACAGAAAGTGAAGAAGAGGCAATTCAAGTGTTGGAGAGACATGGTGCTGAGAATTACTGGATACAGGCAAAATGTTTTGAAGCCGAAGCCTGAGAGTAGGTGAAAGTCATTTTCTTTTTAATATTTATGTTTTATACTAGTGTCTGTTTCTATGTACATATAATCACAATCCACCATAAGAAACGCTTGGAAATGAAAACAGGGAATCCGAGGAGTAACCGTTTGAGGTATCTGTGCCAGAGCTTAAAACTGCACATTTTCCAGAAAGTTTCTTATCGCTCTTGCTTAACAGTTCCTGTAGCAAAAAATAGGCCATGTTTTCATCCTCAAAGTAGCCAACATGAGCACCGATGACAGCCACTATCGACAGATCTAGATATCCTTCTGGAAGTGAATAATCCACACGGCCGTTTCTATTCAACGCATTCAATTTTTTGAACGATTCATGGGGGATGGCAGTCCTACTATCTTTATCCTCCTTGATTTCTTCTTCTTTACTCTTTGCAGAAATGTTTTCTTGATCTGCAGATATCAAACGCTCAAGATCTTGGGTCATGCCTTTTCCAATACCAATTTTCCCAAGTTCACTGGCAAGCGCGGAAGAAACGTTGATACTGCTAACGTCTGACCATAACTTGCCCAACTTTGCCACACGGCTAGATATCTCGCCTCCTAAAGACGCAAGCTCTGCAATTTGAAGATTTATGTCCTTTTTCACATATGGCGTTTGTTCGGGTTCGTACCGTGCCATTCGTGGAGATATCATGGGTTCCATTCGATACGCGACTGGATCACAGGGATGGAAAATGTTGTACAGGTTGCTTACTTTAGGATTGATCGTGTCCATTCCAGACGCCCATTTGCTGTTTCTCTTACATGAATCGGCATTATCGTGTTTGATGTCGTTTGATGTTTCTTCCAATCTTGGCGATATTCGTGTCCTTCTCATGAGTTTAAAAGCACCTACTGGAGACCCAACAGCAAAGAAGTTTTCAACCTCAAAGTCCAACTGTGATTCATTCTCCATAGTATCCAATTTCCCCGTTTTATCATTTTGCTCTCCGAGAATGTCAAGTGTAATTGCCGAACCAAGAGAATGGGCCAGAATGCTGACCTTCCCATTGAAGGTTGGATTTTTATCCTTGTATAATTTGTAGACTCGATTACACTCTTCCACAACGGCTGCTTTTATCAAGTTTGAGTAATGGGGTTCGTAGTAAAGCAGAATATCAAGGAGAACATAACCAACAATGTTCCTCACTGAGCGAATGCTATTGACACTAATATCATCGAGAGTGGTATACTCGTCATCATCATGATCATGATCATCATAAGCATCGTCTTTTTTCAAGCCAGTTTGTTTCTTCTTCTGTCTTGCAAAATCCACCTTGTGTCTCCATGATATTGGCAACAGTTGAACACGGTTATTTGTCCTTACATAGTCGTATTTACGCTTGTTGAAATTTGGGTTCTTGGCATCAATCACAAGATTGGGATCCACGAGTAGAGGAAGTTTACCAGATTCTGCAAAAACCGTTTTCATTGTACGTCGTAATTGGTTTATCGAATGGGAAAAACTTATGGATTCGATTTTGGAACTTAGATTCTGCCCAATTCCGTGAATACAAAGAACCAAATGGTCTATGTCTCTATCTCTCGCACTGGGGACCGAGTTTGATGAACTTGAACCAAAGTCGTTTTCCATCACTTTTTTGTTTGCAGCGTCCAATGACGCTTCAGTTTTCGTTTTCAAGGAAGAGCTTGGGGATGCAAGCTCCGAAATCATTTCGATTTTTGATTTTGAAGATACTTTAATCTCTTCATCATGATCAAATTCAATTTCACTCTTATTATTCTCTTTTTTCCCTTTTCCCTTGCGTTTGGAATCTGGACTTGTTCCGCGGACCACTTTGGAAGTGCCGGGCAAAACCAGTTCCGGCAGATTCTGCAACAGAGCGTTTGGAATCTTTGCAAACAAAGAGTTGGACATGAGATGGGCAGATACGCTGGTGGATCCGTCTCCCACGTTGTATAGCGCATATTTGAATCTGTCTGAGACATTCAGGTTGTATAGCGATGCTGGGGGTAGTTCCTCATCAATGCTTTGCTTTTCTTCTTTCTTTGGTTCCAAACTTTGTTTCTCTATTGATGGCAACACTTTCCGGTATCCTTTTTCCAAAGCCTGTGCCAGGATTTCTTTGCAGGGTAGATCATCGTTATGGAACCATGTGCCACGGCGAATCTCGTAGATTGGGCCTTCCCAATAAACCGGCTCCAGTTGTCTTTTAACCAAGTCTACTTGGAACAACTTGTCCTCAAGGACCGGTATTATTATAGGAGTAGAAAGTCCGTCTTGAGGATGGGTACTTGCGGACTCAGCAGGATCTTGGCCCAAGCGGCTATAATGATGCTCTATTCTTCTGGAATCGTACAGACTAAAAGGGACAAACTTGGCTGGCTCTTTCGAAGCAGCGCCTGAGGATGGCGACGGCGAGGCACCTGGATAGTTGAGGTTGGTCGGTCTCCATTTGGGGACATCGGATGCGTAGTACCATCTATGTCAAGCAGACTTTAGTTAGATGATGCACATGTATTGTATAGATCTGGTGCGAGTCTGCAGAAAGAGAGAAAGAGAAAAGAAAGAGAGAATCACTCTTTTTGCTTACCTTACAGTTGGTTCTTTATCCGTGGGAGCATATTCCGTTCCTTTGTCTTTCTCGGAGTCGCTGACAGACTTCTCCAGATGGTTGCTAGTGTTGAAAAAGTTTCTTCTCGGTTGTTTTCGTAGCAGACGTTTACTCTCAGATTGGAGATGATATCGGCATTTGAACTGTGTTTGTGGGAGTCTTGTAAAATACTGTAATGCGTCGAATCTGCCCAGTCGATGGCAAAGATGAGAAGGATTACTTGCTTGGGGGATATGGCGAATAGCGAGCATTCTGTCTCATCTGCCGATGGAGTGTTAGGGCAATGAAGCGTAAAGCTTGCGACTACACAGAAGAAGGCGTGAGTATGTTTATTCTTATGTCTGTGTTTGTATGTGCTTGCACTGTATGGGTATTCCGAAATCAGGTGGAGATGGAGATGGAGATTGGTGAAGGTGAATGGAAAAAGAGAAGGTTTGCTTGGTTGTTTCGGAACTCGGCCACATAAACGCCGCCAAGAGGAAACAAACAATAGAACTTTCTCGGGGAAATACACACATGCCTACGATAATATTTGTAGAGTTTGTGTTTTTTTTTTGGGTAGAGACAAGACTCGGAAAAGTACATTACTTTTGTGTAAGGGGAGTGTGCCAAATATCTATTAGGGAGATTGAAGTAGTTATTCTCGTCAAGGTATATCACAAAAGGAACAGGAAACAAAAAAGATAATCGCAATAGTTTTTTTGTTAAAAAAAAAAAGAATAAAAAAGGGAGAAAAGGAATCGATTAGTATTCCTTATACTCGGTGGTAATTTCTGGAAAATTAACCCGTAGTCGATGAGTCTAGAAAAAACACCAGTTGCGGCCAGTTAGCATTCGAGAGATGTAAGATAAAATGAGGAAGACATAAACATTTCAGAACACTTACACTGGGCAGTTTAGGGACCACACCCACCAGACAGATCAAGAAATTGATGACAAACATGTTCAGGTCGTAGTGGCTATAATGTGTCGAGATTAAAAAAAGTCCTACGGGTACTCCAAGCAAAAACTTTCTCGCTGGAGTGTACTGGTCTCCGCCGTCGATCTGTTCCCACATTGTGAGGTTATCGTACGCGCCACCGTTGAACTCGAACGGCGTGCCTTTAAAGCCGTGAAACATGATGTAGGAGCCGATAACGTATGTCAGGTTTGTCAGAGTCCAGGAAAGCTCTTGGCTGAGCCAGGGCAGAAAATCGAAGGATATCTTGAGAAGAGCAATGATGAAGATGTGTATGACCCAGGCGCCTAGAGATAAGCAAAACCAAGGGTTAGAATATCATAAACTGGCATACCAAAGGCACAAAGCACCAGACAGGTCTTGCGCACAGCTAATCATAGTAAGATTATTGGGGACTTGAGCACAGACCTTTGTAGTAGACCCATTCCGCATTAATGTTCGGGTTTATGACCTGGTCTGCTTCTTCCTCGACGGTTTCTGGTTCCACATGCGTTATGGAGATGATACTCGATGATCTCTTTCTGATTCCGTGATCCCCGTCATCGGGCGGTGCTAAGCTCATTTATAGTACAGTGAATCTTTAGTGGTATGTGCAGTGGAATAAAAAGATTGTGAGATGTAAACAGGAAATGTGCGGAGGGAGGGAGGTTCTCTCACTCTCTTCTCCAAAATAAAATCGCCTGGAAAGGAAACAAAAAAGTCAAACGACAAAAGGCAAAATCATTTCATATTCATAATATCTACGAGAGCTTGTATATATATTTATAAAAGGTATAGTACACACGCCGGGCTGGGGTCTCCAGTCTCCAGTCTTCAGTCTCCAGTCTGTAGCTGGAGCTGCAACTGGGCCTCAGTCCGGCGACAGGCTCCTCCGTCTTCTTCAGTGCACGCTGGAGCGCAAAAAATAGTGCGAGCGGATCGGAGCGGCTGGGGTTTGCGACGAATCGCCGCGGGCTCGGGGCTGCTGCGTAGGAGAAGAAGAGAGCCGCGGTGTCGGGCTCGTTTTCTTGCAAGACGGGCGGGCATTCTTGGGGCGGAATCCCAGAGCCCTGCTCTTTCGTCGTCTGCCCTTGGTGCTGCCCAGCATCGACGAGGACTTGCCTGATCCTGGTCCGGCCGTCCGTTCGAGGACGCTGTCCACGTCGATGTTCAACTTTCGGGCCTCTGCGATCGTCCGGTCGAATGGCGTCCCCGTCGAGCGCTCGAGCTGAGATTTGCCCGCTGTTGCTTGTTCTTGCTCCTCCTCCTCCTCCTCCTCATCCAAAAAAAGATGGCTTCTCGTGACACGTACTGTGGTGTCCTTGACAAGTGCATCAAAGTCCCCTTGGAACGGTTTCCGACGTTTCGTTTTCCTAAGCAAGAGTTGAATGTTGCCGGTGCTCGTCGTCATCTCGCCAACGGACCGTTTTTTCAGTTGATCCAGGGGCGATATTGAGATGGAGGATTGCGCTCTTCTTGGGTTTGGGTTTGGGTTTAGGTCGGTATTGGCATTAACGTCTATTTCTGGCCCTTCGCCCAAGTTATGGCCATCACCGGTCTGTTGCTCCATTTTCATAAGTGCTTCTTTACCCATCTCATCCTGGTCTTCGATCACAACGCCACAAGTGTCAACAGCTTCCTGGTGGCAGGAATACTCCTTGCCATGTGAAAGTCTACAGTGGTTGATAAAGCCCTGTGCGCCTGCAAAATTGCTACGAGAGCAAAAATGGCATACCAGCCTGACCAAAACATTGTCTTTCCGTCGGCATAAACAATGTATCGCACTCTGGTATTGTCTGCTTGGCCGTAGTGAAGAGGTTTGAGAGCGGGTCTTTTTGGTTGAGGTTGAGGTTGAGGTCGAGGTCGAGGTCGAGGTCGAGGAGGCTCCTTTAAAGTCTACACTTCTAAATTTTGGTGTCGTTGCCATCATTTCAACCCCTTGTTGCTCTTTCTCCAGTGACTGTCGAAAAGTGGTATCAGTTTCCGTTGGAGCCTCTTTGAACGTACCGTTATTTCTTGCTGCTGTGCAATCCTTAATCCGCTTCATCAGTTGCTGCACCTTTGCGATTTCGTCTTCTATCGTTCGGAGTTCTCTGTGCTTGAGCATCACTTCAAAGTCGAACTGGTCCGAGATGACCTGACGCGCACTTTCTAGCTGGGACTCGTCGAGATTTGCGTCCTTTTGATGATGATGATGATGGCTATTGCCGGGGACAGTTTGCCGATGCTGTTGCTGGAGTGAGCTCTGGTCGTTGAAGGCAATGGTCTTGGAATCGTCGGCTGCCTCGGAACCAGGCACATAGGGGGGCGAGGGATACGGATTCTGGCTTTCCTCGCACGAGTCCACTTGTTCAGCAGCAAGCAGGTCTTGTATCGTCGAAGAGGAGGTGGTGGTCGAGACAAACGAGGAGATGGGAGAAAGATCCATAATCCGGTTCAGCAAGACGGAGCAGACGTCCAGGCTCTTTTCGTGCAAGTGCAAGTGCAAGAATTCGGGGAGGATTCGCGACGGCTTCTTTGGGTCCAGGTGTTTGGCCATCAGAGAGCTTGAGGCAGCAATCAAACGGCAACGGGGGGAACTGGGAGGTAAAGCTTCTCCAGCGTCGGTCGGGGCCTGTGGCAGATCGGAACGGCTGTGGTGATGAAGCTGATACTGGTGCTGATACTGGTGCTGGTGCTACTGCTGGCGCTACTGCTGGTGCTGGTGCTGGTGCTCTGTGGACGGTTCAGATGGAAAAAGGCCCGTCGGGAAGCAGAAAAGTGGCAAAACGCGGCGGTTTGCAGCAGGGCTCCCATGGGGCCGGGTAACACCCGGGGAGGGTGTGTCTTCTCCAGGTTTGCTCGATAACCTTCTCTTTTCCTCTCTCTGCTACACCATTCTTCCCTCGCTGCTGCCCACGATGGACTTTGCCTACGGATTTGTGGTCCGGCTCTTCAAGAGTATGTATCGTGCTACCCAAGGACTCCCAATGGACCCACTAACACATCCACCACAGTCATTTTCGATCTGTTTTTCAGAGAAATCTCGTCTAGAGGCTCCCACAACATCCCGCGTACCGGGCCCGTCTTCTTCGTGGCCGCCCCCCATGCGAACCAATTTGTCGATCCCATCATGGTATTGCGCCATATCTGGTACGAGGCTGGCCGGGGCGTGTCCTTTCTGATGGCCGAGGGCTGGTACAACAACCCGTTTGTTGGGTTCTTTGCCAAATGTGTCGCCTCAATTCCTGTCGCACGCGCCCAGGACAGCGCAGTCTCCGGCTCTGGCAAGATTTTTCTCAAAGACCCCAGCAATTCTACTGTCATCACCGGAGAGGGAACGCACTTCACGAAAGAGTGTATGGTCAAAGGGCTGATCATGCTGCCCAAGTCTTGCGGCATGGAGAACATTGCCGAGATCAGAAGCGACACCGAGCTGGTGCTACGCAAGGAGATCAAAAACCCGCTCGCTCTCAAATACCTCACCCAGGGTTGCGATTATAAGGTTGCTGGCAAAATGGACCACACGCAGATTTACCGAAATGTGTTTGATCACCTCCATCAGGGAGGCTGCATAGGCATTTTCCCAGAAGGCGGCTCCCATGACAGAACAGAGTTGCTTCCTCTGAAAGCCGGCGTGGTAATCATGGCCCTGGGAGCAATGGTCGAGGACCCAACCTGTGATGTCAAAATCGTGCCATGCGGGCTCAACTATTTCCATCCCAACAAGTTCAGATCCAGGGCCATGGTGGAATACGGCCCGCCCATCTCGATCCCCCCAGAACTCGTGCAAACGTACAAGGAAAACCCGCGCGAGGCCGTCAAAGTAATGCTCGACACGATCCAGACCGCGCTCAAGGCGGTCACCACGCAGTGCCCGGATTACGAAACGCTCATGGTGGTTCAGGCTGCTCGAAGACTGTACACCAGCCACGGCATGAAGCTGTCACTAGCCGCAACCCTCGAGCTTAATCGCCGCTTGATTGCTGGATACGCCCATTTCAAAGACGACCCGCGGATTCTTCAGTTGACAAAGGACGTTGCCTCCTATAACAGCCAATTAAAATCGCTGGGCATCCGAGATCACCAATTGGACAAGATCACAATGAGCAGAACCGAACAACTGGGGATTCTGGTCTCCCGTTCGGCAAAGCTCTTGTTTTTGGCCATTCTAGCGCTGCCCGGAACAATCCTGTTTTCCCCCGTGTTTCTCATTGGCAAACTTTACTCAAGGAAAAAGCAAGCAGATGCATTGAAAAAATCCTCGGTGAAAATCGCAGCCCGGGATGTTCTCGCCACATGGAAACTGCTCGTGGCAATGGGACTATCTCCGCTTTTGTACACTTTTTACTCGGTTATCGCTACACGATATCTCGTTAAACACGATTATTTTTCAACCTGGCCCCAATGCTTCCTAGGCTTTTTTGAATGCTATGCGCTTTTGATTGTTGCTACTTACTCTGCTCTGATCATTGGCGAACAAGGAATGGACATTTTCAAGTCTCTTCGTCCTTTTGCCCTATGCCTTTTAAGCCCACATAGCAAAAACATGCTGATTGAGTTGAGAAAGACTCGAGGATCTCTAGCGTTGGAAGTTATCGAGTTGGTAAATAACTTGGGACCCTCGCTATTCTCAGACTTTGACGTCCAGTACAGTAAGCTCACAGGCAAGCCGATTAGCAGAGCCGAGGCCGATAAGGAAGAAGAAGAGGAAGAAGAAGCAGAGACTCAGCGGCTACTTAGGAGAAGAAACAGAAACAGAAACAGGGCAAGCAGCGATGCTTCCATCTCGTCTGTTTCCTCTGCCGAGTCCCAGGGCATCTCGAGAGTCAACTCTTCCCATAACCTTGCTGATATTCCCATTTTTAGTGAATCCAGGTATTCGGAATACCAGGACTCCTAAAAAAAAAAAGTAATTACGACCCTATTTATAATAAGTTTCTTTTTTTCTCTTTATGGATCGGTGATCTTTGATTTTTGGTTTCTTTTTTTTCGGTTTTTTTTTTTTTTTGATCTCTCATTTCTTGGTACATAAGTTAATGTGTGCGTGTAAGTAACTAAGTACACTAACAAAGCAGCCTTTTAGTCCTCTCCCGCTGGCATTTCATCTTTCAATATCTTTATCAGTCTAACACGTAGTTCTGTTGTATCTGATCCTCTCAACACATCACTAACAAAATGAGCCTCCACATCCAGTTGAACCATTTGTAAAGCACCCCGTATCACACCTGCGAGTATGTTTGAATACCACAGCTCTTTGATAGCCTTTCCATCGTTTGGAAGCTCCACAAACTCCGCAAGCGGGTTTTCGTCAAATATAAGACTGAACTGTTTGTAATCAGGAGACCAGTTTGAAACTGTTGGTGTAATGTTGAGGAAGATTCGGAATCCAATCTAAAAGTATACGTGTGTCAGATTTCAAATCAATCAATTGTAACATGATAAAGATATCTATACCTTTGATATAACCTCTGCTGTATCCTTGAAAGTGGGACAACGGCCTGTCCCTGATCGTGCCAAAAAGTCTTCGATTAACCGCACCCCAATGTTGTATCCCATCTTATCCAGCTGTTTGTTCACTTGGTTGTAGTCATAGTTAAAGTCTTTACAGATCTGGGACACCAATGAACCATAAGTAAGTGTGAAAAGCTCTGCGTTCTACATCCTTCCCAGTTAGAAATGTATTCATTTTTCCTTTCCTCAGATCTCTCCAAGAGTATATCAAGCATCTTGCCGTCCGTGGTTGATAGGACCCAGTCCAACAAAAACAAGGGCAGAATGGCAAATCAGTGTAAAAGAAACAAAAAAAACAACAATCTTACTATTTTCTCAACACGATTCTTCCATATCTCATCGCTCGCGGCTTTGGTAGATTTGGACATGCTGTGGATGACAGTGTGCTACGTGTTGATGGAGCAAATTGGACCCAGACACCCGCCAAACACCCATTTTCCAGTAACAATAAAAAATGTGCTTGTTCATATACTTCTAAACTCATGATGTAAAAAAGACTAACGAGAGACAAAACAAATACGAAATCAAAGAATCAAAGAATCAAAACCCTTTCTAGTCCTGTCTTAGAGAATCCAACACGTCCTGGAAGGCTCCATCAGAGGCATCATTGGCACGGGATAATCTTCTTTCAGCCTCCGCGTAAAGCTCTTTTTGGGCTTCTGATTCCAGCGGATATAGGTTTGCAAGTGAGATCTGGGCTTCAGCAGTGTCCACGAGAGATTGAGGAATGTCCTCGTCTTCTGCTTGAATCAGATGCCTCACTGCTTTTTGAAACAGGTCAATGGCCTCTGTACGTCCCGCTAGGATATGCTTCGGGAGAGACTCATCATCAATCTCCATTGTATCGTCTTCATCGTCCTCTGCTTCCTCACCACCGCTATACTTTGCATGGAGATAGGGTTCTCCCAAAATTGTGGCCCTTCTGACAGATTCCAATCCTACCAGTTTACTGGCGTGGCGAATTGCAGCATCAACATCTTCCAAAACATCGTCCTCATCGTCTTCCTTTGCCTTTCCCTTACCTGATTGTTTCCCCTTGAGCAATTTCTCCCGTTCGCTTTGTAGTACATCCAAAATCACAAGCAATTTCCGTTGTACCCATTCTTTATAATTCTCTTCCTCTTTCCGTAGTGTGTACAAAGGATGGGATTTGCCAATCTCGAAAAGGTATTCGGGTTCGTCCTCATCCCCCTCTTCATCCTCATCCATATGGTCCCGTAGTTCCTCATCATCATCATCTTCTCCAATATTCTTGCCAAAATCGACTGCAAAGTCAATAATGTCAGAAAGAGATTCCAAGTTTTTAACCTGATCAATACCAAATAACTCCAATCTATGGTTGCTCTCAAGTCCCAACTTTTCACCCTTTTCATAATCCTCAATTGCACCAGAAAGAAGCTTTTCCAGATCTGCAGTTTGCTTTTTGGTAGAGTTTTGATCCAAAATGCCAAGAAAGTTGATCAAAACTCGATCCACAACGGCTTTGTACCGGGCCAAAAAAAGTTGTGCAGAATTTGGAAAGTGTTCTAAACCAAGTGTCAGACGTTCTAAAGCAGCATTGTAAAAATTGGTAGATTCAGCAGGGATTGTCCCTATTTTGCCCGTATCTTGGTCCTCGTCTTCCTCATCTTCAACTGCTTCAAGGCCTTTGTACTGGGCCAATTCCGCAAGTGATAGACCATAAATTACATGGAAAAGAGCAGTCAATTCCGGACTTTTAGTCCCTTCAGTTGCTTCTGAGGACGAATTCCTAAGTAATCGATCACACTCGTGAATAATACCATTCAGAACAAGTTCATCACTTTCTCTCTGTCTTTTCAAAATGGGTTTATTACGATGATCTTCCCAAAGTGCTTTCAACTGTGAAAAATCATCATCAAGGTCTAAATCTCCATCAACCTCAACTGTGATTGAAGGTGCCTGGGCATGCTCTTCACCACTTGCACCTGCCTTTTTGTGTTCATGCTGTTTTGGTTTCCTATTCTTGAGTTTGGCACTCTTGCCAATTCCAACTGGTCTTTTGCTAGTGCCCATTTTCAATCAATCAATCAATCTATCTATGTATCTACCTGGAACAGAATCAATTGCGTAATCTGTGAGACAATGCCTACTCTTCTCAATAGAAACCAATAATTTGAGAAAAAGTAGAAAGAAAAAGAGTAAGAGTAAGAGGGATGAAAAGGGGGAAAGGAGAATTTCAAATTTTCCTGCTCAACTTTTCGTTTTCGTTCGAAACATACGATTCAAAAAGCATCCATCATCTGCCCTTGAAAAAAACACACACACACAAAAAATAAGCACGTGAGCCGCGTGGTCAGAAATATTTTGACTTTGTAGGGTAACTGTGCACCATCCTTTCTATTGCGTATAAGGTTAAAAACTCTAGATTTGGGGAATTTCTCAGGCACACCCACTTCCACATGATGATCTCTCGCTTTCCGTCTTGAGGAGAGGGCCTCTGTTGTAGTGGGAAGTTTTGAGTCAGTAATCTTGTCAGTTATAAGGAGGAAAATCAGAGTAAGTTAGTTTCTCCTTAGCCATGTAATCACAATCAAGGAGGTTTGTAATAGTGACCCTGTATATAGCCCACAAAACTCTTACATGGAGGTCTCGCTTCGGGTTGTAATAAGTTCTGCTATGCTCTCCGATTTTTTTTTCTCTCATCTTTTTAATCATGCCCACGGTCACCCTTGGAAGAGTCTATTCCGGAAAATAAATATGGGAATAAGGCCTCAAACCATTAAACTGGACCTTGAGACATTTGTCTGGCGTATTGTACTTAGCAATAGTTACATGAAGACCACGAGTACAAAAGATCCAGCGTGTTTCAAAGCAGACTTACAGTGTATGTCCGTCTCAATAAACGCCTACAGCCTCTTAATTGGTTATCAGAGCATTTTTGTGATGTTCTCCACGAAGCAGCTTCTGCCGAAGAGCATCAAGATGTCAAGTCATTCATTGCCTTTTCTTGGCTACAGACTGGATGGAGGAAACCATATAAATGTTCCCCAGATGAAAAAATCGGTTGGGGATGTTCTCTGGGTATTTATGCGCTTCGAGAGTCTACTTTTGGAAGTCCGTTTGCATTGGCGATCCAGCTTCGCTTGTCTCGCTTGTTGCTCAATGCAGTGAGCCATACCAAAGCAGATATTGTGTATGTGTTTTACAGACCAGGAAATGGGCTTGGAGAGAATAAGTCCTGTACATTCAATTGTTTACACTGGGCAGTGAGTCTTTTTTTTGGTCTGCTCGGCTTGCACATGAATATCAACACCTCACCTTCCGGTTCCTCATCCTCCTCGGTAATTTGTTCTAGCTCTATTGGCTCAGACTCCACCATGATCTCGTGTTGATATTCATGTGCAAACTTGAGCAAAACAAAAAAATCCATTTTGCAAAGACTCAAACTGATACCGATTTTTTGATGAATCCTCAACCCCACACAAACACAACTATATGCCAAACACCGGGTAACTCTTCTTTTGATTATGAAGCGTGGATTTTGATTCGGTTAGAGCACCAGCCACAGCCACAGACCCAGATTTTGCAATATCACGTGCCGTGGCGTAAAACCATTCTAGAAGGTACATGGGTAAAATCAAGACCCGACAAGTTTGTTATGTTATTTGTGAGTTAACGCGATATGAAAGACCTGTACTTGTCGGGTCCCCGGCGCCGTTTTTTCCAAGGTTGGTTTTTTTCTCATTGCACTTTGCCATCTGTGGCGCTTGTCAAGCCTCGCTCGATCACTGTGTCATTTGAGTTGTTTAAAAAGACTCTTTCCCTCCCTTTTTTTTTATTCATGTCCAAGCCTTTTTTGTTCTCACAATGACTCGGTTACTCACTGCACAAAACTGTACAGGACAGATTCATCTTGTGGTTGGCCTAACTGCACTAACGATATCGCGAATCAACTATTCTGTTGGGGCTGGTGCAAAAGTTATTCTGATTTCTCCACGGCTTGAAGACACAGAGCCAGGGACGGAACAAGAAGGAAGGAACATAAGGTTAAACCGGTTTGTTGATGAAAAAGTGGATAATGGTGAAGTACGGTGGCTTCAGCGAGAGATGAGAGTCGATAAGGACCTGATAACGCTTGGTCGGGATGAAGTGGATAACATTGTTGATTTGGTATTTGTAACGGTGACAGCAGATAGTTCTACCGGTTCTGTTGATCTTGCAAGCAAAGTCTCGGCCAAGTGCAAAAAGCTAAGAATCCCGGTGAACGTTGTGGATAGTGCTGAATTCTCCTCATTCACGATGCTGGCTACACATACCGACGGCTCATTCCAGTTTGGAATAACAACGGGAGGTAAGGGATGTCGTCTAGCAACAAGGATTAAAAGAGAATTGGCGGGGGCTCTCCCGCGGGACATTGGAGCCATCTGTGATAGGGTCGGCGAGCTAAGACAGCGGATTTACAAACAAGATTTGGAGGATATAGGTGGAGAAATGGGACAAGAAGATGACGATGCAGTACAAACCTCGAGACTGAATGCACTTGTTATCGAGGATGAACTGAAAAAGAATTACATTGAAAGAAAGAAGCAGAGGATACGGTGGTTATCCCAAATTGTGGAATACTATCCACTTGAAAAACTGGCAAATTTGTCGATTGAGGATTTGTCAAGAGAATATCACAATGCAAACCATCAACAGGAACAACCGGTATATGTTTCCGAAACCGCGTTGAGTGAGTCGGACAAGGCCAGTTCATCGCTTTGCGACTATGATTCCGAATCAGTTACAACAACCACAACGACAAATGAACACTCCACAGCAGTTACAAAAGGGCAAATATCACTTGTTGGATCTGGACCTGGCTCCGTCTCGCTTCTCACGATCGGCGCGCTTTCAGCCATCCATTCCGCGGATCTGGTTCTGGCTGACAAGCTCGTGCCTGCGGAAGTTTTAGCACTGATCCCAAGGAGAACCGAAACCTTTATCGCACGCAAGTTCCCTGGGAACGCCGAAGCGGCACAACAGGAGCTACTTTCCATCGGACTTGCTGCTCTACAACGAGGCCAAAAAGTAGTGAGATTGAAGCAAGGTGACCCCTACATCTTTGGCCGAGGAGCCGAGGAGTTTATCTTCTTCCAGCAGCACGGTTTCGAGCCCCTGGTTATTTCCGGAGTCACCTCTGCTCTGTCTGCGCCCGTGGTGGCCAACATCCCGGCGACGCATCGCCAGGTCGCGGATCAAGTGCTCATTTGCACGGGGACCGGGAGGAAAGGCGCTCTGCCCGATTTCCCGGAGCATGTGGAAAGCCGGACGACAGTGTTTCTCATGGCGCTCCACCGGATCGAGAAGCTGGTGAAGAGTCTCGTGGAGCAGAAGGGCTGGGACGAAGACCTGCCGTGCTGTGTCGTCGAGAGAGCGTCCTGTCCCGACCAGAGGATCATCAGAACAAGCCTGAGACATGTCGCCGAGGCGGTGGAGAGTCTGGGCAGCCGACCGCCGGGACTATTGGTCACAGGCCGTGCGTGCGAGGTGATCGAGAAGTCCCAGGGCCCCAAGTTCAAGTGGACCGTGGAGGAAGGCGACAGGCACGGGCGAAGGACGGTTCATGATCCCGTGGTGGGTCTTCTTCACACGCTGGTGTAGTATATAGATTAGCATAAGCATAATAGACGAGTATTAATACGCCTGTGCCTCCATCTTCTCTCTTCCACCACCGATTCCCGACCATCCAGGTGACGACGATAAGGGACATGTTTACTCGTGCTACACACAGCCAAGGCCTGGTCCAAGGCCTAGGCCACGGCCTAGGCCGTGGCCTTCGTCGAGGCTTTCTTCGCAATCGCACCAGGGCTGTTCTGAGCAGTTCATATTCGTCCTCGAGCAAGCCGTCGAGAATCGCATTTGCATTCGATATTGACGGGGTACTAATGCACGGATCGCGGCCGTTGGCGCCGGGCCGGGAGGCACTGGCGGTGCTCCAACGAGAGCAGATCCCGTTCATCCTGCTCACGAACGGAGGAGGCAAGACGGAGAGGGAGCGCACAGAACAGCTATCGCGGCTTCTGGAGGTGCGAGAGCCCCTGGCGGAGGACCAAATTGTTCAGTCACACACACCTTTCAAGAGCCTCGTGGGCACGTACCGCAATCCTCTTGTGATCGGGGGCTCGTGGGGCCAGAAGACACGGGAGGTGGCTCTGGGCTACGGGTTCGAGAACGTGGTGAGGCCCGTGGACATTATCAAGCACCTGGGGTCCGCGGTGTGGCCCTTCCACAGATACTCGGAGCAGGAGGTGGAGGAATGGGGGAAACCGCTTCACAACGCCGCGGTGGATGCGATTCTCGTGTTCAACGACCCGCGGGATCTGGGCTGCGACTTGCAAATCGTGAGTGACCTGCTTTTATCGAAGGGAGGCCAACTGGGTACGCGGTTGCCCGTAGATCAGCTTCAAGGCCGTGGGAAGCCCAGTGTACCGCTCCATTTTTCGAACAGAGACTTTTTATGGGCGAACGAGTTTGCGATTCCGCGTTTTGGCCAAGGCGCGTTCAAGCTGATGGTTGAAGAAATGTATCGGAATCTGACTGGCGGTGCGGAGCTCAAGTCCACGACGATCGGGAAGCCCGAGTGGGCCACATTTGACTACGCGCTCAAGGTTTTGGAGCAGAAATGGGGCAATAACAACAGCGATGATGAAGGAGGGTTTGATAAAATCTATATGGTAGGCGACAATCCGTTTTCGGACATTGTGGGTGCGAATCGGTTTGGATGGGAAAGTGTGCTTGTAAGGACAGGCGTTTTCAAAGATGAGGACCTCCCACATTTGAAACCGGATTGGAAACCTGATTTTCTTTACGATGATGTTTATCTGGCCGTGAAGGATATTCTATTAAGACATCCTTAAAAGTAATAGCTATTTCCTTTCAATCATCGTCAATCAAATTAAAAAAAAAAAAAAACTCAAAAATAAATATAGAGTAGTAAGTAAGAAAAAAAAAAAAAAACAATAGCCTAAAATACCACAATTTGATACATTTATACACATCATAACAAACAAAACACCACAAGTTCCTGGATACGTGAACAAACAAATAAAACCCAGGGTTTTCCCAAAAGAAGATAGATTTAAAAAAAAAGAGAAAAAAGATAATAATTAACCGACCAGAACTATGATGATGATGATGATCAAAAAACAACAACAAAAACAAAAAGCATTGCACAAAACCTCCCCCTCCCAAATTAGACAAAAGACCGAGACCGAGACCGACCGACCAACATAAAAGAGATGATAAAACAACAACAAAAAAATAAGAGTAGAGTTGATACATGCTAATACACATCTATCGCCAGAACATGAAAAGCACAGGTAGTTAGGTTATCAATGAGAAAAAAAAAAAAAAAAACCAACCAGTGATAGTAGTAGTAGTAGTAGTACTAATAATAATAAAAGAAACTGCGAATGGCATCAAAAGAATTCTAACCCGATTGTATAAAATTCTAAAAGACAAAAACTATTAGAACGCGAATGTAGAAAAAAATCAAGAGATGCAAATAATAAGAGAAAAAAAGAATGCTGCAGGGGTGATATGTATATGAGAAGAAGAAGAGGAATATCCACAAGATTGAGGGAGCAAAAGGATTAAAAACGAGAGATAGATAGAGATGTATGAATGGTGGGGTTTGGATAATAAATATTAAAAAGAGCTCCAGTTCCAATCCGTTGGAACGGTGCTGATAGCCTGATCAGGTAAAGCAACAGATCGCCTGTTGAAGGAGGCTTGTGCTTGTACTTGTGCTTGTGCTTCTGCCTCTGCTTGTACTTGTTGTGCTTGAGTTCCAACTCCAGACTCGTATTCGGACATTGGGCCATGTTCTGATCGGCACGATTCAAGCTTCATGTTCCTCTGTAGACTTCTAGCGTATTCGGATTCAAACTGTTCGTAATCCTTAAAACAGTCATCACATACACGACTTGAGAAAACATGATCATTATCATGATGATCAAGATCAAGATAAAGAGTTGAAGCAAATTCAGCCTTTTCATTCAATTTCACCATATTGTTTAAATCATTCGAACAGAAAACATTCCCACATTTACGACAATGATGTCTTCTTATAAAAAATGTAAACTCAAGATCACAACAATGACATCGGGGTGCATCGGTATCTTTAACCCAATGACTTGTTTTGATTGAACCGATTGTTTCCGGAGAAATATTCGTTGTACCAGTAAGAGCAGCAGAAATTGAAGAAAATAGAAAAGTATTTGATGAACCCTGTTGTTGTAGCCAATCCCATGCTCTTGTCATTGGATCATAGGTATAATGAGGTGGTCCCATTACAAATGATGAAAGGGAAGAATAGGATGTAGACCGATGTTTAGAATCAAATTTGGAGCCATTTTTTCTGGTGAAATGCTGTCGCGTGGTGGTTGTGGTGAATTCATCATTTGATCGGAATACGATCGGGATGTAAAGAGGTGTCTTGAGTCTTTGCAACTGTCTTGGTTGGCTAGGAGACAAGGAATCTCCGTGACCATATACCGCCGCCGCTGCATCCAAATTATTATTTTTAATTTTAATCCGATTACAACTTGAAGTAGCAGTAATATCAGCGGTATTATTAAGCCTCCCATTTCCAAACATAGTGGCTGATTGAGTGTGATTTTGATAACTCTGTGACAGGGGCAAAGGCTGGATAATTGAAGAGCCTTGTCTCAGTAATGGAGATTGTGGCGCAGATAAGGATGTCAACTGTTGATTCTGAGGACCATTTCTTGATCTATACTGTTGATTTTGCTGCTGTTGGTTCAGATTTTGTTGAAATCGATGATTTTGCTGTTGATGTCGTACAGGTGCTCCTAAACCTGATAAATTGGCTTCTGCAGGTTTGTAGTTTGAATTTGAATTAGAAGCATTGTATAAAGAACTGCAAGAAGGGTCTGTGAGGTAATCTATAGCGAATCCCGAATTTTGAGTAGTGTGTTTCTTGGCAGGTTCTTGAGCGTATAATCTGGATGCCCTAGGTGCGCATATCTGGATTTGGGAATCTGTGCTCTGAATAATCTCTTTTTCCTGGAAATGTTTCTGACTTTGATTCTGTTGAATAGATCCACCATTGTTGTTATTGGTATTGTTGTTGTTGGAAGAGGCAGAGTTGAGATGGTTCAAACTCAAGGTTGAGGTTGCTCTGGATAAGGCCGAAGAGTGTGTTTGTCTGACAGGTAAAACGGGGATTTTCTTAAAAGAGAGCTGTCTTCTCAAGCTCTGGTTATTGTGTGTGCGAGATTGCAACAGCTGAGACTGTGGTTGATTATGCTCCTGCTCTTCAATGTCACATAGACTGATGCTGTTACTATTACTATTACTATTGTGGTGATTGTGATTGTTGTGGGTAGGCAGAGAAACGGGCACCTCGACGAGAGGAGGAGGAGGTTGCTGGTAGTTTAGTTTTTCTCTGTCAGCATCAGCGGAAGTGGGCGGGGAGGTGGCTGTTGAGATTGGAGAGGCCAGGTACGAGGAGTGTCTTGAACAAGACATTGTGGACGAGGAAGAGGTCATTACGGAACAAGAGTCGTGCCAGAGAGAAGAGGCAAGAGGGAGGAGCATGCTTTATATAAATAGCGCGCCCGATAAGGCGGCCCCCTGGGTCCTTTTAGCCTTTGTGCGTTGCGCGTGCGTCTCGCTGCGTCTCGCTACCGTACACGCACGCACCCGCACCCGCACCCGCAGGACACTAGGACTGTGACCCGAGCATGCATACCCGCACCCGGTGGGCGCGCGCAGAATCCGCGCATCTTTGCGGAAAGGGCAAGTGGCGGGCGCGCAAACGTGGGCCAGCTGCGCGACGCTCGTATAACCGGGCCCGAAACGACACACTTGTCCCTGTCCGGATTTTAATAATCTCGAGCACAAATACGAGCTCGGAGAGAGAAGAAAACAACGCTGGCACGAGTATCCAAACAGACTGTTTTCTATGTGTTTGCTTGGGCCTAGCGCTGTGATATAGGCCTGGCGTCTGGAGTCTGGAGTCGGAAGTCTGGGGTCTAAGGTCTAAAGGTCTAAGGTCTGGGGTCTGGGGTGCTTGCTGCCGGTTACAAGCTTTACGTATTTTTTCTTTTTTGGGTTAACCTAAGTTCATGGTAGAAAGTCAAAAGGACAAGTCTTTTCCGTAAAACAAAAGAATTGAAGGTTTGGGATTCTATTCCGTCTAAGTAAAAGCAATAATAGAGAGTAAACAAGCCAGTGAAGTTTCTTGTGATGATGATGATGATGACGATGATGACAATGAGACACGATCTAAGCAGTTTCGGCGGTCTTTGCATCGGAAGATGACCGGTATAGATAGTGTAATGGTTTTAGCCCACGCATCATTGGCCGGAAGTGAGAGTGTAAAGTAATAAATGACATATGGAAAGCTCCAACTGGTTCTCCTAATTTTTTTTTTTTTTTTTTTTTCTTTTTACGGATATCGGTAATGAATGAACGAATGAATTGGCAACTAATCAATCAATTGGGTTTCAGACGTCTTCAAGTGATAAACGTCCGGGGATTGAAAATATTACTGTGTTTATGAAAAAGAGTATTTTTCATGTCTCGTTGCTTTCACAGGAGCATGGATGGGATGGGATGGTGGTCAGCAAGGGAAGAAAATGTTAGAGAAGGAGAAGGAGAATAATTATTATTGATCAGTGGTCGAAAGAAGTATGGAAGTCGAGAAGAACAATGTATTGTTGAGATTTCCGATTGCATGTCCCGTAATTTGGAGAGTTTGGCAAGGAGTGAGTGAGTGGTTTTACACTCTCTCGTAATGGGTGTTGGGAATCCGAATCGTAATCGTCCCTTACATTTGCAAGGTCTGTTTTCGAATCAACTCCAATCAAATCATAAGCGACATCTCGAGTTGTGCTTTTTGGCTTTTGGGGGGCCTGCTTGTTTTCCACTTGTAGATGCTGGATCTTGATCTTGATTGAGAGATTGGGATCGGATTATTGTAGATGATCCATCATTAAAGTTTTGAATTTTTCTTTTCTTCTCTTCAGCAAGGCAACGTAATGTAACGTAACGTAGCGTAACGTGACGTGTGAAGAGCAGAGCCAGCTCTCCACAGAACAGAAGCGCACTGCAAAATGAAATTACGTCCTTGGTTTTCGTTCTGGAGTAGAGGACGAGGCCGAGAGAGCGAGAGAGCGAGAGCGAGAGGCCCAGAGAGCGAGAGGACGAGGCCGGCGGCTCGTATTGGCGCCCGGTCCACCGCCGGCCCAGCACCAAAACGCAAAACGCGAGACGTGCCGCCCGGAGCACCGCGGCCCGGCCCGTGGCCTGCTGCCTCTCCAAACCTCTCCAAGCCCGAGTCGAAGAGTCAAAGGGTCGAAGGGTCGACGGGCTTGGTGGTGTTGGACCATGTCGCCGGCGGTAGCAGCTGGGGCTCCCGCTCTGGTGCTTGATGCTCAGCGCTTGGTACTCAGCGCTTAGCGCTGAGGGCTTGCGGGTCGACCGAGCTGGAATGCGACGGGGCGCTCTGGTCCTTGCCAGAGGTTTAAGCTATTCTCGCGGTGGTGGCTGTCTTTCTCAGAAGAGTTGGGTCCGAGACACAGCGGCCTCCAGGCGTTTTTGTCTGTTTTCTGTATACGGTATTCTGCCTTCCCAGAAGAGAAGCGAGCGACCTTTTTAATTCCGCGCTAGCAACATCCGCAATGCTGAGATTTGAACACGCTATCTTCTTCAACAGGGGCCCTAAAGCAATGGAAAGGACCCCCGTTCCGTTTCGTTTCTGGTCGTTTCGTTCCTCATGCGCTTGAGCTTGGGCTTGAGCTTGAACTTCAGCTTGTGCTTCAATCTGTGCTTGAGCCCGCCACGGCCTTTTTCCCTGGCAATGGGCACGAAACCAAACGGCGACTCTGGGAAATGTAAAAGAAGCCACACACACCATTATTCCATGCATCCCGTTCAGAAGGTCCTTGCACGTCCACACAGACATAGTCCCCTGTCTCAATGATAAGTCGCCGTGGGCTTTTTTCCTTCGCAACTGCGAGAGCATGACCGTACACGTCCACGTCCGGGTCCATTTGGATTCCCGAGACTATGGACTCGAGACCTGGGACTCCAGGAAGCGATGCCTGGCTGTGGCTTCGGTCTACGGCCCATAAGCGCTGCAAAATGCCACTTTCTATCAAAGTGCAACCAAGTCCCAAGTTTCACTGCAATCATCACTCCCTCAAGCCCAGAGCCTTCTTCATCTCCATCTCCGTACTCCATGTTCCATGCCATATCTCGACTGACACTAAAGTGCATCACTGTTTTTACTTTTTTCCTGTGCAAGGATCGGTTCGGTTCCAGATCAAGATCAAGATCAAGATCCAGATCCAGATCCAAGCTCATGATTTATCATTCAATCAACCTTTTCTGTCATATTCATGTAGACATGCTCTATCCTACACCAGCCGTTTCGCCGATTTCCGGATCATGCATAGATATATTCCCATTCCTCAACCATCCAATCCAATTAATCATAAATCATTAATTAACAGATGCTTTTTTTTTTCTTTTTTTCTGTTATCTTGTACCTGGTTCGGTTCGGTTTGGGCTTGAGGCTTGTGATCACCAGACTTCTACACTTTTAGGAATGACATTTAACATTTAACAATGACCTTTGTTTTTTCTTACTCTTCTCAACCCCAGTAAAATTCCACTTGTTTATAAAAATCCAAGAATAACAAAAAATAATTATACTTGTTCTAACTAATAATGAAGCCGTTCTAGTTTCTAATCAATTGCTAAGACCTTGGCCAGATTCTCGGCCTGTTTTTGCTTTTTATCTGTGCTTGTGCTTGAACGAACGAACGAGTGAATGCTTGAGTGCTTGAGTGCTTGAGTGCACCGTTGACCAAAACGCATCATTCCATCATTCATTCCCTCATAGATTAATTAATAGATGGATCGATTGTGCAAAAGAAAAAGAAGAAGAAAGTGATTCTATAACTCCAATCTCATAAGATTTCACTCCTAATTTTTCAAAACAAATCTTTCCAATCATCTACTTTTCTACTCACGCCGTCGTCGCCTTTAATCTCTTACAATTTTTTAAAGTTGCGCCAGGGTTGTCGTCTACTTTCCCTTCCTCCCTCCCTTCTTATCCTGTCCTGTCTGATACGCATTTCCGCTTGCTCGCTCGCGCTCGCTCGCCCACCACCCTTCAAAACTTACACACACAAAGAAAATGGACAAACTCAAGGAGGACAAACCTACTTTCCTATGTGATGTGTTTCCTATTATTGTTTTTAAGCTTAACCGTCGTCGTCTTCCATTGTATGCAAAAACATAATAAACAAAGTAAACGCCTTCGGTCTAAATCTTCTTCCACCACCACATACACACACACACACAACTTGAGAAACTTTTTTTTTTCTTTTATTCTCTTGCTTATTTAACTAACATTCTAGATTTTTTTGGAATAAAGAAAGAACCCCTTCTATACCTTTTCGTATATATAAACAAGTCACTTGTTTTACTTTTTTGTTTTTGAGGTGAGGCATAACGGTTTTTTACCCCAACGGTGCGCCTCTTGTCTCAATTTCCCAAGTATTGTAAAACCTGTGCGGTTTTTTTTTTGATTATTATTATTGGCCCCCAGCTAGCCAATTCGAGGATCTGGAAAAGTCAGCACCGGTTGTCAATACCAGACATCAACTCAAGCTTAAGGCTTCAAACTCCAACTTCCAAGTTTTTCTGTAAATGTTGGGCGTGAATGTTATTTACTATTGCAGTTCTGTCGTCGTCACCAATACCCTTGATTCTCAATAAATATACGGTTATAATATAGAGAGATAGTAACATAGGAATGAGCATGTCTCTAGCCACAGTTATCACTGACAAACCATTACAATGATGTGTGTGCTCTTTCCAATATAGTTCAGGCGCTCTCGCTCGCTCCCTTGCTCGCTTGTGGCTTGTGGCTTTGTATTTCGTGTCCAGAGACACGACGACGACGCGCAAGCAAGGTTTTGATTGTCGTCGACCTAACCATTTTTCACACTCCCATTCATTCTCTTGTACAATCCGATCCGTTTACCTTGTTTCCTTCTTTGGCTTTTGAATCGGACTTTGGAAGAAATAGTGTGAGAGATCATAGCATAAACGCCAACTTTACATTTACCGTACCGTACCGTACCGTACGTCAAGAAAAAAGAGAAAATCGAAAATCGAATATATCCGAACCCAGTCTCACTTGTGCTGATGATACAAAGAAACTCACTAAAATCGATTAAACGCTAAACGATAGGCGATTATTATCAAACCGCCTGTTGGATGCTTTGAGAAGAGACAAGACCTTTTTAAGGAAAATGATACACATACATAATAGAAAAAAAAAACAAAAATAAAAATAAATAGCCCATGCATTATCATCATCATCATCAGAATCTTGTTCTTTTTGGTTAAACCCGATCAAACTTGTTTGTCCATTTCAGCCCAAGTCTTTCGTTTAGTTTTATCTTCCTCACCATTCGTCCGTCCACTGATGGGGTAGGATTTCGGGGATGAGCGTGTGTGTGTATGTTCCTGATCCTTTAATCAAAATGGATCAGGAAACGGCGGCGATCATAACACAATGATAACCGTTCACTGGCCGATGACAAACAGTTCATCGTTTTAGTCTTTTTAGTCATCAGAAAAGAGAATCATCAACTTGTTGTATACAACGTCAGACATCCGATACAACAATACCAAGAAGAAAAATGCACCGGCTACACAACACTCGAATAAGTCAGTATCAGGATGCAACAAACAACATCCTGCTTCTGTCTCAGCAGCTATCTATCTATCACTTTTACTACAATAATTGGGCCTTACTCGTTTCGTTTCTGTCTTACTCGAAAACTGCTGCATCCCTGCGTCCTCCTCCTAACGAACGAACGTTTGAATCGGAAAAACGACGACAGTTCAAAAGTTGTTCAAACAGCACAGTGTGAAATATAGAAACTTGTCGTGTCTTCATAGCTAGCTAGCTACCAAAAAATATAACAAGAAAGAGCTTGTAAAACTGAAGAATACTAAAAAAGGATTACCACAAGAAAATGTAAGGGAAAGAGACACACAGTCAGTCAGTCAAAAAAAAAAAAAAAAAGGACCCGACTGACTGGCTCACGCAATAATGGATAATGACCAGTGGACACATATTTGCGGAATCTGAGGCCGGAAAACCGAACCAACTATAACAAAGTCCTCTTGAGGAAAACCGATCGATCAAAGAGCAGCAAATAAAAGACGTTTAAATGTAAATAGCAGGTTACCACCGCGGGATTGGCATTTTTTAGAAAATGGTTCTCGGGGCTTGACATCCGTCTCCGTGTAAAATAAGATTTCCACGACCCGACCGGCGCGGGCTCTTTTACTCTCCTTTCCTCTTCCTTTTCTGCCTCAAGATAATGTTGATAATTACTTTCCCAGACCGGACAGTCGGACAGCATCACTTATTAACTAACGGACTAACTAAAAACTTCTTCAAGTCATGGCTTTCTTATAAGATAACCGCCCGCCTGCCTGTCCTGAGAATGATGCCGTCTGTTAATTGTTGGAAAAATAGTGGCCGTGGCCGTGGCGGTAAATGCCAAAGGGCAAAGGGCAAAGGGCAAAGGGCTGGTTGGAACGGCAGCATCCGCGATGCCACTTGTATAATTACCATCCCATATGATTACGTTCTTTGGAGGAAAAAAACCCATCTTGAAACGGGAATTTGGGAAAAAGCTAGATGTACATTACATGCTAGTTTAATTTTACCTTCACTTTGATTCCAAAAGTGTGTCTAGGTATGTTGTGCAAGCGTAAAAATGTAAAAAATGTAAAATGTAAATAAAAAATGAGCCGTATGTGCGCTAGTGGTGCTTCTTTCCTTTGACCCCTGACGATGACGATGATGATGATGGGACTGACAGTGATGACATTCGAAAAGAAGATGTCATCTTTTTTTTTAAAAGTACAACCCCCGTCTAAATAACCTTTTTGTAAGACATGCCATTGCCACCCCATCTTTTACCATTTATTCCCCAATTCCTCTCTCTGTATCCCCCGTTGATGTCAACATGCCCAAATCCGAGCTATTATGGAATGGAATGCCATTGGATGAGGTTTACAATCTTCTAGAACTGCCACGCAGGCGCATTGGAGAAACACGATGAATGTCTTTTAAAGAATTTTGGACTTGTCATCTCCGTCATGGCCCTCTTTCCCATTCTGGTTCTTAGTTGAACATGGGCCCTGGACATCATCACTGATCAATCATTAAATCAATCAATTAATCAATTAGTTAACACAACTATCTTGTTTTTCATTTTATTTATTTATTTATTTATTTGTTGGTTTGAGATAGTGCACCCTCTTTCAGTGGCTTGGCATCCAGTGAATGGATGAGTGACACAAACGGTCTTGCCACAAACACGTGGAGATAAAAAAAAAACACAGGATAAGAATTAAGGGGAAACAAACATAAGACAGATAAAAAAATAAAAAAATAAGTTAACAAAAAAAAAAAGGAAAAGGAAACCCAGAGAGACAAATGATGTTCTTTCTATTCACATTATACATAAAGTTCATAAAGTCGTCAGCTACTTTTATCAAACAATACTTCCAGAAACAGTCTCGGCTGCTTTTTTCAATTCCACGATCAAAGTTCTTTCTTCCATTTTTAAAAGATAAGGATCTGAAATCAGAATTTCTAAACTCTCTATAAATTTTAAAAGCAGTTTAGGGTAGCTCATGTTTTCCATCTCAAATTCCAAATCTCTGTGTGGTTTGCTATTTTCATCATCATCATGGGTTGTTGTTGTGGATTTGGAACCAGGAAGTTTGCACGAAGGGGTTGGACTTAAAACACAATTCCAAAGCCATTCAAATCGGGAAACGTCTCTACTTTCTTGAGCAATTTCAATTAAAACATAGGTTATCTGTGTCCCCAATATTTGCCAATTTTGGCCTTTTCTTTTTCCAAAATATGGTTTGAAAGTTGAAAGTTGTTTTAAATACCGAATCAACAACATGTCAACGAGAGACCAAGCTTCCAATTTTTTAAGTCCTTCAAATGAAGATACAAAAGTATTTGGATTCAACTTTTGTGGATTCCCAAACCTATTGAAAAAAACAAATTGTTGAACTCTATGCATATTCATGAGTGGTCTTGTAAGAAGGGATGTAACAAATGAAGAACCATCTTTGCTTGAATCAATGATTCCTTCTTTCTTCATAAGATGGAATTTTGAAATTGTTTCGTTTCCAGTATAGGCTAGATCATCATGATTAAATGCTTCAAGCTCTAGTAATCGAAGAAGAGATCCCAAATTACTAAGTTCACTGTTCAAAACGTAGAGATCCACCATATTTGCAAACGTTGTTTGATTCGGAGTTATTATCAATTTGCCAAAATCAGATTCAGTAGAATTGGATTTCAAATCGGTGGGAACTGTCGGCTCAAATTCTTGGTAATGTTTGGGCCAGAGTAGAGCTCTAAGTGCTTCTTCTTTCCTTTTTCTAAGTTTCCCACTATTTGATTTCGATATATGTGGATCAGGAATTGTGATCTTTTGATGTAACCAACTGTGAAATGCAGGTACGCCCTTTCCCTTTCCCTTTTTCTTGTTGAGTTTGTTCTTCTTGAAATTGGCTGTTTCATTCTTATGATCATTCCCTGGTGGAATATCATCCTGTTCAAGACCCTGGACCTGTCTCTGAAGATATTCAAAATAAACCTCATCCTTATCAATTGTCTGTGCCCAGCAATCCATCGGTCCAGAATGACAAAAGTTTACATCAACTGGAGTCCAGTATAGTATAACTCTTAAAACCAATTTTGAGCATGAGACAAATTCTGTCATGTTGAACACTTTCATTGCATAGTTTAATAGTATGATACTTGGAATATTCAAAGTCGTCAAAAATGTTTTGCAAATTTCGTCGATAACTGGTGATTTTTCATAATTTACAAGTCTTTGATCCACCACATAAGAAGACCTACTTGAAGTCTCATATAAATTTTGAGTCAGCAGATTCAGATTCCCATTCCCATTCCCATTCCCATTTTTGAATGTAGAGAGACCCCCAGTTCTAAAAGCTTTACATTTATGTAATAGTGGTTCCAATTGTTTATAAACCACATCTCGATCTTTCCGTTTTGAACATGGTGAATTCCATTTCGTTAAAACATCTTGTGAAGTCGAGGTATCCAATTCATTTTTTCGGATCCATTGTCGAGATTTCGCAACGTTGAAAAAAGTATTTCTTTGTAATGAAATAATCATCTCGTCTAATTTCATAACATCGAGATATCGTAAAAGTGGTAGATTTAGATAATCAAGTGCATATTTGTCAAATACAGGTTCGATTTCAAGACTTTGTGAAATAGGCATCATCATATCAAATCCAATCTCTGGCTTTTCCCTCCCCTTTCTTCCTATTGATGATGAGCCCAATGCAAACTGTTCATCTATAATTTTTTCATACTCTGTTTCGGAAATGATCTCTTTCCGTAACATTAGAGAAAGTTTATATCTCAAATCCTTCAGCCTTGATAATTGTATTGTAATGTGATGTAAAGTTTGTAAATCGTATATCATTGATTGAATAGGTTTTGCTATTTTGGAAGCTTGGAATTTTTCAGGACCAAACTGCGAGTCAAGGTCCAAGTCCCGGCTATTGTGGCTCTGCGATGTAGAAGAAGAGGCATAGCGGCAATATATAGACCTTTGGAACTTGCTTGATCTGATAAATGGCACGATCCGGTCGAGGCTGCTCAAACAGAATGGCCTCATTCGCATTCAGATTCGCGGGATGGAGAGGTGGAAGCGTGGATGTTGCTTGTCCAAGCAAACCGAATATATATACTCACCAGCCAAAAAAAAAAAGACAAGTGAGAAAAAACAAAAACCTTTCGAGAAGGTCTGAACATCCCATACCCTTTTTTTTTTAGCTACAGGCCAGATGTTTTCGCTTTATCTTACATGCCAACTGGAAAACGTAACGGACTTTGAACCCGTGGACGATCTTGATTCACCATTCGAGTATACTTTCATCGTGAGGTGGGTAATGAATTGATACCATGATGATGATCATGGACATTGTTATCTATTCAGTCCCCAACAGGCAAACAATAGAGATTGGTAACTAACAGTCTATTTCAAGATGTAATGGATGCCGTGAAGAACATGAAAAGCCCGTAACAATCAACCGATTTGTAAGTCTATATACCCGTTTTTTCTGGTATCATCAACAATTAGAGAGCTGATCCTAACGATTTTCTGTAAACAGGAACAACATGTAAGCCAAAGAGATCAAGAACTACAACCAACTATGGCTACTACTTCTACCACAGCCAATATTAAGTGCACGGAGGATACTGACATTATGATTCAAGAGCCTGGCTGGGAGCCGCGGAGAGGCCAGTTTTGTGTTTCGATGCCGCAATTGCAAGGTGAGAGAGCCTGTTTGATCCAGTTTGATCATGAGACTAACCAGGCACTAACCGCAACCGCACAGAGGAGTTCTTCTGCCAGTAAGCTGCTCAGCGACGGTTTTGCACCGTAGACATATATCATATCTAACTTTGTGTAGACATCACGGCCACGGGCCGCAAGTACACGGACGAGGACAGCGGCACGCGCGTGGGACTGCTCAACATGGACTGCCGCGGGCTCGAGCTCGTGCGGTTCGAGCCCTCGGGCGTGTTCCGGTGCCGGGCTGGGGCGAGCAGCACGGTGTTCGCGGACGTGGAGCTGGAGGACGGCGAGTGGTATGACTACGACGCCGAGGGGGGGTTGGAGGTCTCTGTCTCTGAGGCGCGCTGGGAGATCGCGCTCTCGTAGCAGAGAGCCCACGGTATAGAGTAGACTATCTCCATAGATGCAACCACCAGGAACAGTCCCCAACCGCCATCCGGGCGTGCTTCACTTCGAGTTCGCCGACGAGTCCCGTCCGGCCAGGTCCCAGAAACACGTCAAGCTCGTCGTCGTGGGCGATGGTGGCTGTGGGAAAACTTGTCTCTTGGTCTCGTACAGCCAGGGCCAGTTCCCTGAGGTTTATGTCCCCACTGTCTTTGACAACTACGTGACGACGATATACGACTCAAACAGGCCGAAAGAGCCCATCGAGCTGGCGTTGTGGGACACCGCGGGCCAGGAAGAGTACGACCGTCTCAGACCGCTCAGCTATCCAGACGTTGATGTGCTACTCGTTTGCTTTGCAGTCGATAACCCAACCAGCTTGGAAAACGTGTTGGATAACTGGTATCCCGAAGTGACCTTGTTTTGTCCCGATACCCCGATCATTCTGTGTGGACTGAAATCAGATCTCAGAGCAGACGAGGATTATTTGCAGAAAAGAAAGCAGAGTAGAAAACCTGGTGGAGGTGGAGGATTCACAACACAGAGACAGGGAAGATTTGCCGCAAGGAAGATTAATGCTCTGAAATATATAGAGTGCAGTGCAAAGCAAATGAATGGCATTGACCAGGTTTTCGACCTCGCAATTACAGTGGCCTTGAAAGGCGATAGCTTTATTAACGACTTGAGACATCACGAAGCGGCTCTTGCAACCGCTGAAGCTGAAGCTGAGGCTCAAGCTGAGGCCCTGGCTAAGGCTAAGGCCAAGGCTCAAGCTGAAGCTGAGGCTGAGGCTGAGGCTGAAGCCCAAGCTGCCTCTATGGCTGCTCAATCACCAACAATTCCGACCATACGGCCAATATCGATATCGCCATCGTCCTCGTTCGAAGCCACCTACAGAGAGAAGCCGGAACGTCGAACGCCATCTCCACGCAAACTGCCTCCTCTTCCAACATCCAATTCACATTCAAAACCGGTAAAAGCCCAATCTCAAAGAATAACGAGACGAGAGAAAGAGGCTTTGGAAACCGATACCAATGATAGTTACAGATCGAAAACCACCAAATCGCATCGAATCAACCTCTCCAGTTCAAGCTTCAAGTCAAAGTCAAGTCTGAGAAAACAGTGGTCTCAGAGACAGCAAAAACAACAGGAGTTGAGCCCATTGGCCGTAAACTCATCAAATTATCCAACAAAGAAATTTGATCCAAGTAGAACCAGCAATGACAGCAGGAGAAAAGCGTGTGTTATACTGTGAATTTTTTCTTTCTTTCTTTCATTTATACCTGTTTTATTCCAGCCAGTATAGCGAGTCAAAAAGAAAAAAAAATTGTGTAAAGTAACCACCAAAAAGTGAAGGAGACAGTGAAGAAACAATCTGGATTCTGAAACAAGGGATCATCATTATTTCCAATTCACAAGCCTTTATGTTACATATTTCTCTGCTTTTTTCCCCATTTTCTCTTGTTGTTGTTGTTGTTCTCATCTTGTTTATGTTTATGTCTGCTCTGCTTTGCCATTCCCGTTGTCTTCGTTAATAGCCTTATGAATCTTGTTCATTTCAAGCATGCTATCATTCATTTTTTTTTTCAATTATGGTCTAGCACCAAAAATCATACTTCATTGCTTTAGTTAAGCTGTTCTTTTTCCAACTAATTCACTTTTAAATAGGTAGTAGAGGTGGTAGTACTATGTTTAGTCCTTCTCATTAATAATCCTAATTTGCAATTCTAGTTCAACAAAATGACCAAGAATCTGTGTCATCTTTTGATGATTATAGAGACAGACATTGTGAAAAACGCGAATCTGGATACATCGGAGATGAATACGCCTAAGGCTTGCTATGACTGTGTTTGGAGAAAGTGAAAAAAACAAGTAGATGGGCAGTTCATTCAATAGGTTTCTTTCTGCAAAATCATGTTTGCTTTCTTATATCACGTACAATAATGACAAACAGCTATGGTGAGGTTAATCTTACTCTTGTTAAATAGATAGACCGAAAACCAACATCTTTTAACATCAACGAGTTTTTACAGTATAAAGTATTCAGTAAAAGAAAGGAAACAGCTAATAAAAGGGTCTTGAAAACATCTTCCCCAAAACAAAAATGACCACCCATACTTATTTCCTCTTCGATGATTCCTCAATAATACGAAATTCTGGAATTAAAAACTTATACAAGTTTATAAGAAAGCTCTAAAAATTGAAACTGTTACAATAAAATCTTACACTGGGGGTTAACGATGAATTTGGTTGCTAAGAATCATAAACAATTGTGTAGATCGGGAACCGAGAAAACATGTGATTGGTGATATTTTATGGAAGTTGTAATCTTCCTTTCTAAGGAATTGGTCTGAGAAATGATAAAAAAGTAAATAGAAACATGCTCAGATTAGAGTAGCAAAAGAGCTTTTTGGAGCTGATCTCTTAGTGCTATTTTTTATGAAAAGTAAGTGTACAATCTGTCATTGCGTTACTCTTTGAGTTCTATTAAGCCCTTCTAGGAGCCATCGAATGGGCAACCACGTCCTTATTCTCACACAATTGGAAATTTCTACTGTGATTATAGTGTTCAATAACCAATGAACTGTACCGGAACAATACATTTTTGATACCTTACTATCCAACCAACCAAACAAAACTGTCAATTCGCGAAACAGACTATCAGAGACGTTCGGAGAAAAGATCGTTGTACACAGAAATAGAACCTGGAGTTGCTCCTTAAATAAAACTCATTCATAAGACATGAAGATTGGAGTCCATCTCCATGAGATTTTTTGAGGTGGTTCGATATCTTTGCCGATTTCTATTATCGCTGACCAGGCGCACTTGAAGAGGTAATGCTCTCCTGCATGCTTATATAACGACCATAGTAAACTCACGCATATAGTGTGACGCATGCACCCATAACAGGAAATCATATGAAGCGTTCGGACCTGGATCTCTGTCATGCATTTCAGGGGACCATCTCCCTACTCAGATACCAACATTTAATATTACGACTGGTAATAGAAGTAAAAGAAAATGATTATTTCTCCCTTATTGGTATCACTCATCATCAGGCTGACGTGAGCTTACTTTTTCCATCCGCCTATATACGCAACAGGTGTTAGAAGCATCTCATCTACAAATAACCCATCTGTGAATCCCTCTCTTCCCCTCTGCACTTTCTAATTCCATTTCTCTGTCTCTCTCTCTCTTTTTCTCAGTTCCTGGTCTCTTTTAATTCTATAGGAAAAGGGCCTTTAAAAATACATGACTCTGGAATTTAGGTAAGTTTGTTTCGTATCAACAGACTATCGTGGAACACCAAACGGAAGAAATTGATGAGCACCCTTCCCCCTTGTTTTGAAGCGTCATCATAATAACAAAAACTATATACAAAAGAACACACGACTGACAAGATCTAACTATAAACTACCACTAGTCCACCCCCAATAAAAAAACTTCCACCCAGGTATAGAGACTCTTTTCTTATTGGCAATGCAGCGTTCTATCCTGGGCGAGTTACAATAAAGCATTGGCAGCTTAGGAATCTCATCCTTCCTTCGTCTACCGCTCCCAATGATGTCATCTACCCCAACGACAGGGTCATCCACTCTGTGAATTTTGCCACTGGTAAATCCTCGCTTGTCTGTGAATTCCCGTTTGCACCAAAGTCCATCACTGAGATCTCTGGATACATTGGCGGATGTGGGTTTATTGACAATTCGTGTACTGCTGTGCCTGCACGCATTCCTAGCGCGACTCACGGAGGAGGAGACAGAAGACGAGCAGAACCCCAAACCACTCCCAATCGCTCCACGAGAAACAACGTCACGGACGCGGAAAAGGGCCTGTTTGCAATCTACAACTTTGAAACCGATGATACAACTATGTTCAGACTGGGGAACCTGATTAACAACTGTGTCACTTTGCACAAACCAAGCAATAATCAACTACGCGCAATTGTGTGCAATAATGACAAGAACCTATACACTCTGGACATTTCTAATTCCAGAATCACACAAATGCATACAAGGAAGTTTGAATCTGCATTGAACAATACAGAGCTGTCACCAGACAAAAAGACCCTCGTAGGATGCGGCGATTCAAATGGCATTTACGTGATGCATCCGGGTGATGATGATGGCTTCGATTCAGGGAAACCATCAGACACAATGATTTCGACAAAAGCGTCCGCGGGGTTCTCAACGAGCTTTCATCGTTCCGGAATGACATTTGCAACAGCTTTTCAGGATGGGAATCTGTTGCTTTATGACATTCGATATCTTACCAAGCCGATTAAAAACTTAAAGTCTACTCGATTCGAGAAACAGAACGGTGCGTTAAGATGTGTAAAGTTTATTGATGGAGCAGAGGACCTTTTGGCATTTTCAGAGCACATGGGTAGAGTTCACATTGTGGACACTAGAAATTTGGATAATCATCAGGTAATTCTTTTCCCAACAAACTATGGTAATCCAGAGGTGACTCCTGTGTATCACGGAGTTCAGAATTACTATGGACTCGACTGTAATATCCCACCGGGGAAAGAGTATGAATACTCTCCAGTAATTCAAGACTATAATGAAATTCTCAAAAACTTTAAGAATAGTCTTTGCCAGCCTCTCTATTCTCCCGAAGTTGTCTCTCGCAGACTTTATGGCGACACTGAGCACAGAGCACGCAACGACATATATCACCAGCAGTATCTGGCACCAAATACTACAGCGAGATCAAGCTCGGTTTCTTCGTCGTTATCATCCTCCTCCTCTTCTTCCACCTCGTCCTCCACATCATCTCCTTCAAGTTCACGTCCAACATCTACCTACGGCCAGTGGATCAACAACCAATGGGAAACCACACAATCTCCTTCAAGTTCACGAAACACAAGCATTTCCTCAATCCCAAATCATCATTCGGCTGCTAGTCACTGTGATGCATATCAGTACTCCAACACCGACATTTCTGGCATCTGCTGGTCTAATTTCAACGGCGGGTCTCTTGTAATTGGGACAGACAAGGGAATTACCCGATGGACAGTTGACGTTTTGGCAAGACATTGCTTTCGTAGTTGTGCATATTTATGACATTCTGGCATTATTGTTTTCGCTTCTTCATTTTTATTATTATGATATCTATTCCATAGTTTTTTTTGCTAATTGACGATTCGCAAAAGCCCCAAATTGGGCGGACGGGTGTATTGCCACAGCGTCTGGGAGATCTCGGCATTGCCACGAGCAGTGATCACGGTTGTTGCACACAACAAAGAATTGTTCCTTTCTCTTCTCCCTGATCCATAGACAGTGCAAATGAACATTGTGAAGCTACAGGTATGCCACACCACAGAAAAAGAACCGTATGAAAACCTACTAATTAGACAAATAATAGCGAAAATTCCCCGTTCTGTCCCAAGAGGACGTATTTGGGTTGATTGACAACTTCAGGTAGGCACAATGCAAAAGAAATATGCCAGAACAAAAATATTAGGGAGTGGTGATCTTCAAAGTGATCTATGGGATTTGTGGCAATTTATCACCAATACTAATGCAATTGAGGACACTTTTTGTAGAAAAATCGATATTGAAGACAAGGGATGGGCAGAGAAGCAGTCCGTTGTTTCGGCTGTGGCCGCTTCTGGAGAAGCAACCTACGATGATGTCAGGCAAACACTGAAATCAGTAAATGTTGATGCCAGCGGCCGAGTTGAACTGGATGACTACGTGGAGGTATGAAAGAAGCAAATACTCGTTCTGTTTAAATTGATATTAACTGGGAGTGTAGTTGATCGCCAAACTGCGAGAGAGCAAAGCGGAGGCAAAGCCAGCTTCCTCAGTTCGCCATTCAGGAGTTGGACAAAAGGCCAAAATCGTCGTCTCGGGCACCACTTCAGGAACCACTCATACGATCAATGAGGAAGAGAGAACTGAATTCACAAGACACATCAACAGTGTCCTGGCCGGCGATCCGTACGTTGGCCACCGACTCCCCTTTCCAACCGACACATTTCAGATCTTTGATGAATGTAGGGATGGACTTGTCCTTTCAGCACTCATCAACGATTCGGTTCCAGATACGATTGATACGCGTGTATTGAACGTCCCGAAGAAGGGAAGAGCATCCTTGAACAACTTTACAATGTCCGAGAATGCAAACATTGTCATCAATTCTGCAAAAGGTATTGGGTGTGTTGTCGTCAACGTTCACTCTGAGGATATCATTGAAGGCAAAGAGCATTTGATCCTAGGCCTTATTTGGCAAATCATTCGTCGGGGATTGCTCAGCAAGATTGATATCAAATTACACCCTGAATTGTACCGACTGCTGGAGGATGATGAAACTCTGGAACAGTTTTTGAGACTCCCTCCCGAGAAAATCTTGCTTAGATGGTTCAATTACCATTTGAAAGCCGCCGGATGGAACCGAAGAGTAAACAATTTCTCAAAAGATGTTTCTGATGGTGAAAACTACACAATTCTTTTGAATCAACTCAAACCCGACGAATGTTCTAAAGCCCCACTTCAGACCCGGGACTTGCTACAACGTGCTGAGCAAGTACTCCAAAATGCAGACAGAATTGGATGCCGCAAGTATCTTACACCGACAGCCCTTGTTGCAGGGAATCCCAAGTTGAATCTGGCCTTTGTTGCACATTTGTTCAATACATGGCCCGGCCTTGATCCAATTGATGAATCTGAAGCTCCCGAAATTGAAGAATTTGATGCAGAAGGTGAAAGAGAAGCCAGAGTTTTCACTCTCTGGTTGAACAGTTTGGATGTTGATCCACCAATCGTTAGTTTATTTGAAGACTTGAAGGATGGATGGAGATTGCTACAGGCTTACGAAAAGGTGATTCCTGGTAGTGTAAACTTCAACTATGTCAACAAACCCCCTGCAAATGGGAACGAGATCATGAGGTTTAAAGCTGTTGAAAATACAAATTATGCAGTTGAACTTGGAAAACATCTAAGGTTTTCCCTTGTTGGTATTGAGGGTGCAGACATTACGGACGGTAATAAGACTCTTACATTGGGCCTGGTTTGGCAATTGATGCGCAGAAACATTGTTCTGACTCTCAAGTCTTTATCTCACGGCGGCAGGGAATTAACCGACACAGACATTCTCAGATGGGCCCAGGATAAAGCCCGCAAAGGAGGCAAACAGTCTTCTATTCGCAGTTTCAAAGATCCATCTCTGTCCACTGGTATTTTCTTGCTTGATGTCCTGAATGGCATAAAGCCAGGCTATGTTGATTACGACATTGTGACTCCAGGATTGACTGATGATGATAAGTACGCGAATGCCCGATTGGCCATTTCAATAGCGAGAAAACTCGGTGCATTGATTTGGCTTGTTCCTGAAGATATCAATGAAGTCAGAAGTAGACTTATCCTAACTTTTGTCGGGAGCTTAATGTCTCTAAAATTTTGATCTCTCTTTTCAGACTATCTGTCTCAGTGTTCATGTGCTTACTATTGGAACTACAACAACATTGTGTTTTTATGCGCTCGTGTGCAATTGAGATTTATTTCCATGATGGATTGAGTATGTACACTTTTTAGCTTGAGTCTTTGTTTTTAAGCCAGCGCGTTTTTTTTGATTGAATTTTAGTTCTATAGTTGTATAAACTGCTATCATTGTTTGAAAAAGTTTTGGAATATCCCGATGGTAGTAGATACGATTTAAAAACTAAGGCGCATGTTGTCTTTGAGAAATTCTTGCTTTCATTTTTCGATGGCACGAGCTATAAACAAAAAAAAAAGACACCATATATTATACACACCAGAAAAAAAATATGATTAATCATTCTGGAATTCATACTAGTTTCATCTTCTCTGGCGAGGTCTGTTTGCAACGCCTGCTCTTGATTTGATAACGTCAGATTGAGGCTTGAACATTGGTGCATGTCTATAATTGCAAAAAAATTAGTTTATGCTAAATAGAAAACAAGCACTCTTAGAGCATACCTTAGTAAATCTGGTACAATGATGAATCGCACATGCGAACCTCTGATAAACACTTGTTCCAGATGTGATACTCTCCCGTCTCTTGCTGTAACTGTAATATCTCGTAGTTGTACATTCATATTGTCCTCAGCTATATCCAAAAATTGAAGCCATTAATCAAACATGTTAGTTGAAAAGCTAATACCTAATTGCAAAAAAAAAACACAAACCTTCCAAAAGTTTTCCTCTATATGTTTGACCTGAGGTGAGTTCTAGTGTAACAATGTGTCCCTAAACCTTCTGGTTAGAGGTATATTGCAAAAGAAGAAATTCTCAAATTAATACAAACCTGTGCTTCATTTAGCAGTTTGACGGGTATTCCAACAGTCGACATCTTTCCTCGGTCTTTCTAATGTGCACACAGAGATTGAACTGATGTTGGAAAAATGAGACTGAGGGATGCGGGTGTACGGGTGAACCGCTGGACGTGCCCCCAGGTAAGTTAATTGCCTTCCTTTCTGACCATCATCCATATTATCTTTTAAGGTAGGTGACAAAGACTATTTTACTATCCGGGGGAGTTTCACCTCTTTAGATGAGAAATTATGGATGTTCTAAACCTCCCAGGCGATACCAGACTTGCGGCATCACAATCTTTGCCGCCCATCTTTACCCTGGAACATGTTCAGCTGCAATTTGAGGTCTCCAACATTGTTGCACTGGTTGTTTCCAACAATATACTCTGTCTGGCTTTGAAAACCGGACGAATAATACGAATAGATTTGGTTAAACCACAGGATGTAGATGGTATGCTTTCTTTTATTTAGTTTTCTTCTGATGATTGAGACAAAGTGTCACAGAAAGTCTAACATTCCAAGGTTACAGACATCGATCTACCCAAGAAATCCACCGAAATTGGTCAAATAAAGAACATCTTTATAGACCCTTCAGGCTCGCATCTGATAATAACAACCTCAAAAGGCGAGAATTTCTATCTTAATTTCCAATCCACAAAACCAAAGGTATTAAATCGACTTAAAGGAATAGTAATTACAGCCGTTGCATGGTCTCCTACAAATTCCAATCAGAACACAACAGGCGAGATTCTAGTAGGGTCGAATAAAGGAGTTGTTTTGGAAACCTGTATAGAATATTCTGCTGAATATTTCAAAAGGGAAGACCGCTTTGTCAAGGTGGCGTGGAAATCTCCTTTGGAGGCTCAGATTGATGGTGTATTTATCGACGCTATTCAAACATCTGCTTCTGACCGTAAGATCGTAATTGCGGTTGCAGGATTCATATATTACTGGCAGGGACGAGTGTCTGCTTCAAATAAAGCCGACTTTGTCCCCATTTATTACAAACTGTTGGATACTGAGATCCCTGTAACTGAAGCCTTTGAAGCTGCAAAGTATCCTTCATTTTCAGTGTTAAAGAATGATTTTGTGGCAAATCCTTTTTCGTCATCGATATTTGCCTGGGTGACCAAACCCGGTATATTGTACGGATCACTGTTTAGCGATAACTTTGACGGTGCAATTAAGGAACGGGTATTTCAGGAATCTCGAGTACTACTTTCTCTTCAACTTCCGGAAGCTGATGGTGGAGAGGAAATACGGTCAGTGATTCTGACAAAATACCATATTATAGTTCTACGTGGGACAGATATCTACGCGATTAATCGTCTCAATGGAAGCATAGTCTACGAGGATAAACTTCAAATTTCAGATCGGAACGAAAAGTTTCTCGGCCTGACAAGTGATAGTCAACAGAAAACATACTGGATTTTTTCAACAGAGAATATTTATGAATTGGTGGTAACGAAGGAGAGCCGAGAGATATGGAAATCGATGGTTGAAAACAAGGACTACGAAGAGGCTCTAACTGTAACAAGTGATGCGTATTCGAAAGATACAATTCTGAGAGCCATGGCAGCAGATTTTTTTGCCCAGGGCAAGTTTATTGAATCTGCAAAGCCCTATGGGTTGTCTACAGAGCCATTTGAAACGATTTGTCTCAGTTATTTGGAGAAAGAAGAATATTTGGCTCTGAGAAAGTATCTAGAGATAAAGTTGAAAACTATGGGTAAAAAACATCACATGCAGAGGGTCATGTTGAGCAGTTGGATAATCGAACTTTTTATTGAAAAGATGAATCAACTTGACGATTTTTACCTTACTAGAGATGAAGTGGAAAAACAGACTGGAGAAAGTAAGGAAAAACTTACGACTGTTGAAAACGAATTCAAATCGTTTGTTTCCACTTACAAAGATGATGTGGATCGCGAAACAGTTTACGAAATAATTTCTTCTTATAACCGGCAAAACGAGCTGTTATATTTTGCAAATATCATCAAAGATTACGATTTTGTTCTCACATATTGGTTTCGACTGGAGAAATGGGAGAATGTGCTTTCTGTTTTGATTCAAAAGAATAACGTTGAGGATTTTTACAAATATGCGACTGTACTGCTTGTAAACTATCCAAGACGGACAGTTGATACATGGTTGAGATTGAGCGATGTTTTGGATGGGAAGAAGTTCATACCTGCTATTCTGAGTTATAACTCTGGTAGTAGAGTTTCGATATCAAACAACGAAGGGGTGCGGTATCTTGTCTTCTTGATAGATGAACTGAAGACCAAGGATTCCTTAATTCATAACACCTTGTTGGCAATTTACATTTCCTATCCATCAGATGATGAGAGTATGGTGATGAGCTATCTCAAAGAACATGAATTATCGCCATGTTACGATGAAGACTTTGTTCTACGGCTCTGCTTGAAGAACAACAAGGTAAGGTCTGCAATTCAGGTGTATACACAACTGGGTGTCTATGAGGAGGCTGCAAAGCTTGCTTTACAACACAACTTGATGGATTTGGCTGCTGTCGTCGCAGATCGACCAATTGATGACGCGAAACTGAGAAAACAGCTGTGGCTCGAGATTGCAAAGGATTTAATCAAGAAGAAGAATTTAGAGTTACAATTGGATTCTATCAACGGCAAGCCGAATGGCGATAAAGCAGTTACTCAAGAAGCGTTGAATCAAAAGCGATCAGAAAACATAAAGGAGATTTTGGGATTTTTGAAGAGATGCGAGCTGTTAAAAATTGATGATTTGCTACCGCTGTTCCCGAACTTTTTGATGATTGACGATTTCAAGACTGAGATTTGTTCTTCTTTGGAGAACTATACAACAATGATTAACCAGATCAACCTTGAGATCAACGATTCAATAGCAACATCGAAATTAATCGAGAAGGAAATTGAGACCGTTAGCAAGCACAAATACCTGTTAATCGAGCCTGAGGATTCATGTTCGCTGTGCCATTTGCCTTTGCTGACAAGGAATTTTGTTGGATTTCCGTGTCAACACTGCTTCCACTACGATTGTATCATCAAGTACATTTTGAGAAACGGGGACTACAAGACAAAGAAGGGTCTACAGGACTTGCAAAAGAAGTTGAAAAAGAGGAAGCACCAGCAGCAAACGTTTCAGCGCAACGGCAAGGCCAACAACCCAGCGGCTAGTAACCCGCCAGGCGATCTATCTGTCTCGAACGAAAATGGGCAAACGGTCAGTTTGACCCAGGCGATAGAGGAAATCATCACCCGAAAGTGCCCGCTGTGCTCAGAAATGAGCATCGAGAGCATCGAAACCGGTTTTGTTGTCGCCAACGACAAGGGTCTCGTTGACTGGGCGATCTGAGATGGTGTTTGATGTTGCTGTTGTCATGGCAACCGCTGGCAACGGCAGCGTGTTTATCTTTTTGGCTTTTTCATTTTAATTTGGTCCACTACTCCAGTAGTTTAGAACACAACGATGGTTATCAGCTCGCCCGTCGCTAGAAGAATGGACTCGGTCCCGTCGAGAGGGGTTTTGGCTGCAAGAATAAACAGGCAAGACCAATTGCGCGACCCTATATCTCCTTCCAAGAATGTAAGCAGGTTGCCATGCCATAGTCCATATTATATGTAGAGTCTGTTTGTTTACCCTCAATTCTAATGCAAAACTCATCCAAGTTTTCTATTAGTATGCTCATGACTTCGCCCACCAGGTCCACGGATGCCACAAGAGAGGCCAAGAGGAAAGAGCTACTTTCTGTAACGCCGCAAAGGAAAGTGCGTGTTTTCGAAAACATGCCAAAGCTAAAACCGGGAGCTACGACACCAACTGGAAGCAAAAGATATAGAGCTGTTCCTCAGAGTGTTGATCGTCTGTACAGTAGACCTTTACACGATAGGATTCAAAGCCAAGGCCAGGTCCCAATGACGGATGTCAAGAGAACAGTTAGTCTTCGATCACAAAACAGTGATCTTGGCACTGATGGATATCCTGTGCGCACAAATCTGTACGATCGGCTAAGTTCTGCTGCTTCGAGGAGCCGTAGCCCGTCTAAGAAAATTGAATACACCCCGCTTAGCAAAGCTGGGGCAGCGGAACTTGGCCTTGGTCCTGCTAGGATGATGGGAAACACTAGAAACCCAAGCCCTAGTCCAAGACGAAACGCAGGAGAAAGAGGTACCAGACCCCAGTTTAACAGTACGCCTTTAAGTGCAAAAATAGGGAGGAAGGCAAAGGATTTGACAGCATTGTTGGACCTTGAGCCAAAGAGACTTGACTCTCCGATAAGGATCGGAAAAGCTGAACAGAAAAGAGGTTACAGCGGCGGGGCACAGACCGGGAATATCCGTGAGATGCGGATAGAAGAGGATTCGTTTGAAGAGGTTGAGGATTCTTTGGGTGAAAATGAAATTGAAAACAACAAAGTCGAGACTGATTCATTTGAAGAGTCCGATGGTATGCCACGAAAGAGAAAAGGGGTCACTTGGAATCCAGAGGTTGAAAAATATACGTTTAATCCGAATAAAAAATCAAAGATTTTAGCAGAGTCAACCTCAAATGAGAAGGATGCAGGAACGCCTATGGTTTCTATACTATCACCTACGAAGAAAACAAAGCCAGCAGAGCCAGAGACAACCCCAGATGTGGAGAATGGAAACATTTTTAGTAGCAACGAAACAGAGACAATCTCGACTGCCTCCTTGGTAAATTGTGCTGTGAAACAGTGCTCCTCCCGGCTATCAGATGTTGAAAACGTGGTGGTTCAGAAAGATGATGCAGATCTGCCAATTGAGCAGAGACTGACCATGCTTGCACGCAACCAAGAGACGATGATCTCGAGAATTGAACTGGTCGAACACAGTGTCAGGGACATTTTTGAATTGTTCGAAAGACTGATGGACAAATTGGAGCCACCAAACTAGATACCCCTTGGAGTTTTGTTCTGGTATTTGTTATGGATTGTTTTTTTTCTTCTTGTATTTACGTTAGTTTGTACTTCTCAAGTTGCGAGTCTATTAATGCTGTGGTGTTATGATGTGATCAGTTACCAGTTTCTTTTTTCTTTTTTCTTTTTTCTACAATTTTTGAGTTTATGAATAGGGCAGCTAGAAGATCAATGAATTTGTGCCAAACTCACTTTAATACCTCTTCACCATTTAGGGTTTGGGTCTCAAAAGGCGAAGTAAAAGTGAAAGGTGTGCTTCATAACTTTTCAGATAAGAAGGAGCGAGCTTGAGCTTCGGACCGCGCTCGGGTAGGATTTCACGACCAGCCCAGTCCACTTAGCCCAGTCCAGCCCAGTCCGTCGCAACCCTAGACGCCAACCCCGATCGAGCCCTGTCGAGCCCTGTCGAGCCCACGGCCAGGGATCAGACAGGCCTGTTTATAGACTTGTTCAGGGACCTCATCCGGCGTGCGACATTTTTAAGCGAGTATTTTGCGGAAGCCGTGTCGGAACGCCTCGGAACGGCTACAGAACACCCGTGCACCCGGAACAAAAAGAAAAAAAAATTGCTGCTGCATGTATAAAAGAAAGTGGGTTTGCCACTATCTTTAGAAAATAGAAAGAAAGAAAAACCCACCGATGAGATGAGCATTGGGATTTCGATCGGAGCCGTCATTTCTAATTAACTCTTATTTCCGCCCGTTTCTTCAATAATGCTTACACAGGCCTCCAAGGGGACGTCGCTGCTCGACACAGCAAAGGCGCTAATTACCTCAAGAACAAGCTTAAACGCTCTCAAGTTGCTTTATTCACGCGTCATGGACCAGCCCAATACTCGAACAGAATCGACACTGAACGCCAGAGCGAATCTCCATCGCCAGGAGAAGATCCCTATGGCATATCAGAATAGTGCCACGACGCAAACGAATAGTCTCAGGTTCGAGTACGGCTTATCGAGATATGCACACCATGAAAGATGTAGTGAGGCACTTCGCAAAGTGGCCGACTCTGCTTTTAGCCCCCGTCCGAAAGTCTACTCGAGCGGCGACGATGCTATGGTCGTCTCAAAGTCACTGCTCGGGGTTGCTGATGGTGTCACTGGGTGGGCCTCGATCCCTAATGGCAATGCATCTTTATGGGCACGGCTGTTTCTCCAAAGATCTTTTCAGTACGTTTGTGAGGACCACGACAGGGAAACGCTTGATTATCTGGCCATGAGCATCGATATGGCTTACAAGGACTCACGCAGTGTGATGGAAGCTAATGACCTCCAGGGCTCTTCTACTCTGCTACTGGCCTCGGTGGTTGAAAATAGGCTTCACATTGCGAGCATCGGAGATAGCATGCTGTGGGTGATTCGAGATGGGCAAATCGTGAATGCAAATGAGGAGCACCACGATGTGGATGGCTGTCCTCGACAAGTGGGCACGAGGTGTAAACGAAACCCATCTTTATTGGCCCAGTTCAAGTCTTTTGAGCTGATGCCCTCGGACATAGTCATTCTGGCTTCAGATGGCCTTGCCGATAACCTTTGGCCCAACGAAATTCTTGAATCCACAATGACTGGTCTCGATAAAACAGGCACTCTACAAGGAGCTGCTGAAAAACTACTTTACGACGCCCAGGACAACGCTTTCGATAACTTTGCCGCTACTCCATACTCTGAAAAGGCAAATGCACTACCTTCAAATCGCAACACGCTCGTGAGCGGCGGGAAGGTCGATGACATCTCCATCTGTGTTGCAAGGGCTGTTGCAGAATAGCTCTGATTGGAGCCTGAATCTGAACTGACTTCTCTTGACTTATTTATTATCTATTTATTTATTTATTTACCTATTTATTGTGGCACTGTTTATGGCGCTACACCTTCTGTTTTTTCTAATAGCATTCTAAGCATACCTTTTTGTTTGAAAATTAATTTAGCTGGCTCTATTTGGAGCGCCCTTATTTATTCGTCGACTCTAATATACTCTACCTGTTATGTCTATAAAACGATTTCCAATCAACAAGTATTCGGATTCTTGGTGGCATGGCTGATAATCCCCACGTGAGAGGAACCCAGATAAAATAAAAACTCCCCATTCCAGCTGTTCCTCCACCATCTCTTGTTTACCAGATCCAGTTCGTTCAGAATATAAATTTGCATAGAATATGGCGTCCAAAGCTGTTATCATTGTAAGTGTGCAATTGATATCTCCAATACGAGCCACACCATACCACGTTGGCATCTCATTCGCTGAAGGGTCGATTTTTTGTTAACACGTTGCTAGGTTGGTGGTGATACCACAGGTACACGTTTCAGACCTCTCAGTCTCGACACCCCAAAGGTCTTGTTCCCCGTTGGAGGCAAGCCGATTTTGTCCCATGCAATTGATGCTGTTGCTGCTGTCCCTACAATAAAGGAAATCCTCCTCATTGGTTTTTATGAGGATTCCGTCTTTAGCCAGTTTGTTGCTGGCGTTAGGAGTCAATATCCCGACATTTCTATAAAGTACCTCAAGGAGTACTCGCCTATGGGTACTGCCGGTGGTCTTTACCACTTTAGAGATGTGATCAGCAGAGGGAAACCCAAGAAGTTTTTCACAATCCATGGCGATATCGTTAGCACTTTCCCCCTTGCAGAGATGAACGATTTCTTCGACTTGAAAAAGGCCAAAGCTGTCATTTACGGAACCCGTGCGCCCTACGATGTTGTCTCTAACTATGGTGCAATTGTCACAAACCCCCAGAAGAAAGTTATCCATTACGTTGAAAAGCCAGAGTCAAAGATTTCGAATCTTATCAACTCTGGTATCTACCTTTTCGACGAATCCATCTTTGATACAATCCATGAGGCAAAGTTGGAGAGAGAGAGAAAGGCCTCTGATTTTGCAAGTGGATCTGGATCTCAAAACGGTGATGTTGATGTGCTTCAGTTGGAGGACATTCTGGTGAGATTGCCCGATACCAATGCTTTCTACGCCTATGAGTCCAAGGGCTTTTTCAGACAGATCAAAGAGGCCGCATCTGCCTTACCTGCTAATGCTCTCTACTTGCAAAAGTTGTACAAGACCAACAGACACGCAGAAGGTTTGGCACATGCTTCTCCATCAATCGTGCCTCCTGTTTACATCAGACCCTCTGCTCAGGTTGATCCTACTGCCAAGCTGGGTCCAAATGTGACCATAGGCGATGGCTGTAAGATCGGTAGAGGTGCCCGTATCAGGGACAGTATCATCTTGTCCGATGTTGAGGTGAAAAATGATGCTTCCATTTTCAACAGTATTGTCTCTGTTGGCAGCAAAGTTGGCGCTTGGGCCCGTATTGAAGGATCTCCAATTGCTCCTGATCAACACGAGACTTTCACCATCAAGGATGGCGTCCGTGTTCGAAGTGCCACAATTTTGGGAGCTTACGTTAACATTGGTGATGAGGTTCATTTGCAAAATACCATTGTACTGCCCCATAAAACCATCAAGAACGATGTAAAGAACGATGTTATTATGTAAAAGGATGATGTTTTGTTTGTGACCTAATCATATAGAAAATGCTAGACAAAAGAAAAAAGAGTTTAATACTTTTCTACAAATCTTTTCACATTCCTGTTTTATGATTTTTCATTAGGGATGTTCCTGATTGCATACTCAAACAAGCATTTTCAAATGACAAAAAATAAGGTTACCCGACTAAATCACAAACTCACAGGTCATGTGATACTGGTTTATATAAAAGATCTTGCTATTGATCTCTTTTCTTCCCTTTCTCACAGGTTTTCATAATTGAAGGATATGCCTCCAAAAGGATGGCGGAAGTATCCAGACGGATTTAAAGCTGCCCCTGGTACCCCCAGTTACTCAAAAGAAGATGAAAATGTCCGCGTTGAGGTGAGTGGGTGCGACATGTAAAGTTTGGGTTTTGAGAGAAAGCATGTTGGCATGGATTGGTGGTCTAAGGAAAATGGAACCGATCTGCTCCGTTTATTGTCACCTCCGGAACGATGCCAAGAACCTATATGGTGAAGAAGAGCTAACGGGTGTTTGGTTACAAAAAATCATGACTTTGATTAGGACTATTTATTTCCTCTTTCAACTGTGTTAGGAATAGCAAAAGGGGCAGTTGGAGAAAAATCTCAGGTTTCAACAGACTCCTTGCTTGCCTTACAGAGAAGTGCTACAGTGTTTATAAATTACGTTGTTGGAAAGTGAGTATACCCTAGAGCACTGATAGGAGGATATATATATTTGAAACTCGAAAAATAAAAAAGGAAGGTTGTTTTATTAATATCGACGGTGGATTAGAGCAGTAATTATCGCAAGAGATCAAGAACGGAGTTCAATCACCAATGAAGATATCATCACATCTTTAAAAGAGGCCGGTTTCGAAAAGTTTGTTCCACTGATGGAGGAACGACTTGGAGGTAAGCAAGTTATTGTGAGCAGCCTAAGGATCATGCCTTTTGGGATATCCATGAAATATTAATATCCAACCGTGCCTTTGTTCTGATGACTTTAGGTATCAAGGAGGTGGCTGTTGAAAGGGTGAAACCTAAATCTGAGGATAAACATCAGCAGGTCTCATCGACTCCGACTCCAGTGCGAGTTGGAAAAGAGGAACAAGTCAGCGTTAAAGTGGAAGGGGAAGAGACCAGTGATGATCTTGCTCAACGTGAAGAGGACTTTGAAGCGGAAACGTCATCGGAAGAGAGCAGTATTAGAAAATTGTAAAAAGCATTTGTCATTTTTTTTTTGGCTCACTTGTTCACTAGTTTTGAGTACTAGTGAAAATGGAATCTCATGACCAGCACTTGTAGATTGTCTCGTTAAATCATTACATGTCATGTAATTACAGCTAATCTAACTCTAGGGGCTACTAATAAGTTTTAATGATACCTGACAGAAAATTGTGTTATACCTGGTTTTTCTTTTTCTCCTATTGCATCAATTCTTGTTCCATTTTGAATTTTTGATAATAGAGAATTGGCACACATCTGAGTGAATCGTTCCAATCAGACCATATCGAGATTTCCAATATAAGCGGAAAGTTTTAACAATTGCATTTTATTGTGCAATTATCCTCTTAGAGACGTCGATGATTCGATGTTTCAACCTCATCCTTGTTTCAAACTGGACCACATTTGCTCTTTCTAATCTTTCTAAATCTTTAAAAGTGTAGGTTTGACAACGTTTTTCATCTGTGAAAAGTTGAACTTCAATAGTTGTTACTCTGTTCGAACCCATATTTTTACAGCCTTGCTTTAAGACAAACCGTCATGCTAATATAGTTGTTTCGCAAACCTAAAATCCCAGCTTTGCCAGGCGTGAAGGACCTTTTGCCTGATGTTTTCAGCTTCTACTCAAGCAATAGAGACCTATTTTTACTTGATAATATAGCTCCTGGAGGGGAAGTTCTGCTCATTATATAGCTCGTGCGTATTTACTTGTTCATTTCTCAATCAAAGATTACATATGGCTTTGAACTAGACCAATTTCTCATTTCTAATACTCCGAGTTACTACCAAGTGATATAAAGAAATAAATGCTTTGTTTGTTTCCTGTCTTCATATCAACTGAGATCAAAAAATGGCAATTCTATAGTCTATTAGCTTGAATTCAAATGTGTACTTCTACAAAAGTCGATTCAAACTATTACAAGGCAAAGGCAAAAAATGGAAGTGAGATGAAAAAAGTCCACAAGGTAGAAGCTACATTGCTTGCGTCATTGTGGACTTGAGTGATGCTTGGAATGGATGAGGGTTGTGTAGAACCAGATGCTTTTTGAGTAACTGAAACGGAGGAATTCGCAACTTTAGATGAATCCACGATCACTCCAATCCTTGGATGACCAACAACCGAAGGCAAGTTCTTTTCTTCGGCAGTGCTTGAAGAACAGGGGACCACAGTAGTGTAAGTATGTGTCTTAACAATTGTGGTCTGTTCATTAGCCACGGTTTCACAAGACTCAGTTGTAATAGTTGTGTAAGGAACGGTCACGGCCGTCTTGGAGTGTTCCTTCTCACATTTAGTGCATACAGTGGAGACCTCGGTCGAAGCACTTGTTTCTGTCTCGGTCTTGGTCTCGGTTTTAGATGAAGCGCTAGCACTTGTTTCTGTCTCGGTCTCGGTCTTAGATGAAGCGCTAGGGATGGACGAGTTGTTGGAAGCAGGACATCCAAAAGTGGTTTGTGGGCCACTGCACTGTGGACGGACTGCTCCTGGGACACCATCTGGTCCCACTTGGATAAGCTCAACATCGCTGTCTGTGGCGTCGAGTTTGGCCTGTGCTATAGAAGCTTCTTCGTTATCTAGGTCAAAAACAATATAGGCCGATCTGAGGAATAAGTCTCCAAGGATTGGGATGTCATCATCTGCAATAGGAACAACTCCTACAGAGCAGATAGCGTTTCCATTACTATCAGTCACAGGTTGGTCATTGTCATCGTAAAGACGTCGGAGAAAGTTCGAGGCCGGAACTTTGATCTTTTGGCAGGTAAACTCAAAATCAATGTGAAGAGATGAATCAATGTCACAGGAGCGAGTATAGACATTATAATGTGGATCTAACTCGCCCAGGGACTTTCCAATGGCTTCCGCATAAGGTACTGGAAGGTACACAAGTGTAGTCCCAGTATCTAGCAAAGCATAAAGTCCTTGTTCATTCTGTGCATCATTTCTTCTGTCTCCAAAGAGATTGATCGTGCATCCATTTGTTTGTTTCAATGAGATACCAGTGAGATCGACCGCGGTTCTGGATTTGCTAATCATGGGAACCGTAACAAGATCTCCTTCGTACTTGGCATGGTCAACAGCGCCAAAAAGAACAGATCCTGTTTCGGAGTATCTTCCATTGAGATAAATGGAGTATGCCTGAGAATTGATCAATCCACTCTGGACCAAAGCTCCTGGGTAATTGACATATGTGTCGCCAGTACGAGATGATTCCAAAGCAGCATAACCGATTCCAAACACACCTATTGTCGAATTTGAATCTGTAGCAGCAGCAAATGAAAAGTTTTCGACTGTGGCATCACCAATGGTAATAGTATCAGTACCAAAGTCTCCTGCCGCATAGGACCCATCGCCATAACCAATACTAAAGTCTGAGTTATTGTACTTCCAAGTGGATGATGCATTTTGATTGAAAACTCCAAATGATTGACAGTCACTATCGCAAAGTTTGTTGCGTGCAGTGTTTACCCAGAGATCAGAAGAGCCTGTGTCTATAAGAACACCAATGTTTTGTTGGGCTGGAGTACCAAGAGAAACATTGATCATATAAAAAGAATCTTCGTTTGCCAATGGAAATGGACTAAGTCCGCCGTCTCTTTTCTGGAATCCAGTTCCAGTCTGGATCAAGGGACGATTGCGAACATTAACGGAGGTTTCAACCCGAGTAAAGTCAATTTTGACACCTGATTGTAAAACAGCGTGGATCAAAGTAGGTAGCGAAAGTAATGCTGCTGAAGCATATTGTAGAGTTTGGGTGGCCTTCATGTTTGCCAATTAGACAATGCTCTTCCAGGGGATTGTTTTCTGATTTTTGGGACATCTGTCTAATTCTTTCCTTTTATATACTTTTATTCAAAATGTGGAGTAGTTTAAATGAAAGACATTAGCGGATAGTTAATGTTCGGGGCATTGTAGCAACAGAATAAAGCGCATACACAACGGCATCTAGACTTGATGCCTTTTGATTCCTCACTGGATCTAAACTAAGACATCAGATATAGTTTACGGAAATTGTTATTCAAATATAGGATGTTATTGATAATACTCATTCCCTTTTTTCCGAATGTTTTGTTTTTGGCATTTCACTCTTCCTAAACATTCTAGAGTCAAAAAGAAACAAATCAGATGTTGCATAATGTGAGCCGGATTCAGCCTATCTTTTGATAACCTTCTAAATACCAGATAGACACGCTATATGAATGATACTAGGCACGTATTTTGAACTCACTTTATGGAAAAATAAAGTCTATACGCGATTCTTAGCCGTAGTTCTATTTAAGTTATTGTAGGCAGTGTTAAGCTTTCAGAGTATATTCTGTTTTATAACAATAGAAATGACGCGAAACACGATACTGTCACCAAAGTTATCAATTTGTCCGGATATTTCAATTCCAACTGGAAGGGGATTGAATTACAAACGGGTCAATGTGACTCCATAATTTACACGGCGAAAGTTAAAAGCTTAAACCATTACAATAGGAGGAACAACAATGGTTTGTAAAATGTTCATCTTCAAATCACAGTTCATGTCTTTTCCTTCGAAATTTGGCAATGAGGGTGGATTATGGTGTAACGATGAACCGTTCTCGATGCAGAATCCCCATTCACTATGTATTAGGCAAGCACACCAGTGACCAAAAAAAAAAGATAGAGTTTTGGAAGTGAAAAGTGGTAAATAACCCTAAGATAAACACGCTTTATCTAAAAAAAACAGAAAAGGGATTTTCAAATGGGTTATGGGGAATACTGGTAAGGCTTTTGGTATTAATATGTCTCAGCATGCGAAGCTTGTTGGGGCTTGGCTCGTTCTTTCAGCTCTAATTGGTAAAGTTGTATCAGAATAGACGCGAAGCAGACTCAAAAGTCTAAAAGATCGAGTTTATGATTCGTACCTGATAAGAGAGCGAGCCTTATGAGGCACATATTGATGAGATTGGTTTTTAGTCTATTGATTACAGTTTCTTCGGTTCCTGGTTTTTCTAACGGTACTGTCGTGGTGACTCTTTCAAATGCAGTTTCGCTATCCCCCCAAAAAGCACTTTGAAAGGAACAATCTCGTAACGGCAGATGGCATCAGAAACAAAATTTGAGATAAAACTATGCATCAACTATGCTTCGAATATACTATATTACCCCTTGTAAACCTTCAGATACAGGAGCCGAGCTAACACAGGCACTAGTACATATAGGAGCACTAGCTTATTTCGAGAACAAAGAGGCCCCTTCGGTTCAATCTCAGAACCATTAATAAAACCGGGGGTTCCACAAGCACTTTTAATAGTCGGCCTTTATTTTAACACTGCAAAAGTAATGAGAAATTTTAGTGTATAAACAGACAGAGCCGTATATTGGCACTAAACTGAAAGGCTCCTATTTCTGATATTCGTGAATATTAGGCTAAAAAAACGTTTTAGTTATTGGTTTTTCCTTCCATTTGACAGCTTGCGCCTTGAAAAATGTGAAGCTAAAAAGAACTTGGTTATCTGCATTGGAACCAAACATATTTCTATGAGCATTAGCAGTTCAGATAAGACTCTTGTTCTAACTTGTAATTTATATTTTGGTGTAGAATTTGTGATTGGTTCAAGAATAAAAAAGTACTAAAGATTGATCTTTATGGTTCGAGTTTAAACAGAAGACTCAGTCGAACATCAATGGAATAAAACCCGAAGTAAACCACAATATAGGCAAACATAGAATTATCAGATATTAAAAGGGAAAAGGCTTATTTTAGTAGAATGTTAAGGATCGTGATAAAAGGAAAATGCGACCTATCGAGTTACGGAAAAGACAACGTTTTAAAACCATAACAGAATCAAATTGGAGTCTACTATAACATTCTACTTAAAAATTCAACCACTTTATTGTTCATATCTATATCCTCTCCATTATCTATTTTCTTTTACGTTATTTAATGGGTTGACACTTTGTATGGGCAATGGTGGTGAGTTCATTATATTATAGGTCTCTTTCTTTCTCTTCATTATATGCAGGATGGCGGGTGTCATCGGCATGCAATAGAAATTGGTTACGCCCAAGTGGGAAATGTCATTGTTAACAAGTCCAACATCGAAAATAGAAGAAACATATACTTTTCAATGCAAAAAAACAAACATAAAAAACCAAAAAAAAATAAAAATCTAAACAGAGATCCCTATCTTTCAGGTAGTATAGTACATCAGTCAAGTTCGTGGGGTTGACCGTTTGGATTCTCTCCTCTTCCTTAGATGCATGGAGAGCAGTTCATGTCTTTTGAGATAGGTTCTTAGAGTACAATTGTCAATGCAATAGTTGAGAGATCATTGAAATAATTTAACGGCAATAAAAAAAGATGTAATGAAGTCAAAACGACTAAATGTGATTATTGATGAGCTCGGCTCGTTCTGCGGTATGTATATTTCGAAATTTTTGTTTTAATAACGGTTTCCTTCTCTCTTTCTCTTTCTCTCCCATGATTTCAACAAACATATAGTTACTGTATAATGAATATCCCTCATAAGCGTTTCTTTTTTTGTGTAGAGTTGCTCGGTGTTAGATATACACCTTTTGCTAAAACTTAGCAGTCCCTTTTTTATTCGCTTTTCTTGGCTTTCTCTTTCGAGTTACCTCAGTAGGTGATTTCATTCTTCCCAAAGTATAGGAAGAACTGCTTGTAATAACAAATTATTGCAAGCAAGCGACTAATATGAAATTTTTTTTTTTGCTCAATCAGCATATCACCAGGCAGATAGATAGGAAAAGGCTAGTACAATTATTACAGAAAAACGATAACGCCCTTTTCTAGAATTTTAGATCCCACCAATTCCTGAAACACCACATTATGTTAATCTTCTTGATTCTTTCGCTTTGTTCTTCTTTTCATTAGTTGAATGAGCAGATTGAGCTTTTTCTTGGTCTGCTTTTTCTAGTTTTAATCTCTTTCCATCTCTTCTAGCAGCTTCACGTTCTTTCCGTCTTCTCTTTTTCGATTCAAATTCATGCCATTCCCCATCAAGAGAATCGAGACAGTTGAGAGGCTCTGGTTGTGGATCTGTACTGAAAAAAGGGTGTTTTAAAGATTCTTCTGCCGTTATCCGCTTCGCACTATCAAGAGTTAACATTTCCAATGCCAAATTGAAAGCTTGCTCCGGTAATATGTTTCCAAAAATCTCCTTGAATAGACTGGGTTTACTGGTTTTCGGTCGGACAAGTTCGTACCAAGGTAGATCTTGCACCGAAGTCCAATTGTTGGTATCTGGTGTACCCATAATATCAAAAATCTCCGTCAATTGGTGAATTTCATCCATTCCTTGGAAAGTAGCACGACGGGTGAACATTTCAACCAAAAGACATCCAAGACCCCATACATCAACCTCTGGTCCATAAGCTGTTGCACCAAAAAGAAGTTCTGGAGGCCTGTACCATAGAGTTATAACTCGATTTGAGTAATCAGCTGGTACAACTCCTTTTCTCGTAACGGTATCCAGAGTCATTCTTCTTGCTAAACCAAAATCTGTGATTTTTATCGTACCTTTCCTATCGATCAAAATGTTAGGACCTTTTAAATCTCGATGAAGTACTCCTCGCGAATGCATGTAATTGACTCCTTCTACAAGTTGTTTGAACATGTCCTTTATGTTTGCCTCCGTCAGATGGATATGTGGATGTGTAAGGATACCAGTTAAATCATGATCCATATAGGAAAAAACCATATAGATACTGTTCTTTTCAACCATCATTTCTACCAGGTTGATAATATTTGGATGGTTCAGCATTTGTAAAAGCCGAATTTCTCTCATTGCAGTGATTGGAAAACCCTCTCTTTCCGAATCCATGCGGATGTATTTCAGCGCCACCTCTTCATTAGTCGTTTGATGTATTGCTTTGTAAACTTTGCCATACGTTCCTTCTCCAACCTGTGCAACTTTTTTGTACACTGATGATTCTCTAACAGCTCTGATTACCGAAACGTTTGATGGCTTGGACGGTGGCGGAAGAGGTGGCGGTGATAGAGATGGAGATGGCGAGGTTAAATGGTCTTTGCCAGCTATAGGCGCCGAGCGTTTAGGACTTTCACGGCTCATATCTGATGATGATGACAATTTCTTTTTATCGTTTCCGCTGATATGACGGGGGATTTTGAACTTGATTCCAGAACCAGAGTTGAATTTTGAACGGTTAGGAGGACCTGACACCGGCCATTTTTTAGGATACTCTTCTCTTCTATTATTGAACGGCCTCCGTTCGTATCTCCTTTGTCTCTGGTCATCTCCATTTATTAACTTTGGACTGATCCTGGTCGAATGGAAATTTGAGGGCCGTCCATCAGCACCTGCTCTAGGTCCTGAAGGAGCATCCTCAAAGCCGATATTTTCAGCTTTCTTGTTTGAATCGTCCAGATCGATGAGCGGACTTCTCGGTAGATTTGAACCTTTTTCATCTTCCTGGAAAACATCATTGTCCAATTGCTCATCTTCTCGCCTGCTGCCAAACCGAGTTCTGCTCTCGTCATTTAGTACAAACTTATCTGATCTGCCAAATCCTCTTTCCTGTTCGTACGATCTGTGTCGACCTCCTCTACTGTTTTCAAATGCTGAATACTGTTGCTCTCGAAAATAATGTGGAGAGCGGGAGCCTCTAAAACTTCCCCTACCTCGACCACCACCTCCCCTGCTTCCTCGACTGCTACTATTGCTACTATTATCGTTGTCCTTGTATGGTTGCCGGTGTTCATAAAACGAATCGTGTCTGGGTCTATAAGGTGGAGGACTTCTAAACCCGCCTCTACCTCTCGGTCTTGACATTATTCCTCTGTGTATACCTCCTCTTCCTCTTCCTCTACTTCCCCGATGCTGGTAATAGCCTCCTCTACTTGGCGGGGTATCGTGGGTATGACTTCGGTTATCATGGTAATCATCATTCCAATTGTCATTGCTCGGTCTTCTTCTTCTAAATTCAGGAGACCGACTTGAACGCCTAGAGTATCGAGGAGGGTCTATAATTCGATATTTGTGTTAGTTTAACAAAACAATTAGCCATGGCACTTTTTCTTTCTTTCTTCTCTTTCGGAACCTAGAAATTTGTACAACAAACCACCTGAAAGCTCTACATACCACCAGGGCCAGCTCTTTCTCGCGAGTCTTTCCTGTAGGCTTCTTCACGCCCACTATCAATTCTTGAGGTCATTCTGAGAACGGAAAGGGAAGCATGTCAAGACGTTTTCAAGTAGGTGCGAATATTTAGTTGTTTGGAGTACGGATGTTTGGGCACGTGAAAGGGATTATGTAATTAAAGATTTTTTTAGGAGCGTGCTTGATATCCTTTCTTGAAAAATTATTCTTGGTCAACATGTCTCTTCAACTCAAGTTGTTTACGACTTAGAAGGCAATTTCAGACTGTTTTTCAAGTTGTTACATTGTGTAGTCGATATATTAAGCTCTTATGCTACTCTTGTAAGAGGATTACCTATACAGGGACATCTTTGGTAACTAATACATACTTAACACTGAAGACTCAGTTAAAATGTCTGATTCTCTTAGCAGTTATCAACATCTGGAAGAAAGTAAATCAACAAGTTTTGATATGAACTTGATCATCAATATACTGTAATTAAACTAGTAATAAAACGCAAGAATCTTGAGATTGGGAACCAGGTTACCCAGCCAACAATCAAGTACCACGTGACGAATCTATATCTGGGTACTCCTTTGGTTTCCAAGATAAGGTTTAACTGCTTTTTTCCTTTTTTCAAGGGTGTGTTTTCTTTGTAGAACACAAAATAATTTGTGTACTCAGGATCTTTAAATCTAACGCTCTGATAAATTCCTACAATAGTAACAGGGTAGTATGTTTAACTAGCATTGAGACGAATATGTTGTAGAGGATGATGGAATTGCAATCAACTTCAAATTAATCCAGAACTTCTAGGAGGAAAAATGTAAGAAGAAAGATTCGCGTATACAATCCTCTTTTCTCCATCAAGTAATTGATTGTACATAACTACCCTTGATGTCATGGCACCAAATAATGTTCTCTTTATAATGAGCAACAGCAGGTTAATCCAAAGATTTGTTCTATATGTATTAATAAAGAAACTATGAAAGTGAATAATAATGCTTTGAATGATGATATAATGCAAAGAAAAATAATGGGAAGAAAAAATGACCGGTAGAGTTGATATAAACTGAGAAGAACAAAAATATTTGAAATTAGATAGTACCATTTTTTACATTTCTATAATCTCAGTTTCTTTTTTTTTGGTTTTATTTTTAAGTTGCTCATTATTTTCCAAGATTTGTTGGGGAAACTAACCATCGTTGTGCTTGGAAAAACTCATAAATCTTTGCAGTTTTGTTTACATCAATTTTAATCAATTCTCTTGCCGTTCTTTTCTTCAAAATTCCCCCTGTTCTTAACAATTCTCGAAACAGTGTTTCCTTAATTGCAAGATAAGGTTTTGGGTATATTCTTAATTGAGAACAGAGTTGTTGCTCTTCAATACTAAGTAATTCGACATCTGTTGAATGGCTTATGTCCAGCGGGTTTTTGGAAAGACCGTTTGCGTTTGTATATGTACAACCTTCAGGAGCCGGGGAAGAACGGGCGCTGACAGGGGTGCTTCTTGTGGACCTAAAGGAAGAATTTGCCATTGCACTTGCGGCCATTGAATTATGCGTATGTCTTGAAGCCTGACCATTGACGTTATTTCCTACTCCTAGTCCAAATCTTTGAAGCATGTTTACTCTAGCGGCTCTATCTTTTTCAAACTTTGAGGCTACTGCAAAAGTTTGGATACCGTTACGTCTATATTCTTGAAGTTCCTGGATTCTTTTCCTACATTGGTATTCCAATAAAAGACCACCAGAAAACTCATCAAAATCCTGTTGAGACATTATTCTCGCAAAAGGTTTTGCCTTGTTGAATATTTCACGTTCTTCTTTTGTTCTTTTCTTCTCCTGTTGTATTCTCTTCCGATATTCCAGAAAGCCATGGGTTAGCATAGTCCTTTTCCGTTCTGATCGTGCGACTAATCTGGAATTGTAAATTCCCAAAACGGTTAGCTTGAGCTCAATCTCTTGCTCAGTGTCATCGGGGTCAAAGACCATGTCCTTTACGGTTGTTTCTGCTTCATTTTCATATTCAGTTTCAAATTCCAGCCGTCCAGGCATGTATCCATAAACTTCATGACAGATGGGGACACTTGCAGTTGGCTTCAGTTTAGGAGCAGCCAAGAGTTTCCCTTTTCGAGAATCCAACCTAGCCTTTTTCCGCTGAGCAAACTCAAAGGCCGAAATACTGCCAAAGTCTCTTTTCAGATCGGGGATAGGATAGGTCGGGGAGTCGATGTAAACATCCAAATAGTGTTTTTTCACCTCTTCTTTGCTGCGACCGCCAATGTGTTCGGAGATTCCCTGCCAGTTGCCGAGCCCGAAGGTCTCGGCGCCCTCTATGAGCAGAAGCTCCTCATCGGCGCCCCAGTCGAGGTCGAAGATGGGGTACGAGTGCTGCTCGATGATGTAGTAGTCGTGCCATGGCTTGTGGTTGCCGCTGCTCTTGCCCTCGCTGAAGCAGACCACGCAGAGGTCGTACTCATCGCACTGCGCGCACCGGATCCGCACCAGATGGGTGCAGTCGCACGCACAGATGTCGCAGTGGAACCTGAGGCCGGGTTAGTCTGAGTGTCTGTGCACGTGATCCGGGATGCGACCGGGCCGTGCCAGCGGGCCGGGTGCCGGGAAGGACCCGGACTGGGCCAATCAGCGGCCGCGCAGCCCGGCAGAAAAAGACGACAAGGCACTTACTTGACTCCAGGCTCGGTCGCCAGGGCGGGATTCGCGCTGGTTTTGCGGTGGAGAGCGGTCATCCTATGGTGGAGAGTTCTGAGGTGTTACGGGAGGAGTGTTTTCAGAGAGCGTCGGCCATTTAGCGGTTGGTCCGGGAGAGAGCGACTTTGTTGTGCGGAAGGAAGAGGATGAGTTTTCGCCCTTTGGCAAGGGGACGGGGGGCTGGGAGCTGACTGGGGACTGGAGACCAGGGACAAGGAGGAGCCCCCAGCAGGCTTTTTTCTCGTGGCGCCATCCGCCCAGCCATCCAGCCAACCACAGCCCGCGCGGTTGCCCGCCTTGAGCCTCCACAATGTGCCAGACTCAAGAGCCCGCCACGGGGTGTGCTGGAGTGTGTCTCTGGAGCCGGGAGAAGGCAGCAGTGCTGGGACCAGCGCTAGTGTTGCCTGCTGGACCTCCGGCTGCTCGTGGACAGCCCTCTCTATCCTCGGTTCGCTCGTCTCAGCGTGCGGTTAGAGTGAGGGCAGATCCCACAACTACCAGTTTCTCATCGGATATATGCACAATCCATTTCTACAAACACATCTTCTCGAGAAGTGGCATTCCACCGTGTTGTATATAGATAGAATGAAATAATATACAGAGTAGAATCTTTTAGTCTTCCGTAAGTGTAGAAAAAAGAAATGGCTTTGTTATGGCAATTATCAATCAGACCCATATCTTACACCTTTGTCAGAAACACAACTAGTCAATCCCCCTTCAATACTATTAAATTGCATGTGGAGAGAACGAGAAGTAATAATAATTGAAAAAAAATAATTGAAAACTACTAGTGGTTTCCAAAGAGTGTTGTGGTTGAAGCGCTATTGGAATCTAAAAGTCAGTGTTTCTTCTTCGCTCACTAATTTGAGTTAGCGCTCATACAACAATTTGGGTTAAAAGGTAGACATCAAGTATCCCACGAAAAAGAACATCCAAAAAGCTTGATTTCTAATCCTTGTCTTTCTCTTCACCCATAATCTACTCTTTCGCACTTCGTAGATCCAAGTGCAAATCAATCGACACTACAGTTTTTGTGTGGGTTTTTTTTTGTCGCTCGTTATCCAAAAATAAATTATACCGCTTCGCAAAGCACAAAGCAGATGACACAGGCATAAAAATCTCTCCTAATCATTTACAACTCTTAAAGCATCTTATTTTACCCCTTTTGGGCTTAAAAACTGTTTAACCTTTGCATCTTTTTTTTATTTCTAGAAGAAAATAAGGCAATGCTAGTGAACATTCGACAGTTATGCGTCGGATTTCCTTCATTACGATTTGGCATTATATCCAAAAACCATATCTCTCTATAGTCTGTCTGTCTGTCTGTCTGTCCCTGCTTCTTTGATGATCCAAAAGTCTCAGGCAACGCTGTCGTATTTCAACCTTGTGATCGTACTGTATATCGCCCCATAGTCATAGTTTTCTTGGTAGAAAAACTCATATTAGAAGCCTTTCCCTCTGTCTTCAACTCCACCTTCATATATTTTGTCCTCTAGAGTCATTCCTTAAACAATACATATTTTTCTTTCCTTTTTTCCAACACACTTATTCTTTTGCAGATATAATAGACACACACATACAATGAAACCGACAAATCGACGACCACTGCTACAACGCTTCCTAGAATTTATCGAAGTTCCCCATGAAGAAATTGAAATTAAACAATCAACAAGACTGAAAAACAGCGACATCATACCCATGTCTCCAGATAGACGATTATGGGGGTTTTGGTCTTTTTTCGGATATTGGAACATTATAAGGATTTGTGTTAGATCATGGGCTGCTGCATCTTCTCTTCTGGCTTTTGGCCTCAGCGTACCACACGTAATGGGGGTGGTTGTAGTTGGAAACGTCTTTTGTGTGCTTGTGGCATGGGGGATGTCCTTACCGGGAGCCATATGGCACATTGGATATGCCATGAACTTGAGAATAGTTTTGGGAATATACGGATCAATTCTGGGGATTCTAATACGTTCTCTACTCTCTGTTGTGTGGTATGGAATTCACTGTTTCATTGGTGGCCTTGCTCTTTCTGTCATTTTTTCAACTTTTAGCAAGTCTTATTTAAACATGGAAAACACTTTCCCTGATAATTTGGGCATGACATGTCGAGATCTCATTGGGTTTCTTCTCTTTCATCTTTTATGTATTCCACCAATGTTTGTGAGACCAGAAAAGACAAACGTTGTCATAATCATCTCCTCAATCTTTATGTTTTGGGCCATGCTTGGAATGATTATTGCTCTTGTTGTGAGTTGTGGAGGCCCCGGCTCAATGATGACTGAAAAATCCAAAATTCACGGATCTGAACTCGGATGGGCTTGGATTCATGGACTCACCGTTTGGTATGGAACAATTGCTGGAGGAATTGTTAATCAATCCGACTACACCAGGTTTACCTACGACAAAAACTCTTCTATAATTTCAACGGCATTGTCAATGATGATTTCTGGAACCATCATTCCACTATTTGGTACCATTGGCGCTTCTGCAATGCACTCAAAGTATGGAGTCGCCTATTGGAACCCAACAGAGATTCTGTTTTTCTGGCTTGAAGAAGATTACAAAGCAAGTACTAGAGCAGGATGTTTCTTCGTGGCCTTAAGCATAGTTGGCTCGGAACTGGGTATAAACATCATCATGAACTCTTACTCTGGTGGGATGGACCTTGCAGGACTTTTACCAAAGTATATCAACATCCGAAGAGGCGCATTCATAACTGCCTTGCTCTCATTTATAGCCCAACCTTGGAAGTTTTTCGTCGAAGAGGGCAAATTTTTGGCAGTTATGGGTGCCATTTCAATGTTTATCGCACCTATTTCTGCAATTGTTATCTGTGATTTTTTCTTCGTCAGGAAAGAATGCGTGGTCCTATCCGATCTCTACACTTCAAATCCAGATGGTAGTTATTACTATACAAAGGGTTTCCATTTTAGATCTATTATTGCGTGTATTTGCGCTTGGGCTCCTGGACTACCAGGTGTGATCAAATCGGGCAACTCGAAACTCTCAATATCAGAAGGAGCTTTGCATTACTATTACGGTAATGCTTTCTTTGGATTTGCAATTGCGTTTTGCGTTTACTATGCTATTTGCTTTATCTGGCCATTGAAAAATGGAAGAAGAGTAGATGATACTGATTATTTTGGCGCCTTTACTGTTGAAGAAGCAACAAATATGGGTATAATTCCTTACTCAGGTTATTTGACTAACGATTGTGAGAGTTCATATACGCAATACCAAGAAGATTATGGCAGACCCGTTGTGATGTCGTAAACCGCCATGTTTATATTATTATTGATGTTTCTTAGTTTGTTTATAGTTGGTTGTATTCTTTGAATTGTTTGATTGATCTTTCATAAATGTCCTGAACTTGACCATTAACCTTAAATTCCATTCCACCGGCATAAACCCAAAGGCCTACAGGCTAGTTATGCCCATCCAGCCTTTCCCATTTTTTTTTTCTGAGTTTGATGATGAGTTCGCTCTGGGCATAACGACAAGCAATGGAGGGATTTGAAGATATCAACAAATATATCGATAATTTAAACATACAAATAGATGGGCTTGAGGAAGCGCTGAAATCGCTGATGAAGAAACCTTTGAGCAGTCTCATCAGTTCTGCTTCTTCACCATTGGAAGAAGCTGAAGTTTACAACACTTATGCGTATGCCCTTGTGGCTGTCATTTTTTCATATATGAAAAGCGCGGGGATAGAAACAAATAACCATCCTATAATGGATGAATTACAAAGGGTCAAATCATATATGAGCAAAGTGAAAAAGTTTAAGGAAGAGCCTGCAAAACGTAAGCCCATAAACAATTATGTTTACGATTTAAACACTTTCTTCTAACAAAATGAAATATATCTAGCAACGAAACAACTTGATAAAGAAGCAGCAGAACGGTTCATCAAACATGGAATTGGTGCAACTGGAAACAATAAAAAAGAACCAGCTATATCTAGTCAAAATTTCAAAGGAACACACACGATATTTACCGATGAAAAAGAACCAAAAAAGGAGGAAAAAGATAGTAGTAGAACACCCGAACCCACCATTATCAGCAATACACCAAAGAAACGAAAGAATGGTAAAGATTCTGAAAAGAAGAAAAGGAAGAAAAAATCCAAAAAGAATAATAGTAAAACAAACCTAGCAGCATAATATGAAACCATAGCATAACAATTGTACTATATGTGTGATTTTTGTCCTCTTTTCAAAGATCATGTAAATAACGCTCTACACAAACTACTTTTAAACTGTTTCTATGGGAAATCATTTCCAATTGTCCCTCATCGCTTATCCAAGATTCAAGTCAAACACCCGGACATCCCCATCCCCCACACGTAAGCTTTTGTATATGATATCCCAGACCTTGTTGAGAGCATCTACACAATCAAGAGGATATCAACGCTTCCTAGTACAGAAAGGGGAGGGAAATATTTCATCATCAACACACACATATGTGAATAATCATGCTCGCAATGATATCGGATTTTAGCAGACGTCATAAAAAGAAACTGTTGGTAACAGGGGGTATAGTGACTTTTGGATATCTCGCATTCGAGTTTTTGAAAAATAAATTGATTGAAAGACAGGATAGAATAGCAGAAGAACGATACGCAAGAGACCAGTACGTGTTTGTACAGGCAACCTCCCCAATTTTTGCATTCCTCAATTGTTTGTTAACTGATGAGTCTCTATGTGTAGAATAAGGCGAAGGTTTGAACAAAATCAAAAGGACTCATTAATCACAATCCTGGCTTTAATAACTCCATTATCAAAACCAATTATCGAAAGTTTACCAGTAGAGCAAATTACACAGGAATTACAAGCAAAAAGGATAGAAAAAAGTTTACGAAAATCTTCTGCAATGAGCACACCTGGTGGTGCCCAATCAATGATAACGGATGACATGTCGCTTCCTTCTATAGGAACGGGGAATAAATCGACAAGTGGAAGAGGATATGCTATGAACAGTTCTATTAATTCATCTCTCACAAATAAATCGAGAAGTCAACTGTGGGCGGAACTCAAAATCCTAAGTCTGACGAGGCTGATAACTCTGATTTATAGCACGTCGTTGCTCGTTCTCTTCACAAGATTGCAAATAAACCTGTTATCACGAAAGTCATTTCTTGATTCTATCAATAGATGGTCAGAAAATAGATCTGGAACCGCGCAAAGTAATGGCGACAATTGGAATTCGTGGGACCAATTCAGAGAGGAAAGTGATAATTGTTCTGTAGAAGAAATGTACCTATCCTTCAGTTGGTGGTTACTGAATCGGGGGTGGGTCGAGCTTCGGGAGAGAGTGAAAGAAGCCGTTGAGAACGTTTTTGGAGGCATCAATCCAAGGACAGAACTGACATTGGATGAATTTGCAATTTTGATCTCGAGAGTTCAGGTCCTTGTAGAAGGAGATTATAGAGATACTTGCCATTTTTTTGCCTCTGTATTGCTGCCACCCAAAGATTTACAGCTTTCAGTTTGCAGAGAGATAGTCATGATGAACGGGAACGAAAATGGTCTACACAATGCTCATGACGTTTATCGTCCTGTTCTTTCCCAAGTGCCTCCGCTTTTAAGGGTGTACCTTAACGACACAATGGACTATATCTTATCTCCGTCTGCGGGTATCGTAATCAACCGACTGGCATATACCGGCATTTCCAAACTGTTAGAACATTTGGATGATGCTATTAGCGCAAGCACTGTGGGGAGCACGAGCAGTAGTCAGTATCACCAGGGATTGCACCAAGGACATTCTCAAATTCCAAGCAATGAGGTCAAGTTAAAGCTTGCCAGTATTTTGGCTTCAAGCACTAGACAATCCAAATTGATTGCTGAATCAACACACAATGAATTTGTAAATGCCATGGATGAGGTTTATGAGTTGGCCGAGTTTAGCGCGATTGTTTATTCCAAGTTTGATGCGAATAATGATAACAGTGAATACTATAACCGCTACTAATGTTAATGCCGATATAATTCATGATGATGTCGATCTATAAATCTGTGTTTTTTTTTTATTCTTGGCATTGGTGGCAATTAGCGAGAAGAGAGGTAGTATCTGTAATGCATTATTCGCCTTGTACTAGAAAAAAGGATAACGTTATTATTCTCGTCTGCAGAAGTCTTTTAGCTGATATTAGGAGATCAAGAATAGAGGTGGGTTTTTGATCCACTTCTAAGGAAAAGACACATTTCTCGTGTGAAGAATTGAGCCTAGTTCAACCGCCCTTGCACTAGTTTGAAACCCGCCTCTCCGTTGAGTGTCAAGACCAAAAAAAAAGAACTGGCCAAAGCCAGAATAGACACGAAAGATGTGCCAAGGAGAACAGGGAAGAGCACGAAAGAAAAAGCTTTTAGGACAGTAATCTTGATTTCTTATTTCCACTATTAGAGCACTAAATGCACACTGTTCTCTGTGTGTCTTTTTTTTCTTGAAACTTGGCACGCATCACCACTCTGTAATTTTATTATTCCTGCAAATTTCTTTGATGTTTTGAAGATTCGTTGAGGCGACTCACAAAGGAGCATATGATCTTAAGAAAAAAACCGCTTTGAATGGCCTTTTTCTCTTCTCTCTACTCCTTGCTGTAAACTTCTCAGTATTCCCAGGCGGCAGCTGAATATCCTACGCTCATCAAATGGAAGACTTTAAAATGCCAGTTCATTCCAATAGCTCGTCTTTATCGAGTCAGGCATCTCCGGCCAACCAGAAAAGCCCAGCATCTACTTCTGAAATGGGTGCATTCCACCTCTCCGACATTATAGCCAACAGTCCCAAACCTAACCTAACAAAAGCCATGGCCGGCGTAAATTCTACAGCATTAGATTTTACCAAGCTAAATACAAAAGATGGCCGTCAACTAAAGCATACCATTTCCTCGCCAATATTGAGCTCTCCATCTGGTGCACACCCGTCACTGCCACCGTCAGCACCTCCACCACCGCTTCCAAATGCCCACACGCACACTTTGGGCGTCTCTGCTCCTGTGTATGGAGCAACAGCTTCAAAATCAAGATCTTGCACCAATCTGGGCTCCTTCTCTTCGCAAACAATATCCAAGGAAAACATACATCTCAGATCCGGGAGCGATGGGCAAACCTCGCCCCTACTTTCCCCTTCCGTTTCCGAACACAGTAACCCTTTGAACGCATCAAAGTCCTCTTTTGATGTTTATGCAAACAACCGAAGAAACCGGGCATTCCACACGGCCTTTCCTACCATTCCACAGAAAGAGAGACTACGCCAGGTTTATTCATGTGCTTTGAGCAAAGATATTCTACTCCAAGGTCGTATGTACGTTTCTGAGAATTATGTCTGCTTCAGATCCAATATATTGGGATTTGTTACAAATCTGGTCCTCCCTTTCCAAGAAATTGAAGCAATTGAAAGAAAAATGACAGCAAAAATGTTTCCGAATGGTTTGATTATTCAAACGCAGAATGAAAGACATATATTTGCCAGCTTTATTGCTCGAGATTCAGTATATGACTTTTTGATGTTTTATTGGAATCCTAGAGATGAGAATAGAGGTTCGTTCCGAGGACAATCTTCAGGTTCTAGCTTAATAGAATCGGATGAAGAAGATGAATCAGACGATTCAGATTATAGTGATGAAAGTGAAGATGATGATATGCCAATTTCAAAATCGGATCAATCAACAAATGGACTTCAACATCCCTCTAGAGACATGCGTGAACCGGACTCTGCACAGACAGTAGTTTCGAAACCCCCAGGACTACCAATAGTATCTGTTGATCCGTTATCCCCTATACCTTTGGATAAATCCAAGCCAGAAATGAAAAATCCAGGACCTGTATCGCATGCTCCAACAACTGTTTCCTTCACGCTTAATAAAGCTTGTAACGAAAAACAGCTTTGCGATGAAGTAATTCCTGCACCTCTGGGAGTTGTCTTTAGTCTACTGTTTAGTGACGATTTGACTTTTTTCAACAGTTTAAACGATGAGCTGAAAAACACAGAAATGTCAGTGGTTCCCAAGTTTTCGCTAGAAGAAGGCAAGCTTACAAGAAGCTACTGCTACAGAAAGCCATTGAACGGACCAATTGGTCCCAAATCCACTTCTTGCAACATTACAGAAACCATTGAGAATTGTGATTATGAAGATCATTGCTATGTGATATCTTCAACAACTACTCCTGATGTCCCAAGTGGTAACGCTTTCCAATGCAAGATGAGATCTTTCCTTAGCTGGGCTGAAAACAACCAAACAAGGCTTATAACGACCTGTTACGTTGAATGGTCTGGTAAAAGTTGGATCAAAGGTGCTATTGAGAAAGGCAGCTTTGATGGACAGATGGATTACATAAAAAAATTGGTAGCTTCTTTGAGAAGAGCAGTTAGCAGTAAGCCAACAGATGATAATGCCCCACCGAAAAAGAGCTCAGGTCGCAAGGCAAGAAAATCTGGAAAGAGATCCAAAAAATCTTCTTCCTCTCGTCCCGCTCATGAAATTTCCACATCTCATTTTGATCTTAAACAGTTAAACATAATACAAAGCTGGAAGGACATTTTGAAAGGAATACCAATGGATCCAACTCTAAGTGCACCCTTGTTGACAATTTTGATTCTCATCGTTTCTTACGTCTTCTTCGTCCTTCCATTAAAATTTTTGATTGCGGCCTCTTCTGGTAACCTATCTTCAAGTGGCATGAACGCTGCTAGCAATTCCTTTGCAAATGCAAATGGTGCTGGTTTTATTGCCGGTATTGATGGCATGGGTGGCCATGGTGCTTCATTCAATCCTCAGACTTTTCTTCAAAATCAAAGCTACATTATTTTGGTTCCCATAGGCAGCGCCTCGGACCAGAGTACAGGTCATAGCTCTGACTGGCTCAGAGAGATTATCTTAAGCTCGGTTTTAGCTGATCATCAGCCTTCAAAAAATCGTCAAGAGCAAAACGGGAAGGGTGAATCTATGCAAAATGAAGAGATCAATAACAACGACAGTGAGTCTCCAGACTTTAAAGAATATTCTTTAGAGGAACTAGAAGCATATGTTCTAAATACAGAGGCAAGATTAAACGAAATGAGAGAAAAACTGAACGAGCTCAAAGTTATTTTGTGATTGAAAACAACACTGATAGGGCTTGAGCGCATTTCCATTTAACTTAGCATTTCTTGCATTGATTTTTGTTACCTGCATTTTTCATTTTTATGTTTTCCAATTCATTTTCCAACTTTAAAAGAGCATACAAAAAGAAAAAAATTATTTATAATCGGCATTTAGAATCAATTTAATGCATTTTTCATTATTTTTGAATAAGCTTCAAACAGATACGCTTCTATTGTTCTTAACTTGATTGCAGGCCTTCTGTTTTTGAAACATAGAACCTTGAATTTTGAGAAGTGATACAATCTCAAACACCTCCTATGCACACTGCTAACCTATACTACATAAAATGTAGGTATTTCATTCGGAATTGGCCCATGCTTTCCTTGTTCATGGCTTTCGATTTTTCAAGATTTCCTTAGCTTTTGCCTCTGGTTCTCCAACCGATCAGTTTTCCATGTTCTTCAAGAAACGAGACTATAGCCATCTGCAAACCGACCGCTTTATAGGCAATTTCTATTGACTATCCTACCCCAGTTCCCAATGAAAAGTCCAGGTATAATCTCTCTGAAAAAATATTGTGAATTGGGGTAAGAAAAACATATTGAGGGTTGAATGAGAAGTGAGGTGGGGGCAGTACAAGTCAATAGTTAAAGCATGTCTGTCCAGAATTCTAGAGACTCACCAACCTGGAAAGTATACGTCAATAAAGAATCTCATTGACTTGTTTTTGCTGTGCATTTTGTCCTAGACATACCTGTAAGCAGCAAGAAAAGCTTCAAGCTTCTTTAAAACAGATTTTCAATAAAAACATAACGCGTTATGCTAAAGTCTAGAGATGTCGAAACAAATGCAATGATATCTGGTTATTATATACTATGTTATAGGATTTCAGGTGCAAAGTTAGTATACAGTTTAATCCAATTATGATCTATGAAACATAAGGTCTGCTACTCAAAGAGAGCAAGTTTTGAACACATTCAAAGTCCAAAGATTTTCTAGGACTTATCTCGTTAATCAGTTTTTTGGGGCTACCAGAGGGACTTAAACTCTTTAGTTTCCTAAATCGTTGAAGCTTTTCACCTTTACTAGCAAAAGAGTCCGATTTCCCATCGCATCCTAAGTTCTCGGAGCTTCCAATAGGAGAAGAAAGCAAGCCTGAGATTGGAATATACTTGCCACTTTCTGTTGCAGAGGAGGATGTCAACGCCAAAGGAGGCAGGTGGTTCTGCCAGGATGTCATTACTATATTTCCAGAGCTGGTCATTTTTAATGAATTCCCTCTTCTTGTGCTTACATGCTGTTTAGGTGACGATGAAAATCGAGTACCTGACTCCGAGTGAGATCTGTTTAGCCGAACAGAATCAAGAGAAAGGCTTTCGGGTGATCTCAAGAATTGAGTACTGTTATGCTTTTTAGTTGTCGTTATAAGGGCAGGAAGTAGAGTTTGATTCATGTTTGCAAGGCCATTCATCTCTGTTTTTGATTCTCCTTTGAAATGTGAACATGGGTGCGAAATCTCTTCCTTGAAGACTTTGAATCTTTTTAATTGAGGAAGATCTAAACTTGAATCATGTTCCTTTGTAGTAGGAGCATTCTTCTCAGAAAAGGTCGTTATACTTGTGTCAAAAGTTGATAAAGGATCTATATCTTCCTCTTTCTCATCAGCAGTTGACCCATCATCAAAATCGCTTTCCAGAGTCTCAGAGTTTTCTCTTGTGCTAGAGATCGATGACCTGCTTTTGACGTTTCTAGTTGTCGATACTGGCGGCATGATCTGTGTTTTATTCCTTGAAACAAGTTCTGCTTTCCCATTCTTTGTTATAGAGAGTTTGAAATCTTTGCTCATTGGTTTAATTTCAAAGTTCGAAAATTTACCCACTGGCGGTCCCAGTTCTCTAAATGCATCACAACCTTCTTCAGCACCATTGGTTAGGGAAAACACGTCATTCCGAGGGAGTTGAGACCTTTTCGGTTTCGACAAAGGAGTTGATGTATCTAGACAAGAAACATAATCATAATCTTTACCCTTCTCTGCGCCTTCTGATTTTATTGAGAAAATGGATGACTGAGACGCGATTGAAGGATTCACTTTCATAAGTGGCTTTTGTCTCAATTTATAATTTGAATGAACTGGGGTCAAAGTAATACTGCCTGGCCCAGTTGAATTTTTATTCGTTTTGGTGGATTTTAATCGAAATGTTAATGTGCTCCCCATTGTATTCGATCTACGGGAGGTTGTCGATTGGAACTGGCCCATTCCCATTTTTCGAGTTTTAGTAGGCGAAGGAGTGGTGAATCTTTTTGCATTTTTATTCTGAACATTTGGAGATTGGACCATCATTGGGCTTGACATGGTTCGCTTTTTGTCTCCGGAATGCTTCTTGAGGTAACTGAGAGGAGAAGAGAGGACGCAATCTGCACCAGATTTGGCACTTTTTAGATCATGCATTGGGGTACTTGTAGAAACTGGACTTGATGGTTTGGCTCTGGATATGCTTCCATCACTGTTGGTGTCTTCATCATCAGTTGTAACCTTGGGTTTCGAGTATTCATTTACTTGAGCATGTCGCCTTTGAGTCTGTCTTCTATTCTGAAACCAAATCTGGAGTAAAGCATAATAATGATAATCAAAGTTAGATAATTGAATGTATACTCAGCAGTTTGAATAGGTACATACCTGAACAGCTTTCTCGGTCATTTTGATCTTTTTGGCGATTTCTATTCGTTTTTCTTTATTTGGCTTTTGACAAAGTTTAAATTCGCTATTGAGAATGGCCAGCTCTGTGGGGCTAGTTCGTCTTCGTTTTCGACGCACGAGTTGGGAGTTGTCGATACTTGGCTCTTTGAGAGGATAGGTTGAAGGAGAATGTGAGATAAAGGCAAAACATTTTGGCTCGTTTAATGGTTTAGTAGTGGATTCTTCAGACATGCTAAATGATTTAGATGCGTCCATGGTTAGCGTGGGGGGACTGGAATGGAGACTGACGCTGGCTGAAGAATGGCGCTCCTCTGGCGAACACGTTGAGGTTGATAAGAATGAGCTTCTTCGATCTTCTCTGTCATACTCTAGATCCGTTTTTTCTGTCTTTGAGCACTTTAATATTGAAGATAATGGCGGTAGAGGCGTAGAGATTTTCGAGGTGGACTTCATTTTCATCTAAGGATGTTTGTTTCGTGGACTTCTGTTGTGATCTTAGTTGTAGTGAATGGGCCAGAGCATTATACTCTTCTTTTAGGGAGCGACGGAGCTGGAGAATCAGCGATAAAGCACAGGAAAGTAAAACGACGGGAAGAATTCGAAAAAAATGGCGAAAAAAAAGTGAAAAGCCGAAGGAGGGTCAAAAACAAGATATATGGGATCAAAGAGAAATGGCGTAAACACAAAAACGCAGAAATGTAAAACTGACGCGCTAGCGCGCCTGTTCTCGTTATGCATGTCTGCATATGTCACGGGACCATAATTGGTGATGAGATTTCCCAAAGCGGGCCGCTCTGGCCGGAATGAGGAACTCTATTGCCGATTCCCGCAGTCCTGCACGCAGAACGCGGATCGACGCAGGGCGGTTCTGCAGGCCCAAAAAGGCTAAAACGCAGACACGTCGCCCAAAACGAGCTGCCGCGGGCAGGATATTATAATTAACACGCCTTGCTCTTGTGCTCCTGGCCCAGGAGCTCAGCGAAACACAAAAGCGAAAAGAGAGAGAGAAAGAGAAAGAGGGCAGGAAACACGCTTTGCCGCTCTGTGAAGGAGGTTGGCGGCTCCGTCAGCTAGCAGCCCGGCGTTGGCTCGGTCTGTAATAATTGTGGTTCGCATATTACTGATATTAAGCCCAGGCAGCTGTCTGGACGCGAATCAACACGAATCAATACAGCTATCAGGCTTAAACTGAACAATGTAGAAACCATTTAATGGAAAGAGCTTTGTTTCGGTTTTATCATGCTGGAGATCTTCTCCTCACAATGATGCTTTATAGCGTGATTGCCAATGTGCTACATTCATTCCCGTCACTTTTTACGGCCCCAGTTTAATATTCATCTTTAAAAATCTGTTTTTCAGGCAGTTTGATATTTCAATACTAGCTGTCTATATATTGCTTTTAACTGCTGAAGAGTATACTATTTTCAAGACCAAAATCCCAGAAAGGATGAATAGTTTTAGACACAGAACATAGATGGACTCTATCCTCTTCTGAGACTCTGCATTGAAGTTAGGTTCTATGCTGATCACTTTACAGATATCCTTTGCCCTCGCATTATCTCGAAAGCTGTGAATCAGGGACCTACTTTAGAGGAAGCGGATTTTTTGTTGGGATCCTAGACGGTTCAGGCGGAGTATTGCAGCAGGATGGTACAATTGACGAGGATCTATGCTTCAATAGCATCAAACGTATAATACTTGAGATCTAAGTCTCCATCTTTGCTTGCTGCAAGAGTAAGAACAATTGTTGATAATTGTCAGGACAAGAGCTGCTTTTTTTGGTATAACTTTGCTTGCCAAAGTCTCCTACATTATGTACCATGACTAGAGTCCTACTCGTGCTTTTCCTTTCGGAACAGAAACACTGGAATCACTTAATAGAAAAATGCTGCAACCATGCAATTGAAAATTTCAACATTTTGTTAAAAGAGATTGTGGCATTTAAATGGAATATCAAGAAACAGGGTTTTTTCCTCGTACCAGAAGACTCACGATGACGCAGCTGAGTATCCCTTACCTCTTCAACACTAATTTAAAAGCAGAGTGGTTGAAGATTAAGCATTAAAGAAACAATTTCAAGGCTATGACCTGACACTTATACTCTACAGAGAATCAATTTCATATTGGCAAACAGATAACGCCATACCATCTATGATATAATGTGTGTACTGCTAGCGATCTTCCAACTCCGGAAAATCATCTCACTCGTGAGATTAAATCTCAATTGACTTTGTATCCAAAAACTGCCTAAAGTACATTTATGAGGAACAATTACCGGTCGATTTAGAGATAATAACCAGCCTACCATCAACTAGACATAGTCACGAAACTATGCTTTATATTACAAAGATTTTGTCGTATTGCTCCTGCAAGTGTCCAAGATTCTACTAAGATTCATAACTAGCTCTTGTAAAATAGGCAGATACGGGACATCAAATTCATCTTTTCTGTATGTGTCATAGCTAAACAGGCGACCCAATAAATCAATTGGAGCGAATCTCAAGTATTTTTTTTGGCTCGATGAGCATCTAATATGATTACGCGTTTAAACGTCGGCAGTGTCTACTTTTGTTGAACAAATAGAATGCAGTACAATTCTCGAATGGGAAGGAAACGATCCCTACAAGATTGGCTGTATACTTTAGTTACCACATTTACTGCCAATGTAAAATTTAAACGGCATAAGGCAATTTGCCTAAAGAATAAGAAAAACAACAATAATGTAAAATAGTTCAATGTTGGTTCTCGCACATGTTTCGAATCCCCAAGTTGCTTGGTGAAAAGTTCTACAAGCTGAGGGGTCTATGTGCTGTCAACAGCCATAGTAGTAGGGGTAGTTGCAAGCAAGGTTAAAAACTTGCAACAGGTAAAAACTAAATATGCACTTCTTCTAAGGGGCTACTTTTCTGCTCTCCGTTTTATCCAAATTGATGAAATCTGCATTGCAGTCTGGAGATTCATCAGTCAAATTTGGCAAGTTTCTAGCTGCCACCTCTTTTCTTCAATCGTCAAACCCAGAATATCATTAACACTGCTCGTATGTCATACCAACAACCCCGAATGGTTTGATACTCTACGAGACATAAACTGGTGACTTGGTTGCCAAGGAACACATCTGATCTTCCCCCGTAAAGGCAACTCGCAATCAATGGAGTCAGATGATAGAGTGTAGTGCAGCGTGCCTGTCCTGTAGGTGGCATTTGTCTCATACGTGAGCGTATCAATTTAAAGCCAGTCAGGAAAAAACTCTACTACTTTAAAGAACCAGACATGCTTTCGAGAAAACCTGCACATAGATGACTTTTTCCCTGTAGCAAAGATTAAAGCCATGTGACTTGCCTAAGGCGGGGTAATGTTTTGCCAACCCTATTAGAAGACAATCCGGGGTGTTTCGTACTAGGGGTTGATTGTCTACTTTCATCTTTGTCTTTCCGTTTTCTCAGGACTTGGAAACGATGGTAGCGCTATGGTCGACATGTAGCATCTGGCTGTCTGTCTTAGCGCTTCTACTGCTATTCCCCAATGCGCTTGCGAACATAGCGAATGAGGCTTCGTCAAACACTCAACACTATTTGTCTCCGGTGGTTGAAAACCAGGACATCCCCGAGTTAGTAAAGAAACCTTTACGAGGAAGGTTTCTGGTTATTACAGATATCCATCCAGATGAACACTATTTTCCCAATTCTGCAACGGAAAATTGCCACGAGTCAAGTGGACCCGGGGACGCAGGCGAGTACGGAACCCCGATGGGCCCTTGCGACTCTCCGCTGCTGCTCGTCAACAAGACTTTTGACTGGATTGCCGAAAACCTCAAGGATGAAATTGACTTTATCGTTTGGCCAGGCGACAATGCCAGACACGATAACGATAGAAGGCATCCTAGAAGTGAACAAGAAATTTTTGCTATGAATGAGTTTATTGCAAATCTTTTTGTTGAAAAGTTCAAAGACCCAAGCGATTCGGAACCAAACCGGTTATCTATACCTATTGTTCCATCTTTGGGAAATAATGACGTTTTCCCGCATAATTTGTTTAGTCCAGGACCAACGTTGCAAACACGGGAACTCTACAGAATTTGGCGCCCTTTTATACCCCCAGAACATTTCCATATTTTCGACATTGGAGCTTACTTCCTAACCGAGGTCATTCCAAATAAACTGGCTGTGATATCTTTAAACACAATGTACCTGTATAGAGCCAATCCTTTGGTGGACTTTTGTGATGACAAAGAAGAGCCCGGGTATAAAATGTACCAATGGCTTGGCGTTGTACTCAAAGAACTTCGTAACCGGGGGATGAAAGCGTGGATCACAGGCCATGTTCCTCCTGTTTTCAAAAATTATGACCCTGGATGTCTTGCTCGTTATCAACTTTGGGTCCATGAATTCAGGGATGTCGTTATAGGCGGTCTTTTTGGTCATATGAACATTGACCATTTTGCGCCCGCAGACTCTGTGAAGGCATATCATCACATTTTCCCCACTTCCTATGGAACTTACCGTGATGATTACGATTCGGAAGAGGAGGATTCATACTTGAGGGAAATGCAGATTATGGATATCGATCCTGAGGATCAGATTGTTCGAACAGCTGGAAAGTCAAACAAAGTGACATACATGAACCAAGTGAGACTGGCGAACTACGCTTCAATAAAGTCAAAGCGGAAATCGTTTAACCATGGATCGAGGTACATTGTTTCAAATATTCATGGAAGCGTTATTCCAACATTTAATCCGGCTCTAAGAGTTTACGAGTACAACATTACCGGGTTTAATCAAGAAGAAGAAAGGACAGACATGAAAAGCTTTAGATCTTGGAGCGAGATCAACGAACAATTTGACAAAGAATTTGAAGAAGAACTAATAGAACATATTCTTACAGAACAACAACAGATCGATGACGAGAACTTTATGATAATTAACAAAGCCAAGAACCCTAAAAAGGACAAATCTATTCCTCCAAACCTACGCGACCCAAGAGAGACAAAGGACGAAGTAATTCCAGGACCAGCCTACATACCTCAATTGTTTACGCCTATCAGATATCACCAGTTATATGTTGACCTCGAAGCGGTGAATAAAGGCAAGAAAAACTTCACTTTTGAGTTGGAATATGCATCAGACGAAGAATACGGACTTTCAGACTTGACAGTTTCTGAATGGCTTAAACTAGGCCGAAAGCTAGGAAGACCTGTTAAAACCCCCCGTATTTTTGAAGCAGACGAATCGGAAGAAACGCCGAACGCTATGGGCAAACAGAAAAGAATAAAGAAAGAGACCAAGCTGTGGAAACTATTTCTTGCCCATGCTTTCATAGACACAGGTTATGAGGTCATAAATAACCCCGATGATGACCCAAGTGATGCTCAGAGTAGGTAGCTGAGATGGAAGACTACCAGGCACATGTAAATATTGTTTTAGATTAATATGACTTTTTTTGGAACTTACTGTCTGAAGTTGAACGATATATCGTTCTTATATTTTTGTATTTTTTGCAATCTTACGGATACTCTTTCGCTAGTAGTTGATTCTCAAAATTAAACAATGAAACTTTTTAAACGATTTCCTCTGAGGAGAAAACGGTGTAGAAGGGCCGAGTTGTAATTGAAGATTCCTTGTACAAGGTGGTAGGCTTAGAGGAAGAAACAAAGAAGAAACGGAGCGGTGACAACACCAACTTAAACCAGACACATCTGCTCTGACCGCACTCAAGTTAGGAGACCCGTACTATTACATTAAATACAGTAACCTAGTCTTCTGGAGGTGGTGGGTCCGTTGGAGCCACTCGTTTAGGCCTTGCTACGACGGAGGAGTACTTTTCATTCGTACCATGGCTCAGCGACTCGTGTTGGCTCGAGCACCCCACTGCTTGCCTTAGACTCTACCCTAAATACTACGTGGGTTGAAACAGATATTTCAAGTTTAGGTATCTGCCAGGGGTAGTGTGCTCCTGCTCCTGTTTCGCTGAGTTGAAGATGAAGCGACCCTCCGTGATGGCTAACAACCGAGACAATAGCAAGAAGCACTACAAGAAGGCCTCCCCTATTACATATAAAACGAGTCGTATTCCAGTACCGATCTCTTCTTAGGATCGCAAAAACCGGGACCCTTTCTGATACCCTCCAGCCCTGTAAACTCCTGATAAGGAAAGCCCTCCCGCATGTAGTTTATAGGGTGGTATGAGGCTCCTACTATCAGTGGTAATGAGGGATGCCATGCTACATCGGCAATGACCCCTACGAAGATGATGTCTCTTCCTCTGCCTAGCACGGAACTGCTTGACAGTTTCACCATCGTACTCAGCCCCATGTTCAAATCTCAGAATAGTGGCAGGTTTGATAAACAACAATTTTATTCTTAAAATCCTATTCCTTGGTTATCTTTTTCTCTGAAGTTTTACTGTTTTTGAAGTTGGTGGGACCTTCTCAATGCCACGATGTGCTCGATGTATATACCATTTGTTTCCTCTCGAGAAATCGCAAAGGGATGGAAGTTTTTTTAGTTGCGGCTCGACCTCTAGGCTTCATAAATGTTTTGATATTGGTCAACATTGTCTTTGATGTAAAGAGTAGTGCTTTTTTGCAAAATCTTCTTTTATTAAACATCTAAAAGTGTCTACAGGGCAACGGTTATCGCTACTCAACAATTATAAGTTCCTCATTAAGAAATGTATGCTCTCTTTTGATTTTGCAAAAACAAAAAAAGAAGTTGGGGTCACAAAAGCTTAGAAATTGATCATTACCAAAAAAATAATTGAGAGCCAAAGCAAATGCTGATTCCTATCTGTAGTTCTTCAAAAACAACAAAAAGTTTGCTTTAAAAAAATTTAAAACCCTAAAGAGATTTGACCTTTAAGTCTATCATAAAAACCAAAAGACTGAAAACAGCAGGAGATAAAGAGGGGAGGGAAGCGCCTAGGGATTGAATAATTAAAGGGCAAAACAAGAGCAAACATAACGCAATGTGATGATAATGTAAAACAAAAACCCATTATATAAAACGAAAAAAAAGGACATGGGGTAATGATATCTATCTATCACTAGGATGGTCACAGGTGAGAACATGTGAGTGGAGAAACCATATTAGGAAAACTAGAAAACCAAACTCTCATAATCCAACAAAAAAGTAAAGATGAAAACCCTCTTAAAAATGAAATCCCGTGTCAAAACATTGAAAATCGCTGCCGAGTTCGTACTGCAAGATCCCACCAACCGATGCATCAGCCACGCCTATTGATAAGCACTGTCCTCTCCCACTTTCGGAGGTGCAAAAGCTGAGCCCTGCAATTTCACCCCAAAATTCGATAATCTGACCTTGTTGGCAGTTGTTGTATGTGTCGAGAATCGTAACATAGTCTATAGGCTCTCCCACGGCCAAATATCGACCAGTGGGATCATAGTACACATTTCGAATCTCACCGGAAGTGTGCCCATCAATAACACGAACAGCTGTGCTTGGATTTCGAAGATCGAATATACGGCATGTACCATCCTGATTTCCTGTTGCTACGTGGTAACCGTCCGGAGACCAGTCGCAGCTGAATCCGTAATCGCTGTGCCCAATAAGCTTCACCACAGGATTGCTGAAAATAGAACTATTAACAGCTTCTCTCGTATCTGTTATAAATGCACTTGTACAGTCTCCAACAACGAGTCTCAGCTTATCGCTTTTTGGACAGTATGCTGTACAGTTTGGAGCCCACGGATATTTTACCTCCTCAACTCTTTCCATTTTTGCAAGATCAATGCTCCGTATAAAATTGTCGTTCGAGCAGAATACTACTTGATCGGGAGCCATATTCGGTATTTCAACATGATTTGTTATCGAATTTGAATCATTAGTTAGTATGCCTTCAAGAAGAGAGGCCGAAAAGTCTTGTCCATCATCAGTTTCCCCGGCAAACTCAAAAGAAGAGCCCGATATTCGTTTGCAAGCGTATTGACCGTAAAACCCTCCCACGACAATCAGGTCTCTAGATGCTGTCATTGAAGATATCTTCATAGAGCGGCTAGTAGAGCTTTTACAGGATTCAGAGTCTAAGACAGTCTGTATCTTCCCATCAACCGGATTCAACTGCATAATCCGAAAAGTTTCGCCGAGTGAATCTGAATAGTAGACTTCATATTGTGATACACACGACAACAGATTTCGCAGCTGAAAATGTACAATATGCGGTTTTGGTGCTGAAAAAAAGGACTTGAAAGAAAAAAGCGGTGACGAATTTTTTATTCGGGTATTGATATCCTGATCGAAGTGACGTAATGTTAGAAAATGTAAATTTGAAGAAGCAGTACAAAACATCTCAAAGGGTGAATAATAACTTACATTTCTAATATGTGCCCTAGACCCAGGGATATTTCGATAACTCATAAAACAGTTCAACCGAACTTTGCGGATTGTGTCATATCGATGCAGTCTAGAAATCCCATCATTATCTGTGGGCTGGTGGTAAGAGACGGGCCTGCCCCGTTCCTCGTTGTGAAACCATGGTATACCCTGATGATCAACATCGTTATTCCGTTCAAGATACTCTGGGGTTATCTGAAATGGAAGCGGTTCTTGTTTCTTGATAAAAGACATCAGATGCAACAAAGTAGAAGTGGAGACCTTATTCTCTAGTTGCAACTTATGGAGAAACGTGCTAAAGTCACAGCCGAGCTCAAAATCGCCAGGACCAAGATGCCGATAGCGGAGCAGATGTAAAATGCTTTGCATCTCCGAGTCCGAATTGCCCATGTCGTTACTGTCATTATCAGAAAGATCAGAAAAGGTGACTTCGTCCTCGGCATCCACATCGCTGTCCAAGTTGTTATAATCGTCGTCATCATTCTCCCGGTCCTGCTCGCTCTCCGTAGGCCAGAGATAGGACTCCACTAGTCCCGTACTGTCAATCGGGAGATTCGGAGAGAACAGCTCCTGGACAGACTCGATCATTTGAGTGGCGAAGAGTGTGAAGGACCCTATTATTAAAGTAAGGAAGACCTGCTTGTGAACTGATGGGATGTGCCTTTACTTAGGACCCCTGGTTACGCAGCGTGCTGGGATATACGCAGAGGTTTCTGGCTTTGCGGCGTGTCAGCTCTCAACCTCCAAATCCAGCTCTCGTCTATCTCAATTGCCAGCGTATCCAGGCACAAACATGTTCTCAACCGGTCAGCCAACTGCCCAGAACAGCAATCAGATGTCCCCGGGAGGCCCTGTGAGGCGGGTTCCGTCCGCACAGTCGCCGCCGCTTCACCATCCGGTTCCTCAACACCCAATCGGTATGGTAAGGGCAACTCCACCACAGGGCCAGATGGACTCTTTGGGCAGCGGAGCAGATCTCTATGACCATTCCGCTCAACAGATTCCTCAACAGCAGCAACACGCTCACATTCCTATACCAACGCAGCCTGTGCAGACCGCGCAATCTGGCGGTCTTGGAGGGGGATCTTTCCCGCTGTTTAACGACCCTACCTCTGCCGTTGGCTTACAAGTTGGCAGAAACGCCGTTTTAGCAGGCCAAGAATACGTAGAACAAAATGTAAGAATCGCATTCTGGCTGATTCAACAATCCTGCTTTTCAGATCTGGAAATTGTATTCAAGAATTTGTCTAACCTGCTTTAGATTAACAAATACGTTTCTATTTCAAATATTCGCTATTACTTCAAAGTTTCCAACAGCTATGTTTTGCGGAAGCTTCTTCTAATACTGTTTCCCTACCGACACAAGTCATGGACAAGAATTTTAATTCGATCAGATGCAGCGGGTGTTCCTGACCAGTTTGCTCCTCCTCTTCAAGATATTAACGCTCCTGATCTTTACATTCCGTGTATGTTCAACGGACAAATATTGCAAAACCGACTTTAGATATACAACTAACTCGAGCTAACAACATTCATAGTAATGGCTGGAACCACATATATCTTACTGTGGACTATACTTGCGGGACTGAGTAAGAACTTTCGTCCCGAGTTGCTAGGCTACAACGCGACAAAGACATGCGGTTATGTGCTTTTGGATCTCTTTATTGTGAAATTGGGGTCCTATTTGTTAAATACCGGAACAAGCATATGGGATTTCGTGGCATACTGTGGATACAAGTTCGTTGGGTAAGCAGTACTTGAAACCAAAGATATACGATTCTTCTCTAATTGGCATTTTCTTTTTCACAGGGTCATTTTAACGACATTGGCCTCTTCACTATCCAAGAGCAGGCTGGTGATATACGGCATTTTCTTCTTTAGCTACTTTTCAATGGCATTTTTCATGGTAAGTGCGGCTGATATATTTTTGCTTAAAAAATTGTTTGTTGATTAACCTTTTTATGAATTGTGACAGCTTCGATCTTTACGAGGCGTTGTACTACCTACCCAGACCAGTACCCAGACCATTACGCATAGCCAACGACAAATGCGAATCCAATTTCTTTTCTTTTACTGCTTTATTGTACAGTTATTCTTAATGTGGTTCATGTCATAGACCGGTTGCACCAAAGGAGCTGTACTACTAACTAACTAACTAACTACTCGGGCTAATGGCTGGGCATATATACAGTGTAAAATTAAAGGAATAAAGAAGAAAGCGAGTATACATTATATTAAACGAATCAAACTACTAAATACTTGTCCATTATACTTCTTGCCAAGTTCGGATTCCCGCTCACAACATACAAATGCTGTAGATTAAAAGCCGCTTGCACTCTCAAGTCGTAAACAGGATCCAGATCCTCGTATTGTAAAACTTTTTCATAATATTCCACAGCCAAACTGGTAAGCATTAAGAGATGAAAAGCCCTCGCCATGTTATAATCCGCTTCTTGAGCCTCATGCTTCCCCATGTTCCGCCGTAATTCATAATACTCCATCAGGAAAGAAAATCCCTGTAGAAGCTGTAGATGCCTATTTTCAGAAAGTCTTTGGATAGCTCGATGAATGTATCCAAGCCCAATTGTCAAAAGTATGAGCGGATCCTTTGGCGCCATATCATAGGACCGCAGTCCATACAAAATACTATGACTATAGGTTCTTCCCAAAGACATAATACAGGAGTATGTGTAGAAAAGGATTGGGTCCTGAGGGTCAACAGTAGCATGGCTAGGTGCTTTCGACATACCAGGAACCGGACGCTCGTATATTATGGATACAAATGATTTCAATTGTCGCATTATGTACTTTTGAGTCTTGGTAGTGGCAAAAGCATCAGTTGCTTTAATTCCTGAAGGAAGAACACAAAACATGAGGCGGAATATATCTGGGGGTGTTGTAAAGTGATTGATGGAGGTTCGTATTGCCTGTTCAATCATCTTGTAATCTTGTGCTACATAGGCACACGACAGAGAAACCAAAGCGATCATACCAACTTTCTCTTTATCTTGGTAAAATACACTGACATCCCTTGCAGCAGTCAAGACCGTAAAAGCATCTCGTATATCCTCATATTTGGCAAGAGCTATTGCGTACTCCATGAAAATGTCAAACCAAGCATCGAAGCCTAGTCCTCTAAACGATTTGGCCTCCTGAGCCTTTTTTGCACTCTTTGGCTCATCCGAACCATCTGCATCTTGAATCTGTGCCATTCTCTCCAGCCGCATTTCTTTACCCATCTTCGTATGCCTTCTCGTAATCAGTAATCCTTCGAATATTTTGTTTCTTTGGGATAAGCAGAAAGCCCCTATGCTCGTAAACATATCAACAAGCTCTGATGCTGTTTGGATCCAATTATCAACGTCTTCTTTGATTCCTGCTTTATAACCCTCGTGCAAAACCTGGAGTTGTAAATATCTCGTGTGAACGAAAAACTCTGCTCGACTTTCCTGCTCAATTCGTTCCTCAACTGTTTTCCTTGGAGTAGAACCTGGCTTTGTGTGTTTTCGTGCATCTTTCAGATGCCTAATCAGTCCAACAGCAGAAGAGTCGTTGTAAACAGAAGAAGCTTGAACTTTATCCTTAAGGTACCGTTGCGTTGTCTTGTAATTGTACTTTTCGTTGTCATGCAATTCGCGGTATATCCGTTTAAAGTCTTCTTTCCTTCCTTGCTGGTAGTAGATCTCTGAGAGATAGAACTTTGTATCAGTATCATCTGGATTCGTTTCAAGAACTGCCAAAAATGCCTCTTCTGCCTGTTCTAATTCGCCGAGTTCTTTGAGACAGACACCCATAGAAACAACCAAATCTTTGCTAACGTTCTATTTTTTTTCTGGATTAGTATTTTATGACCAACAAAAATCATTATGAATTATACTCACATCTTCAAGATCAGACAACGGCGTGTATATTTCCAACGCAGTTTCGTATTTTTCTGCATTCCGGAAAGCTTCTCCCACTTCAATATACAAATCCCAGTATTTAGATGGATCTGTTTTTAGCAAAAAACTCAGGTGTTTCATGGCTTCCGGAAAATCCTCAATTGCTATTCGACACAATAAAACTTGGGCACGAATCTCAATAGGTAAAAAGTAAGGTAAAACATTGGAAGCAGATGATTTGGAAATTTTCTTGTGTGAAAACCGTCTTTCGTCAAACTCTGAATCGTTGTCTAGTTCATCCCACCAGGTTTCCATTTCTCGACCATTTAACCAACGTGCCATTCTTTTCGTAGCTGAAATACCAACTTCATAAGCACCTTGTTTCCTGTATAACTCCACCAATATATTGAGCTCTGACCAACCAAACTTTGGAGCGTTTTCCAGCTTTGAATGCCTGCCCATCATCACGTTTTTGTTAAAAATATCTTCATAAATCTTTATCGCCTCTCCGATACGGCCCATATGCATGAGAGAGTCTGCCATATCTCGAACAACAATTGAATCTGTAGGAAGTAATTCATGAAGTCTCTTAAAGTATTTTAGAGCTCGTTTATGCTTGTTACATTTGGACCATACCCGGGCTCTGTCGTAAACAACTACCAGATTTTTCCGATCCGCTTTAATCGCCATACCATAACAGTGATTTGCCTGGTCTAGTAACCCAAGACTTTCACTCATTCTCCCACAAACTGCCCACAACTCGGCATCTTGGCTTCTAAGAGCACCAGCACAAATCCACATAAAGCAGCATCTTGTAATATCGCCTCTTGCTTCGTAAATTTCGCCTAGAGTCTTGTAAGCCGCGTAACAAGTATCGTGTTTCAGTATGATCTCCTTGTACATTTCTTCTGCCCTGTCGTAGTCTCCATTCACATATATTTCATTTGCCTCGCCCAGTAACGCACGTACTTCCAAAGACAAAGGCTTTTCTGCTCTAGTCTTTCTAATAATCCCAGCGCTTCCAATCCTCTGGTCGTTTTTAGAAGATAGCACAGAACGCAAAGTCTTTTTAAACGTTTGTCCATTCATATCGCTATCTTCGTATTGTTCATTTGCATTTTCCTCATCGTCAGAAAAATGGAGAATAACGTCAACATCGAATTCATCATCATCGTTTTCAAGAGCCCTAATCGATAGTTCACTTGTTGGGTCATCGTCATCACTCCCCAGTAATTCCTTCGCCATCTCCACATGTTCGCCTAGACTGTCATAACTAGCAATGGACATGTCATCATTCTCTCCAGAAGAATCTTTAGATTCATCCACAATAGCCCGCTGGTTGACTCCTTCACTCTGTCTGTCACTGTCAGTATCGCTATCCACGTACTCTTCGTCTGAGTTGCTACTGTAGTAAAGCTCGACATTGGTATCGGATATCTCATCTTCATCTTCATCTTCATCGTCATCGACCTCAACCTCTTCTTCTTCTTCCGCACTATTATCTACATCCATGCGAACAGCCTCATCTTCGTCGCGAGGTCCTGGCGTTTCTTCTTCTTCACCCATCGTTGGAGTTGGTTGTGGTTGGAAGTTGCAAAGATGTTTGATGCAGGACACGGTTCAGGTTGTGTGAATCGCGTTGCAATCCCACTCATAAATTTAGAGATGAAAGAGAGCTCTTCCCATGATTACAGACGACTATGCCATAAATCAACTATTTGTACACGTCTAAACGTAATGTATATTACCGAGTAGAATTACCCCATTGCTCAGCCTTTGAGCCGCCGCTTCTTCTCTATAGATGCCTTTTGCAATCGCAAAAGGGTCATTTCTCGATAGTCCGAAGCCGAAAGCTTTGACTTATCAATGGGAAGTCCATAACCTTCATGTCCTTCTCCTAAAGCTATGCTTGGTGTTCTTTCCCCCCTTCCAGTCTTGCGACTATACTTCTCGCTAATTGGGTCTTGCTTTGCCCATTGAACGTCCTTTAGCCGTGTAATGAAGAATTCAACATCTGTGTCTATCCAGTCTTCATATTGCTTCCTATAGTTGTGTTCGACAGCCTTATTCGCGCTTAGTATAGACGCGTAAACAACGATTCCACTTTGATATTTCTTGTTACTTGACGAAGAAGAAGCCTTTTTTATAACAGCAGTCTCCACTGCTCCAAAATATAAGAAAAAAGAGATTAGATCCCCATTTTTAACTTCACGATCTCCATTTCTAACCCATCGTACTTTAACTGTTCTATCGCTTTCCGATATCCTGCTTTCAACCGGAAAAACGTTATCTTTATGGACTGTTTCCTCTTTTTCCCTCTCATCCCGATGAAGTTTTTGAAGTATGGCTTGCTCTTGTTCCCTTCTCTTCCTTTCATTTTCCATTCGTATCTGTTCCAATCTCTGCTTGAATCTTGCTTTCAATTCTGCACCCATAACAGCTTCCTTCTCCCGTTGTTCCAGCTCATCTACCATCTGCCTAGCCTCCCTAGACCTTTGCTCGCGTTCCTTCAGCCGCTCCAGCTTAGCTTTTCGTAAGTCATCATAATGCTTCCGCAGCTCTTTATTCACCAGAACTTCAAGTCCCACAGATAAGAGATGGAATTTAGAAGCAGCTTCTGGTTCTGGATTCTTGTCAGGATGATACTTTAAAGCAGTTTTCCTGTATGCCTTTCGTACTGCTTTTTCATCTGCGGTTTGCTCGACGTTCTAATCCATTCTTGTTAGCAAGACTCTATTGCAAAATTGAGGATAAAGTTTGACTTACAAAAAGCTCATAAAGATCAACATCTGCCGTAATCAGCGGGTCCAGGGCCTTTTGTGACATAGTGATTATGTTCTGCGATGCCTTGGGCTATTGAGGTTAAAATGGAGGAACAACCTCCAATCATTCAGCCTTGCGTAGACAATACCACAAACACAATTGAAATGGCATTAATAGAAGAAATTGGTGCCAAAAAAACAAAGGTCACAAATGAAGGAAGAAGAAGAGATGAAGAAGAAGATGTAGTACTCAATCCCAAGCCTGGGTTTGTCATCAAAACAAAGCTTGAGTCTTCAACGCCAAATCCAGAGAGGCAAAAGGGCACAAAATTCTTCATCAATCTATGTTATGACTCCCAAGTTCCAAAACCGCCGATAGATTACAATCCATCTACTGTAGTCCCACTAATTCTGAATGATGAATGGGAAATCCCCATAGTGTGTTCTGACGAACGCGAGGATAGAGATAAGAAGGGCAACAAGTCGTTTGTCTATGACTGCTGTATCAACAGCAATGCATTTGAATGGGTAATCAAAGACAAAGAGCTGAGAAAAGTGTTGGCACATTGGTGTATAGAGGCAGTCGAAATGAAGTCTGGAACTGATCTTGCCCGCGATTTCACGTTTCCAAAGCTGCTTGTCAAGGGGACTTTACAGCATACGAGATTGAAAAGATCACAACTGTTGGGATCTGAGGCGCAAACTCTTACAAAGGGAGTTGATGAACTTGCAAAATCGATTTTGGATATAAAGAAAAACGAGAGTGAGAAGAAGGGAGGAGACAATATTTCAAGCATAGAAGGCAAAGCAACAATAAACACAGATCCTTCTTCTCTCAAAAAGAAAAAGCCATTAATTGAGGAGATTGGAGAGTCGATAACCCAACCGAAGGTGCAACAGGAAAAAAAGCACGCTTTGGAAAGCAATAAAACGTTGATCGTTAAAAACTTATCTTTTTCTCTTTTCAAAATTCCACAAGAAAGGACAGTCGAAAACTATAGGTACGCCATTGAAATACACGGGCTAAACGAAATTTCGATCCAAGAGAATCTATTAGAGTACACTCCGGATAACAACGAACTGAGGATTCAGAACAATGGCGAATCTCTCAAAGTTGTACTACCATCGGAGACAAAAGGAGAAAAGTATTCCAATAATGGACAATTTACGGCCTATTTTGAGAAGCGCACCTCCAAATTATTGGTGTTTATTAAATAGTAATGCATTACAGGATACTATGATATTTAAAACTTCCCAAATCTTAGCTGTTTCTTGCTCAAGGAGATAGACCTTTGCAGTAGTTTTGTACTCACAAGCCCAAACGCCAGAAAGATATGCTTTGACAAGCCAGGAAAGCACCCTTCCAATTCAAGTCCAACAAACAAGAGTATCGTGTTGGGTTGTTGACTCCTAGGCTGTCAAGCTATATTATATTTTCACTGTTCAGATCTACAAGCCAATTAGGTCCAAAAATTGAGTTGATTGATATGGCTTCTGGACTCATCATGAAGCATATGCCTAAGATCCCTAAACACACATTCAAAACATATAATGATAGCCAGCTCACTCGACATAAAGCATCTTCATGTAATCCTCTATCCATTTAAACCCTTCAAACCTGCTCTTCCTGTCCTGTTTTTGCCCATTTTCCCCAGCTTATCGCTCCATTATATAGCTTGACAGTGTGGGCCACGTGACCATCACTTCCAGCCAATGGCAGCGCGCGCAAGTAAACATCTCTTTCCGCCATGGCTACGCTCTTCTTTCCCTAGTTTTCTGTCTTTGAGAGCGACCTTTTCTCCTGTTTGATCTGGCAAAGAACAGTTACTCACAACAGACCTCACCAGCAACCACAAATGCTCCCGTCTATATCTAGAGTTGCCAGAGTCAGCAGCGTAATTGGGCCAAGCCTGGCTTCAACGGCCCAACGACAGCTTATAGTTCGCTCTTCCAGCACATTCAGTAACGGAAATCTTGGTCAACGACGAAATGCTGCTACACATGCCCCGGCTACGACCGCCAAGATACCAATCAGTAATATGCCCACTGATTTCCCTCTAATCAACCAACAGAAGCCAAAGAGCATTCTCGACTATACGCTAACCTCACTGGATAAGATTGCAAACTGGGGTCGGAAAAGCTCTTTTTGGCCAGTGACTTTCGGATTGGCATGTTGTGCTGTTGAAATGATGCACGTATCTGCTCCGAGATATGACCAGGACAGACTGGGAATCATTTTCAGAGGTACTCCTCGTCAGTCTGACATTATGATCGTGGCTGGAACTTTGACCAACAAGATGGCCCCAGCTCTGAGACAGGTTTACGACCAGATGCCTGAGCCAAGATGGGTCATTTCCATGGGTTCCTGTGCAAATGGCGGCGGGTACTACCATTATTCCTATTCTGTTGTGAGAGGTTGCGATCGGGTTGTGCCTGTTGATGTCTACGTTCCTGGCTGTCCTCCAACTTCTGAGGCTCTCATGTATGGTGTTTTCCAACTTCAAAAGAAGATTATGAACCAGAGGATCACAAGGCTTTGGTATAGAAAGTAGAGAAACTGTTTCTTGCTTACTTTATTTATCAACTAATCCACACCATCATTATTTGCTCCTTTCATGTTGTCATCAGCATTTATTATATCCTTGAAAATTGAATTGAGGTTTTAGTTTCTATAGATTGAATCGGACCATCATTGTTTTGATACGAAAAAATACTCGTAGTGATTTGCCCTTTTACAAACATGCTCAAAACACTATAACTCTTGAGTATGGTAGAGCAAAACATTACAGATTTCATTTAAGATCTAAGCAATTTGCAACGATATGTATAGACAGAAAAAACGAAAGGATAACAAAAAATATGGAAAAGCAAATGCAATAGCAATTGTTTAGGCAATTGGCTTAAAGCAAACTAGCGAAAGACTAAAAAAACTGGACAAGTCAAGAAACAACCCCATTGATACCAAAACAGTCCCAAGCCCAACCATACTCTATACCATCAGGTTTGTATAATCAATTTCATCAAAGTTAAAATTTAATTCTGGAAAATCACCGCCGCCGTCTCCAGTGTTTGTATTGCCATTCTCGCTCATGTCAACGCCGGACATGAAACCATTACCTAATTGTGCGGATGCCTGAGATAGGAAACTCGTAGTGTTTGGCAATTCTGAAAACATCATCAAAAATTGATTCTCCAGATTCACTGAAGAGTAAGGAACTTGGCTATCAGGCGCTTGCAAGGAACTATTCAACAGCAAATCGTGAGGTTGTGTGTTTGAACTTGCAGTTACCAATGGGCTTTCAATGTCAAAGGCTCTTTTCTGTGTAACAAAGGTGGAGTTGGACCTCCTATTCATCCTAGAGTTGGCCTCCCTAGGTTTAGACTTGTGATTTGTCTTCAATTCAGCATCAACGTTTGATGAATTGGTCGTGAATATCTGATTATCCATAGGATTCGCATCTTTATCATCCGCCGGAGAAAACGGCCAAGAATTCATTTCTAAATTGTTAGAGGAGGCCTGTAATTCGCCATTGTTTCTCGGATGCCCTTCTTGGTGCTGCTTCCTCTCACTAAACTTCATTGTTATTTCATCTGCAGGAGTAGGGAAGGGAATTTGTTGTGTAGGCATGTGGACTTCATCAAAAGATGAGCTAGGAGTTCGAGATTTGGATTTTGATATTGATCTGGAATCAGACCTACATCGATGTTCGTTCCCATCCCGCATAGAAGGCGAAAACTCATCGGTTTTAGACTGATCTCTATCCAATGCATCAAAAATAGTCTTCCCCATGTTCCCCATAGCATCTGCAATCCACCATTTTGAAGAAAGCAACTCCAATTGCTCACAAGAGTTTTTCCAAGTAAAACTCAACGGAACATTGTCGATTGAACCTCTTCCCTTGGCGGCATCAGGATACGCTCTTAGGAAAACAGTCAACGTGAGCGAAATGCAATACGGTACAAAGAATAGGGTCGGTAATTGAGGGTCATAGCGGACAATTCTCAAAATCTCAAAAGCTGCATTTAAAAGACGTGATTTTTCCAAATCTTTCTGAAGTTTGTCTTCAAAAAACTTTCTCGAAATCCGAGGTACAGAACCCATAGACCTGGAAGAAACCCCATCATCGTTTATCGATAAACTTCCTATAACTTTTGAGACTCGGTCGGTATTTGTTCGCCGAGTCTTTAAAGGCGGCCTGACCTTTGCATACTTTAAAGTATCATCCACATCAGACTCAGACTCCGAAGTTCCTATCGACTCGTTATATTTGTGTGCAACAATTGTACCAGCATGCTCTAAAAGGGCAAGAATATTGCTATGAGAATCGCCAACCTTGTCATAAAAAAAAGTGGTTTCGCTCAAGTCTTTCGGAAGTTTCCTCCTATCGCCGTTAGGTTGATACAGAGCGAGAATACGTTCCAATCTGAGACAAACTTGAACCAGCTTCCCAAGATAGTTTGAAGGGTCGCATTTCGGAAGCTGAATGCTAATGTCGTGTCTATTCACAATTAGCGGCGTTGCATTCACGTATGACGTAATCCGGTCAAGACAAAACAGAGACCACCATAGTTGACTCATTTCCTCGCTATCAATAAAAGGCCGCTCGTGATGAATTCCGAGCATCGCGGCATAGTGAAGAGCTCTTGCCAGGTCCAAAGCCGCATTTTCCAAGCCATCAGAACCTTCTGCATGTTGTGATAGCAAGGCATATACGCGAAGGAGTACCAATCGGTCCTTCTCTGCCCGTGCAAACAAAAGTGCTCGGATTTTGAGCACAATAGAAGAACAAAACTGTCGTGTGTTAATTGCCCCCAAATACCGCTCTGATTCATTCTGTCGAGCTGCTATCAAAAGTAGAGAATAGAGTAGTACAGTTGGAGCTCGGTTTTCTGAATACTGCTTTCTAAACTTGGCTTCGTTTATGATCGGAAAATAGGTATTGAAAGTAGTGAAAAAAATGTCAACAAGACCATCTGTGGCTTGCTTGTTCAACACATGAAAAGCGTCGATAGATTTCAGATACTCCATGTATTCTGGACTAATCGTGTTAACCTCCGATTTTTGTTCAATCCAAACGCCTAGCTTATCTCGTTTACTATTGTTGACTTTGCCATGCTTACGTTTCCCACCGTTACTCAAATCCGATTTCGTTACTGTGGGGATTGCACTGTAGTTGTCCATGGTTTTCGAAGATACCTTCGTAAAAATCAATGTAGGATCGGTTCCTCCGATAAATCGAGAACTGGAAGTACTATTTCCTTCGGAAGATGTTATCAGTACGGAATTCGAGTATAATCCCTCTCTGGTGTTATTGGTATCCGCAGTTTGAGAGCTTGGTCCTCCCGAAAGTTTGGAAGGGGGAGAATGGACCACATTCGCCTGTTGTTGATGGGGAGGAGAGTTTTTGAGGAGTGTTTGCTGTGATGATAGTGTCGGCGATGTTAATTCCCGCTTAGACTGACAGGATAGATTACTGACGCCAACAGAATCATTTTTGGGTGATTTCTGAGAGTTGCTTGTAGAGGAGTGTGTATGAAAATGAGCACGAGGTTGATCTTTATGGCTATTGATTGATACGGGCTGCTTCAAATCCTCTGCCGCAAAACTGTTCAAATGGTATGAGTTGGATTGCGATTCAGAATAAATTGATAACTGATTGCATGAACTTACCTGCAAGGTATGTGTGACTTGGAGCAAGGTCCGCACTGCTTTGATTCACCTAGCTGATAGCACCGTTTCTAACAGCTTTCAGTTAGTATTGAGGAATATAGAAAGGTGGGATGAGTTGGTATATCATCATGAGGCATTTGGACCACGAGCACTTACTCGGCGTCTTTTGCACTGGTCGCAGGCCTTAAATGTTCTTTTCCGATTCCTATAACTCTCGTTATTTGCCGGAAACACGAACATCACCAAGTGCACGTTTTTGGGAGCAGATCGAGGGTCACCAGAAGACAGTCAGAGATATGAATGGATATGAACAAGCGTGTGGGAGGATGTCCTAGGCTTTTCCGGGCTACTCAGACCACACGTGATCTACTTCAGTTGTGGGACTAAACCCAAATCTGTCAAAGTGTCCATGCAAAAAGGACCAAGAAATAATCAACCCAAGCCCGCTTGTAGATTCTTGCACTCAGCTTATATAGAATGTAATGAAAATTGTATGTCCGAAACCCTTTTTCCATCCTCTCGTTTCGGCTGCACGGTACGGCAGCAGTGGAAGATATTTTTACAATACAAGGGACCCGGAGATTAAAAAAGCCAATTGCTCGAACTACTGGCAGGTACAAATAGCAAAAAGAATAAAGAGTTGATGGGGATGCACAGTGCAATGCGCAATTTAAATCTGTCTAGTCATCGACAAAAGGCAGCAGGAGGTACAAGACCGAAGAAAGTACACAAGCTTATCTAGGGATGAATGTGGAGGAATTAAAAGCCATCTTGGAGCTAACTGTGGCAGAACCAGCAAAAAAAGCAGGAGCACATATCCCTATTTTATGAGTTTGTGTCGGCTATTGCTCCCAAGTGTAAGCCAATGTCTCCGGCACGTTCTTTCGAGCTCATCGGTCATGCTGAGTGCTGTGATACTTGCAGATGATAGTTTGTTCGCTCTTCCTCCAACCGCAGGGCTCTCTGGCTCGACGTGTACTGGACCCGAAACAACGATACGCCTGTTCGGAAAGCCTTGGCCAGGCTTTGTCTTGAATTTTTACTTCTGCGCTGATTTGAAAATATCGGAAGGAGAAATGCTATAGTACTGACGCTTTAAGGAAGCTGAGAGCTGAGCTGTGATGAATTTATACCCAGCGGATATTCATCTTGAGACTATCACCTGTTGACGGCTTTAGACATTCTGCTGATCTGCAAAGTATATACCAAAAAAGTGTTAATTCGATATGAAACGTATTGCATGTAAACCGTTTTTCCTTGTAGATTTGGGCTGGATTAATTCATGGTATTAATGATTCGCGTTGATCCGACCAATACATCATTTTCAATTTGAACATTTCTAATAAACCTAGCCAGTGCAACCGAACTTTTGAAAACATAGGAAGATGGCTGTGACTTTAGAGGATTGAAAAGCTGGGGTTTTCAACACTGCTATTTATCCGCTAATCAGATCATGAACATGATACTGCTTCTCTGTTTCCATTATATAAGAAGTCTATTTTCAAATTCAAAGTCATTTTCAGCTCCTTTTATTGATTTGTAGGCGCCTCTTTTATTTCCGACTACCGGGGATACGAGGCAGTGATTAAAACTAGAAATCTGGTTGTTCATGACTTGATGAGTTACAACGACGATTATCTATTACCATAGAACTGAAATAAACCTGGAATCTCGGAAGCAGTGTATTGCTACAAGGCGTACAACTTAATTTCCCGATCTTGAACACCAGTAATTTCCTAATGGAGTCAAACACAGAAGAAGCTGGTTTTTGCTTTATCCAGATTTTCTTTACCACAAGGGCTCTGCAGTACTTGTTTCACCTGGTCCATGAAGAAGCTTTAAATGTGCCTTAAAATCTATGCATCTAATAACAAGCGCTACCATTGAGTCTTTATGCTATATCGGAACTTTTCCATCTGGAATTTATCCATTAGAAAACTGCAGTACTGTTTTAAGAGACAAAACCCCGTTCTTGAGAGGTACATAAACAGTGCAAGTGCTGATTTTTGGGGTTGGTAAAATCAACAAGAGGCGAATGTGGGGAAAGCCACTGTAACCTGTTTCCCACGATAATGGTAAAAAATGATTGAGAAAAGGGCATCAGAGGACTGAGACATAAATCGTTTAGTTCAAATCAATCGATTGTTCAGATTCTACAGTTAACTACGTTTATACGTTTACTCGACTTCGGCCAATCAATAGCTCTTTCCAGATTTACTTTAGACTTGTTCAAGATTCGCATTTCATAAAGTTTTTCAGGGATTGCCTACCTACAAGGAAGAATACACTCTGAATGCAATGTAAGTCTTGAAATGACCAAGGAAAGTTGCATATGCTCTATGTAGCATTGGTCAAAAAAACAGAGTAGCAATAGATCGATTCGAACCGGCCATAGCAGCAAAGATAGCAGCCTCGCCGAAAAGATTGGAGTCACCGCCTAGTTAGTTTAAACCAAACGCGTTCATTAGGATCGGAATCGAGCTAAAACAGGCTCTCTGGCACCCACCAGCTTGAACTTGGAGCTGAGCTGCAATTCAAATCCGCCTCCACGAGGGCACTCTGCTCCAACATCTGCTTCCGCTCGGCCAATTGGTCCTTCACGGCCCTCCACGGCCCTCTACAGCTCGGCTCATAGCGTTTCTCTCTCGGCTTATCGGGCTCTTTTCGTCTTGGCCGTCGGGCACTGTGCGCCGGGTAACTCGAGATAAAAATTTTTACCCATGGCTTTTGCTTGCAGAGCAGCCAAACCTTCTGGCGCTCTTGTGTGAGATACTACGCCCATCAGCTCTCTCTTTCTCTTTCTTCTCTTCTTCCCGTCTCCTCCGCCGCCGGTGTTCCCATCCCAACGGTATAGCTTCTAAGCATCCAAGCGCCCGTCTGTGTTACTCCCGAAATGTCTCTGTCTTCCTCCTACTCCTCTCAGCAAAGACGCCCTTCCGTTGCTCTTCCCCAGCTGGCCGGACTGGACAGACCTTCTATGGATCCTACCCCGGACCAATGTGATGTGCTTATCGTTGGTACGGGACTGGTCGAATCTATTCTTGCCGCCGCCCTGGCATGGCAAGGAACAAGCGTTCTTCATGTGGACGCGAATCCTTATTACGGAGATATGGGGGCGACTTTGAATATCGACCAACTCAAACAGTGGGTCACTAATGTCAACAATAGTACTTATTGCCATCGCGGCTTTACCAAAGCAAATCTGTATATACCTCGCCCTTCAAGTCTTAATTCGCGCGAATACAACATTGATCTGTCCCCCCGCATACTTTTTGCAAAAAGCGATCTGCTCCTGCTGCTGATACAGAGCAGGGTGTATAGATATCTCGAATTCCAAGCTCTTGGTAACTTTCATACTTTCGAAAATGATTCATTTGAAAAAATGGCAAGCACGAAGGAAGACATTTTCACGGATCAGTCGCTCAGCATTTCAACGAAGCGAGCATTGATGAAGTTTATGAAGTTTGTCCTTGACTGGGAAAAGAACCAGGAATTATGGGGTCCCTACGCAACAAAACCAATTCGTTTACTTTTGTCAGAAAAATTCAAACTCGACAAGCCCCAAATTGCTGAGCTCATTCACTCGATCGGATTGTGCTCCACGGCAGACACTCCAACACTAGTCGCTCTGGCTCGTATAAAAAGGTACCTGATCTCATTTGACACTTATGGAAATTTTCCAGCTTTGACATCAAAATTTGGAAGTTCGGGTGAGTTTTCACAGGCTTTTTGTCGTTCGGCTGCGGTGGCTGGTGCAACTTATAAGCTTAATACTCGATTGCACAAGTATGATGAAGCCAAAGGAATTGCATCCTTCACCGATGGGAGCAAAGTCAAAGTCAACGAACACGTAGTTTGTGCAGCCTCACAACATTCGATATCGAAACCCTTTGGCGCTTTAGAGCCGCCAAAACAAACCTATGAAGTCACGAGACTGGTTGCAATTGTTTCTAAGGATTGCAAAGAATGGATGGCGGACGGTGAAAGTTCCGCAATTGTTGTTTTCCCGCCTCTTTCCTTGAGTACAAATAACAAGCACGCAGTTCACGCTGTAATCATGAATGGGGGAAGTGGCGTATGCCCTTCAGGACAATGCATCTGGTATCTGTCCTCCATTGAAAAGGGCCAGCAGGCACGACTTGATCTGGAAGCAGCGCTTAAGAACATGGAGGTGTCGATTTTACGAGAATCAACAGAAGACTTTGAGTTTGATGGGGGTCTGATTGATCACAATGATATCAGTTTCCGTGCAGATGGAATACCAATAATCGCCTCGGTAAAACTGGGTCAGAGCTTGAAAGATTTTGTCCCGAAAGAGAGGTTACAGTATTTGCTAAAGCTTTGTTTCACACAATTCACAGCTATTCCACCTATGTCTGTTGTCTCTTCAAAGACCTTCGACTCAATCAACGGTATCCAAACGCCATCCTCTGATGCTAGTCCTGGTGTCAGCAATTTGAATGTGAACATGCTTGAGAGTGCCATAGACGATGAAGATGACCACAAAGCTCTATTTGCCTCTATGCCAACTGCAGAGATTTCATATGACGGAGTGGTAACAGAAGCAAAGTGGCTGTACGAACAGTTGGTTGGCTCTGATGACGATTTTTTCAACATAGACTTTGAAGATGAAGATGATCAATACCTTTACACTGGCGTTAAAAGAGATGAGGAAAAATCAGAAGGAAATGATACTCACCCTATGGATTTTGCCGATGAAATGGAGCTATAGAATAATCTTCATACTGTTGCTTGGCAATCCTTGTTCTTGTTCTTGTAATCGGGGTTTTTTAAAGGAGATTGATTTGATGGCGTTCTGCAGAGCATCCATTTCCCTGAAAAGAGCGAGGGTAAAAAGTGAGCCAAATGCCTAAACCTAAAAGTATAAAAATAGAACAAATCTGGAGGAAAGAAAGAGCTGAATTTGTTCGTCTTCCAGGCAAAGAGGAGAAAAAGCTAATCTGCGAAAAAAAAGGCGAAAAGTAAAAATGTGTTGTATTCTTTGGTTTATTTTCTCTCTTGAAGGTCATTTTTATTGTACGATTGCCATTTTCTTTACGTTTATACTGCTCAGGTTGATACGCTTATCTTTATTTTCCTTAATCTCATCTAGTAGGCAATGGTTTTATATATAATTTTTTTATGGATGACTTGGTTTATTTGTTTACCATTTGTTTGCTTATTTTTTTTTTTTTAGATTTTTCATTTACCTAAGCTAGTATACTTATTGCTACGATGTATTTGTACTACGAAATTGTTAATGTTCAAGTTGACGTGATGAGTGATACATTATGAACATCTTTTGATTTCTTCTATTCTTTACTGTCTTTTTTGGGGCAAGCCAATTGTTTCTTCTTTTATGTTTTCATTCACTTTTTTTTTAAACTTTTCAATTTGTCGGGTATTCCTAGTATAATAGTACAATATTCTTGATTTCTACATTTCTACGCGCTTTCTTTAAGATTTGACAGTAATCCGATAGTGTGGCTGGGGCACTGACAGAGGTATGATGTCCTGAGGTTTGAGTTTGCTGAGATCTCACAAAAAAAGGCATCATTAGTCACTAGAACCTAGACAAAATAATGCTTGAGCCTTGATTGGAAAGAATGGTAATGAAATCTGTACTTTATATGGAAAGTATAACGATCCCATTTCTCATCAATTAATCAGCAGATTCCTCGCCAATTATATTTAAAATGGTTTACGAGTTAGAATGAAATATATTCCCGGCAATTGTTGGTTCCAGTTAGAATGATAGCCATCATTTAACTTTGTGGAGAAGAAGAATACTCGTTCGGTTTGTGGGACTTTTTCCCCTAGAAATTGCATCTCATTTGTCTGTTTGTAACTTTTTGGGTTATGTTACCCGAACTTTAGGATGAACCTTTTTGTTTTGTTTCCGTTTATATGACTGAAGTATTTATTATGTGAACCCCCATACTCCTCTTACTCGTCCGAGAGGGGAACACTCAAACTTTTCGAGCCTTTGGGTGGATTTTTCTCGATTGGAAACAAAACATTCTGGATCGACTATAGAGAGGGCTGTGATTAGGATATACTCGCGCTATTCTAAAAAGAGTGCATAGCTGATATCACGTGAATTGCACTGTTTTTGCTCTGCAGGGTAACCATTATTTACCGTTTACCTTTGCATTGAACCTTAGCGAGACGCTTTTCATTGAAAGAAATTGTCCAGAGGGGCATGGACCACTTAGATATACAGCGACTGTCCAAAGATTTACGTGTTAAATAAATCATCAATGCCATATCTTTTGTACAAGATTGACAATCATAGACAATTGCCAAAAAGTCGCGTGTATCGACCTATAATGTCGGTTGTCTTAACCTTCCTACTCAGAATAATTCGATCACCGAATTTGTTTTCTTAGCGTCTTTCCCGAAAACGTTAAAATAGTCGTACTTTTTACAAGATCGCTCGGTTAATTGATAATTCAATTTTGATTCTTACCATTCTTTGCGACTGCAACATGCTATACCAATTGGTGATGCGCTTGTCAACCCTGTTGGTGTTCATTGGCTGAATAAACACTGCAACCCAATTCAAGCGTTAATACATCCAGTCAAGAGCAAACTAAGACTGTATAAGCGTTACACATTGATTTGTACTAGACACGTTGGGCCATAATTGACAGCTATTTTTCCCCAGATTCGTTCATGTTTGTGGCACGTGATGTCTTTCATATGACGTTGCTATGCCAACCAAAACAACAACAATATTTCCAATCCTCCTTCTTTCGTCTAGCCCTTCACTAGAACACACTAGGGGGGAAAACATCCAGAACACATTGGAGATGAGCGTCAATGCTTTGGAAAATATCACTGAGCACGAAGAGTCGATGTCTATACTTCAGGGCTTAAATCGACCTGTGTTGAGCAAATTCAAGCCTCCTGGCACTATTGACAGTGCCATCATGATGACCCAAAACTCAGATTCAAGCCAGTCTGGTTCGTTTAAAAGTAATAAGCAATCTGAATACTTAGGCGATAACCAGGAAGCGTCTCAAGATAGCAATTTGGGTTATGAGGAACAACAACATTCAAATGAAGCTAGTCGCGAGAAGGAAGATATGGACGGTGAAGAGTCCGAGACCACGCGGTCAAAATCAAAATCCGAAAGCTCAAAGATGTTGTACAAACTGAACACAGACTTTATGAAAAATGACATTTCCCAGACGGCTTCAGACAAATCACAAGATAATAATAGCCTTCAGTACTCGGAAGAAGCAGTCAATAATACACAGAACGATAAACAACAAACACAACACGCAGCTGAGAAAGCACCAATACCGAGCTGGATTGTTCCTGGCTTGGAAGAGGAATGGATTTCGGATAAAGAGGCTGAACCTTCCTTGCCTCTTAAAATACCTGGCATTGACTCTGTTGATAACTCGACGATATCGAAACCTACAAACAGAAGTACAAATCTCAACCCCGTGCCAAATGCTCTCAATTTCTTAAATCAGAAAGGAGATGGAACTGTAATTCACAATTCTAATCCTTCAAACCAACAGACAGTCGAGTGGAAGAAAGCGTTGGCTGAACATGAGCAATCTGGTGCAGAGCCTGCGTTATCCAGAATGTTTGAGTCTCCCTCTGTCAGGTCGTTAAACGAGGCATATGGGGACAACAGCTCGTCGGAAAATTTACAAACTGTTTCTAGATCGCCCTTCAAGCTTTTCACTAATGAGTACAACACTTACACTGAAGACCGCTTCAATGGACTTTTAGACCGCCTGGATAGCGATGACGAAGACAAGGCAAGCCTATATGGCAAAGACAATCATAACTCTAATGATATGGAGCCTGCTAACACATCTGAGGACTTTATTCAAAATGCAAATAACGTATTTGCAAACCTTAGAAACATGGGCTCCCGTTTCTCTAACCCACTGAACAATGCGACAACAACTAACGACGACAGTAATGACAATTATACTCGGTACTCTGAATCTTTCTCCAGCTTGAATGATGCACAAAACTCTGACCTTTACGATACAGAATCACCTACAACACATTCACCGACTTCAAGGTCTTTCGATCAGCGGTCGCTTGCTTCGGCATTGTCGTCAACAGTTTATAGGGGAGAGAGAACCCAATTCAACCAGGCTCACATGAATAGACGTTTCGTAAACCAAGAAAATACCACCGCCACAAAAAGCGTTGCGTCATCCAAAGCATCATCTAAAGCAAGCAGCAAATCAAGTTCTAATCACCCCGGCATGGCAATCATCACGCCAGGTCAGTTCTCTATGCCTGAGAAAGTTGGCAATATGATTTATGATCCCAATTCTCAAGCATGGATCCGTAGCGACAGTGGAACCAATGAATCGGGAAGCCTAAATGGTAATGAGACTTTTGAAAGCGAAAACATGGCGGCGCTAAACGCAATCGAAGATCTCTCTGTAAGAAGTCGGAGACAGAACAACGCAGACAAATATATTGTTACTGGGAGCATTAAAATGAAAGATCCGAGACAAGGAAAAAGTTCAGGAGATACTACGAACCAACTATCTGGCATTCTGCGAACCGCTCGTAATCACCTTCCGCCAGTCAATAACAATGAGAAAAGGGAAGTTTCCTTTACTGTTCCAACAACAACCGATAGTAGTGACAGATCAGTATCACAACAGTACGATGTAACAAACATTTCCCAAGTTAATTCCTCATTTTCGCTGTCCAGAAAGCTGCTAGTGAGTGCGTTGACAGATTTTGATAATGAAGCTTTAAACCAAGATTGGGAACTTTTCACTTCTCTATCGCTTTGTCATAAAAATCTAGATTCATTGAAAGAGTTGTCTGAGTTCTGTCCTAGTGTTGTCTCACTTGATATTTCAGGCAATCACATATCATTTCTTGATGGCGTCCCGCAAAACCTGCTCACTTTGTGCGCTTCAAGCAATAGGGTAAATGGACTAACCTCTTTTCAGCAATTGCCCTTTTTACAGTATCTTGATTTATCCAAGAACAGACTTGAGAGGTTGCTGAATTTACGTCCTCTGGTTAGTTTAAGGGAACTGAATGCCAATTACAACAATATTTACTCGATACACGGTATTGAAAGCTTGTCAGGACTTATAAAGCTTGAGCTTGTAGGAAACCAAATACTAGGACCTCTTGACTTTTCCTCTTTCAATCTATTTAAACTGGAAGAGATCAATCTCTCAGACAATAAAATAACAGAACTCAGTGGAATTGAGCAGCTCACTTCTCTTCGTGTGTTGAATCTGGACGACAATGAATTACGCGAAGTCAGATGCTCCACGCCTCTCAAAAAATTGAAGAAATTATCGCTCAGGCTTAACAAGTTAACCTCAATTAATGTTAGTATATTCCCTGGATTGAGAACGCTGCAGCTTGATGGTAATGATCTTCAGAGTATTTATGGACTCGAGAAGATTAGGGACCTTGAATCCCTTTCAGGGAAACGCATTGACAATTTGGACGTTGTGAATACATTGTTATGTGCGTATGACATCAAAAAGCTTTATTTGTCAGGGGTGAAATTTCAGGACTTTACACCACCATACCAGTATCTTAATCTGACTAAAATCGAGTTGATATCAGTTAGTCTGAAGAAAATTCCCAAAGGATTTGGCCTGAAGTTTCCAAACTTACGTGAAATCAACCTGAATTTTAACCTTTTAAGTGATATCAAAGGGCTAGAAGGAATTCAGAGACTGGAAAGACTCTACCTGGTTAGCAATAAGATTCGTGATAATGATTCGATTCTGAAAAGCCTTCAGAAATGTGGTAAAAACTTAAAGGTTATTGATATCCGGTTAAATCCTTCCGTTAATGGGTTCTATTCCTTTGTCTTCAGCGAGTATGAACAGGACTTGATGAAGCAGCAGCCTGAAGTCAATAATTCGGAGATTTGTGATGCCACTGAAGGAAATACTTTTATTCATCTTGATACCCTAGAAGATATAGAAAGCTTTACTGTCCACTACAAATCAATGCAAAGCACAAAAGGATTAAAGGAATGGAAATCGCGAGATCACCAACACCTTAAAAAACTGAAGCGTATCTTTAATAACGAGGTGAGTAAAGGTGCAAATGGAGATCCTGAATCTACTTTGTACAGGAAACGGTCACTATATCAACAAAATCTTTTGAAGATTTGTCCGAAATTGAAAATACTTGACTCTATGTATATCACTGGGAAAAGGTGACTGGAAAGAGAACCCTTTTATATAGCTGTACATTACGTTTATTCAAACATATACTTTTGTCTCAGGGCTTTGGTTTACAACAGAAGAATATAGGTCATGGCGATTCTGTTTGGTTGTGAACAATTGCATTCGACATTACTAGCGACTTTTACAAGTAAAGCATATAGCATACACTCAAAACATTAACAAAGAACTTTTTTCATGATATCATGAATAGAAGTATTTCTATTTTCGTTATGGAACTGCCATTTTACCGATGTCTGCCAAGTTATAGGGTTTTCTAAGAATGATCCCAGGAATTAGCAGAGCTTATAGAAGTTAAGCTTGAATAGTTTTCCTGTGTTCATTGAATCAGCAATGCACTCGTCTAGATGCATTATCTTAGAAGAAAAAAATATTCTTCAAATCCGATAGCTGCCTTTGAGGGAACTTCTGGGATGAGGTCTCTATTTTCCGCATTATAGTTGAGCCACCATCAATTTATCTAGTACATGCTCATACTTGTATAAAAATAGCTGTAATGAGGACAAATATAGGGGGTAAAACATTTAAGCGATCATAGTTTTATTTCGGGAGTTCTGTTTAATGATATTTCATCACACAGGATATGTTGATTACACTTTAGTTTAGCCAAAACGACCGAGCAAAAATATAACCTCCTTACTAAAATGCTCTGTTGTTGGGAGTCGGACAGTTCGGCTATTGCAATTCGGTTATAAATATGCCCTGCTCAGTTGTTTTACAAAGACAACTGGTTTGGATAGGCATTTCTGGTACAAAAAAGTTTGGCGCCTAACCTACGAACTTTTTTATTGGTAGCTGTCATGGCTACCCGAAACAACGCCTTGAGTCTTTTTTTCTTCATAGAGCTCGCCTTTGAAGCACCAGTACTGATGCATATACAGAAACAAGGTTGCATTTGAGAAGCATGAATCTTTGTCCTTCACATTTTAAAATATTCAACCCATAAGATGCAGGAAGAAAAGCTAAGCCTTGCCAAGATATGCTTAATTCATCTAAGATTATGGATCTGAAACCAACTTTGGGAGTTTAATAGGAAGAGCAGGTCTCCTGACAACATTGGTATCTAGCATCCTGATTTTTCGTCAATGGATCAATTAGCTCAATAGAATATGAAATCTGTAACTTGTCTCTTCTGTGAAAACTTTTGATTTAGCTTCAAGGGGAGAAAAGAGCTCAAGTCGGAAACCAATAATAATCATTGTCAAATAGTTTTGCTCAAAAAGCCATTGAAAAAGATTGACTGGCGTTTTGAATACATGTCCACTTTCCCTATAATTATTCAAAAAATATTCAAAATCGGCTTAATAAAGTATACTATTACATTCAAAACTTCTATGCTTTCTTTTAAAAAGTGATCTTATAGAGCAGTATCGTAAAGAATTCTGCCTTAAAATCTTTTATAAACGATCATTCTTCTCGTTGAACTTTTTCTTTTCTTTCTACTCATATTCTACCATTGTTTTACTCAGAATATACTAAGACATCAATATCTGGTGAAAAAAAATCATCAGTGACTTCAATTCTCCATTTTATCAATCTTTTTAACAGTTTGCACGACATTGTTATCAATAATGCCTTTAATATTATATACCGCAATTTTGGCAGCTGGCCTAGCCAAAGCAGAAACGAGCTTATTTGTTTCCAACTCCTTGGATTCTGCGTCTTCCATTGATAGTGCACTCATGTCATTATCGACTCCCCTACCATCTGGATCTGCGCTGGCCGCAAGCAATTCTGTTTCCCTCAACCCAAATGCATCAATTTACAGTAATGAAAACGGTTCTTTTGCTAGGGTAAATGGAACCTTATACGAAGTCTTGGATGGGACTGATCTTGTTCTAAACGCAGACACACAAGAGAAGTGTAGCTGTGATGAATCTTATTCTTCCAGTTATAGCTATACTCCATCTTATGATTACTCCAACAGCTATGACTGGGGAAGCGGTTGTTCTTCCGATTGTTACAGTGATACATATGATTGGGGTAGCGATAGCAGCTATTCCTGGCCGGATTATAGCAGTTCATACTCTTGGCCATCTTCTGATACTTCTTCTGATACTTCTTGTGATTGGTGTGACACCAGTAGCACAGATTACTCTTATTCTTGGCCAGACACTTCTTCTTCTGATAGTTATGACTGGGGTTCATGGCCGAGCGAGAGCTCCTACTCATGGCCTAGCTATTCTTGGCCCAGCTACTCCTGGCCCAGCTACTCATGGCCTTCATACGATTGTGGTGATAAGGGTGAAGATTGTGGAACTGATACTCCTTCAGTAGAAACTGTCCCCAATGACAATACTGTTCCTGCTGTTGCTACCACTCCTTCGAATAACTCGCCAAACCAGAACACTGTTCCAGCTGTTCCCACCACTCCCTCTGTTGAGAAGACCACTGGTGTTACTGGAGGCTCTCCTGGAACTACTCCCGGAGCAAACACGAGCCCAGCTGGAAAGACTACTCCCGAAGGAAACGTTCCAGTTGCTGCCACTACCTCTAAGACCACACCAGCCGGCGAAAAGCCCAAGACGACTACAGGCCAAACTGAAGGTGACAAGACCACTCCTTCCGAGGATAAGCCCAAAACAACACCATCTGAACAGAAGCCCAAAACTACTGCTCCATCTGAGGGTGACAAGACCACACCTTCTGAGGACAAGCCTAAGACTAATACTTCCCCATCTGAGGGTGACAAGACCTCTCCATCCGACAATGATGAATCTCCAAGTAAAACTGGTAACACACCTGTTGCGGCAACCAACGATGTCACTACTGCTAAGACAACAGGTGGACAAGGTGGAGAAACACCTGCTCCTCAGACCACTCCCACTACGATTGCTGGTGAAGGCCGTACAGAGTGTGTTGGAGCTGATTGTGAAACCCAGGAAGGTCCCAAGACTACAGCTCCAAAGCGAACTTCAACATCTTCTGTCACCACCGTGGAAACTACTGAGATGACAAAGACGATCTTGAGCACAGTCTGCGAGACTTACACATTGACAACCGTCTCCGATAAGGATACAGTAACCGTTACCTACACCGAGACGGCTGTCAGCACTCTTGTTTGCCAGGATAACGATGACAGTCGCTGCAGTATTGCTCCTGTTGCGGCAACCAAAGAGCCAGAAGACGACTACACTGTTAAGATCGTCACCGTTACATCCACAGACTCTGTTACTGATGCCACAGTTGTTGTCACCATCACTGACTGTGCCACGACCGTGACTCAGTGTGCAGTAACAGCCACTGCTTCTGCAGTCATCGAGAAGGCTCTACAAGCTGCCCTTAAGTTCAATGCTTTGAAGGTCATTGAAAAGAGAGATCAACAAGTCGCTTCTACTTCAAGCAAAGCTGCCGAAACAAGCCCAGCAGCCTCTTCAACTGCAGAGGTTGTTTCCAGTTCCAGCTTGGTTTCTTCTAGTGTTGGTTTGAATTCTACCGTTTCAGGCTCTGCAACCGTTGCTACTTACGCTGGTGGTGCTAACTCATTTTCAGTTAGCGGTACATCGATAGGCGGTGGATTCATGATGCTATTGCTATTTGCAATTGGCTTTTAATCGGCCTTTAATTACCAACCCAATGGTTAATAATAGACATCTCATCAACTGGAAATATTCTCATCACGCTTCAGCTATCAAAACGCTGGGAATGAATTTGAAGAAACCAAGTTCAATGTTTACGAGATCTAAGAAATAGCATATCTCATACGTTTAGCATATCCTTAATATTTGTCAAATACTCTTAATATCTTTATTTTAATCCACTCGTTTATTTTCACATTGTTTTTGATCAATAATTTGAATATAGAAAATTAATGAAACATTTCGAATATTGAGTGAACCAGTGTTCCAGATCATGCCCCTAAGTCTAGTCATTTATTAGCCAGATTTTACAACGCCGAATGAATCACTTAAAGAATTCAAATCAGACGAGTGAAGAAAGCAAAACTATTACTATTTTTGTTTTCTGAATATGAGAGTAAAAAAAAATGGGAGTCCTATATAACGGATTTTGGAGCTTACACATATAGAATACAACAAAATGACACCCATTCTGAGTAAAGCTGAGGTTAGTTGGCGTTTTTGAATTTTTCTGGTTAAGTAGGAGTTTTACTGTCAAAACTTTTGAACTCCGTCCGACTTCATCTTCAACCTTGAACACCAACTTCACCACTTTCTTTGACAATAAGGTTTTATCATTAGGAACACGAAATGTTTAGTTCGAATGAAAATTACCCGCACCCGACTTCTATAGTTCTGAAAACATCCACACACCCTTATTTGTCTCTTGGAACTTGCTTTTGACGAAAAAGTAGCGAGCTTCTAATACATTGAGCTTGGCTTTAGATATTGAAATGAGCGGCCACCAAGCTGTTACAGACACACCAGGAAGTCCTTTGGCTCCCGGGACACCTGGAGGATATGATGACACTCCTGGAAACGTTGACACGCCTAGCACAGGCGGCCGGCAAAGCGATGCGAGTCCAAAATATAGTGGATACGATAGTAATAGGAAAGAACAAGACAATGAAGAAGATGAGGATGAAATTAATTTAGGAGGTAGACGTTCGAGGCTGAAAGAAAAAATGAATGGCATTTCTGAAGACCTATTTGATGATGATGACGATGATCAGGAAGCGACGAGAGGTGAACAAAACCGGGACGCCAATGCAAATGGAGAAGAGGGTTTGGACGACGATGACGATGACATTTTTGGCGATAAAGCAAGCGACTCGGAAGATGTTAGAAAACTAAGGTAAGCTGGCTCTTTTGGAATTGCTTATTGGTAACGTTGTGCTAATGATATAGTCCTAAAAACGAGTATGATGAACAAGAGCAGGAAGACGTCGAGGAGAGGGAAATGGAAATTACAATACCTCGACATTCAACCTCTCATAAATCCTCATCGGTATACACGGTCCGTATACCAAACTTTCTTTCTGTCGAGCCCCGTCCCTTTGACGCGGATGCTTTTCTCCAGTCGGTTGAGAATCCCAATGACGACCGAAAGGCGCATATAAACAAGCTGATTGCAGAAAACACCATCAGATGGAGATACAGCAAGAGCACGGAAGGGAAAGTTTACAAACAGTCAAATGCTCATTTCATCAAATGGTCAGATGGTTCACTGTCTCTGAAACTGGGGAACGAGATCTTTGACGTTGTGAAAAAGCCCATTTCCGACACATTTTTGGCCGTTTCACACGACACCCAGGAAATTTTACAATCCTCGACTATGGTTTCCAAATCGATGACATTTGTACCAACGTCGACCTCTTCTGCAATGCACAAGAAGCTGACTGCCGCACTGTTGAAGCAACAATCTAAACAACTTGGTGTGAGGAACATTACAACGAACGATGACCCGGATAGGATCAAGAGAGAGGCAGAGAAAGCAGAGGAAATGAACCTGCGCGCGAGAAGAAAGCTGGAAAACAAACGGCGACAACAGGATGAGCGACTCAGCCGAAACGGTGGTGCTGGAGCGGGCGCCGGCTCCGGTGCTTCAGGGGCGTCTCGCTACCAGGACGAAGAAAAAGGGTATGGCTGGTCTGGTGGTTACTCTCGTGACAAGTACGATGAGGAAGATCCCTTCGTGGTGGGAGACGATGAAGACGAGATTGACGCCATGGAAGACGAAGATGACGAGGATGAGGAAGTAGAACGTGCCGAACGCTTAAGGAAAGTGAAACAGGCCGGGGCGGATAGGTATAAACGCCGCAAAGAGCATGCTAGACATAAAGACGATGATGACGAAGAAGAGGAGGAAGAGGAAGAGGAAGATCAGGACGATATCGATGCTGACTCTGAAGAAGACATGGGCCGGTCCACGAGGAAGAAGAGGCGGGTGATTTCTGATGATGAGGACGATGAATACTGATTATAGTCCGCTTCCAATTAACAGTTTGATAGTACGTTTATACTATTTGTACCAGTAAATTATCATTTTAACACGCTAATGTTCAAATCACCCGTGCACCCTTTTCTGACGAGATCAGGAAACAAAAAAGGAGAAGGAGAATCTCATCTCAATTGGAACCCGCAAACATAATCATGGCACGAACTAAAGAATATCTCGTCATCATCCCTGATGTTCCAAACAGTTATGAAGTATGAACTTGCTATGAATTGACAATATTTGCAAATTATGCTCACACTGGAAAACCAGGAGAATAAAAGAGCACCCTACCGTAATGAACATCTCACAGGGTTTCCCAAACTGGTTGAAGCCGGAACATACTCTCTAGTTGGTATGTCCAAACTCCTATTCTGTGTTTTGTTCTCAATGCTTACTATTCTCAATTAGGCCCTACATTGAACGAAACACATCCTGATGCGTTGGAATCTGGCAAGATTGTTCCGTCTGGATCTGTCTTTAGCGTTGTTGCAGAGTCTGCAGAGGCGGCTCTGGAAATCGTGAAAGGAGATGTTCTTGCAAAGAATGGAGTTTACGATGTAGAAAAAGCTCAAGTTATTCCTGTACGTACCAATTGCAATCTACCCATCGGATGTTTGCCAAGAGACTTTACTAACTCAATGGACTCCTAGTATATTCCTTTTGCAAGGACACCCCTTAAAGAGTAGAAAAAAAGTATTAACGCAGAATTAAATAAATCAAATTGATAGGCTAATTGCCAATGCTAAGTTCATGTCTAGTCTTTTTCATAATTTTCTTTTTCTTCTTCCTTTTCTGTTGGAGGCTATCGTGATTTGTGTGTACTCAAAGCCGTAATTCCAAAACATCTTTTGGATGATTCACAGCTTTGACCGAATGGCATTAAGCCTATACTTGATATCTTTCAATGGCTTCGTATCGGGCTTCCATTTTTCATATTCTTCAAAAATCTTTCTCACTTCCCTTTCCCCTTCACCTCCTTTCAAATGCGCAGCTGCTTCGAACAACAATCCTCTCATACACCAAGGTAAAGTGTAAGGATTGGTACCAAGTCTTGATATCCTAAATCCAAAATCCACTTCAAGAGGAACAGAAGTGGCCATTGCATCGTTGGTCTCTAGAGCAAAGCGAATCCCCAACGTGTAAACTGCCTTTTCATTGTAAATTTTGGAGTGACCACCTCCTGTCAAGTTCCCAGAAAGAGAGTTGCTAATCTCCTTGATGATATCATGCTCGCTCCTGCCAATATTTCTCAGTCTTAAAGCCAATCCAACAAACGTCGTCACAAAATCTGGCGTTCCAGACTCGCCATCAACGTAAACTGCTCTAAATACATTCGGGTGAGTAATGTGCATGCATGTTGCGGAATACAGGGGCACCAGCTGATCATTAATAGAACCCACAAAAGTCACCTTAACATTGTGCTTGATCACAATTCGAAGAGCCTCGATGTATTTCCGACTTTGTAAGCTGTCCGGATTCTGAAATTCAAACAACTCCATCATGGATTCGTTTTCAAACGATGAGTAGGCACGAACCAGTAATTTCTTATCCATTCCGTAAAAAGGTCCCATTGAAATACCAGCCATTGCCAATATACCAATCCGTTTGTTGTTTGTCGTGAAAACCCCAGATTCAATAAGATATGCTGCTAAATGGACTGAAACTGGAGTACCCTGTGAATGCGCCGCAAACAATACAAAATCCGCATTTGAAATCTCTTCCCTCTTACTATCCAAAATTCTCGAGAAACGAGACACGCGGTCCAAGACTTTCCCCTCCTGTTCCAATGGCAATTTTGTAATTTCGACCTCAAAACCTTTTGAATGAGCCCATTCTTGTAAAGCCTTTTCAGCCTCGTTTACGAATCGAATAGATGTGCCTGTTGGCTCTCCAATCAGTGGCCTCAGACGCCTGTTGGGGAAAAACCCATGGACACCGATTATGATTGCCTTTTTAATCGGATGGGCTCCTGTGTGAAGTAGATGTTTCCCCGTGTAGCTACCCAAGCCAAACTTTGCAGAAAACTGCTGAAGGGATAGCAGAATGTTGCGCGTTCTCGTTGATTCCATCAGGCATTTCTCCAACGAGGGGACAACCGCGTTTTCTCGAGGTTTCCAAACTTCGGTTGGTGGTGGCAATTTGATACTGCCATTGTCATTGCTTATCGCTGTCGTGACAGCCTTACTGTCGCTGCTGCCATTACTCATTTGAACACTTGGTTGTGATTGCAGCATTTGCCGTTCTTCGGTCTTGATAGAAACCGTCGAGTCTCGTCTAATGCTCTTGTCATTATCGACATGGTTAGGACTCGCTTTTACTTTTGCCACATCTTGGTCTTTTGAAGACCACCTGAACCATTTGGTCTGATGATAGTTTTCTTTATCCTTATCACCATCTGTGCCACCCACACTGGAATGAACAGGAGCATCTATTTCGGTAGAAATATCCTGTTGATTCTTCGAAGCAGTTGGATCAACGGGTTGATTCGTAGACGTCAAGGGATCGACAGTCGTGGGTTTGCTCAAACTTTCATTACTTGGAGAGGACACTGAGCTTGCTCTCTTTTTTTGCGCTTGGTGGTCAGTCTGATCAGTCGCTGATACGGATTTTTCCTCTTGCTCAACTGTGGCCACAATGTTTGCCTCCTTTAAAGCGGTGGGCGATGGGGATACTCTCGGTTGATAGATCCATGTCAGCCATCCTGATCCTGAATTCCTATTACAGTTATCTGAGCAGTTGTTGAGGGTCAGGTCTGTTACCTCAGAGTCATTGCCATCATCCCTCGGCATAGTGGTATCAGTCTCAGTCTCTGCTATCTCTATGTGCTCGGAGCTTTGCGTTTTCTCGTGGTCCAGGTTCTTTTGGAATGTTGAAGGGGCTGGCGATTCTGGCGACTTGGGAGGAGTGTTAGTGGTAGTGGTATGCGTGGGAGTGTTCACAGTTTCGTCTGCCTGAGTATCGCAGGCCTCGGCACTAGCGTTCCTCTGTCTAAAGTATCGGGACCAACTACTCGCCCGTCCGGACTCGGAAACATCCAGTGTCTCCTTTTGCCCAACGGCTGTGGCACTGGTCGTGGCAGTCGTTGGCCGCGTCCTGACCTGTATCTGGATGGGCTTGGTAGACGATGCCTGGATCAGGGATGATCCAGGTGTTGGGTTCAATGTTGGGTCCATCTCCATTGAGTTGAGCGAGCTGGAGCTGAGTGAGCCATCGCTGGAGCTTCCTTCTGCTCTGGTCTTTGTAGAATTGCTCAGTCGTCTGATTTTGCTATTACGCTCCCTGACCCGAGAAGCTTTGCGTGTAGTAGTTGTAGGGGTGGCATTGGCACCTTTGATCTCCAGGCCGAATCGCTTGATGTGCTCCAAAGATGAGGGCAACACCGGACTTAAAAACTCCACGCTCGAGCTTGTTTCTGAAACAGACAGAGTGGACACCGACTTTCTCTTGAAAAGACGACCTGCCTGGCTTTTGGGCAGCAGCGGTTGTGCTGGCAGCTGTTGCGATTGCACTACTGGTGCTGCTGGTGCAGGTACAGGTGCTTGTGATGGTGGTGGTGGTGGCAATGGGGTTGACTCATCCACCATCGGTACTTTGCTCACAGTCTCGCTGATCTTGACCTCCTGCTTTGCCAAGCGCTTCGGGCTGACGGGGTTCACTGGCCCCAGCGTCCGGCCCTGGGGGATGTGGTGGGCGTGACTCTTGGCCATTTAGGAGTTGGTACAAGGCCGGCAGGTTGATGCGAGCGATCAAAAGGAAAACTGGTTAGCTCCGCTTGCAACGTGATGACAAAGACGACAACGGAACAGAAACAACAGCAGTGAGCAGAGCAGCAGCAAAAGCACGACTCTCGAGAAGCAGCGTAGGGGTGGAGCAGGAGCAGAAGAGTAGGTTTAGGAGCAAGCAGTATCTACAGCAGAAGGAGGTGAGGAGGAAACGTGCTACTTGGACTATGTGGCTAGCTACTCCAGCTCCAGCTCCAGCTTTGGCTCCAGCTCCGGACACAAAGACCACCGGCTTCACAGAATCAGGGCCGCGTGCTCGTGGCTGCGCTTCATCGCGAACAGCAGCATCTTCATCCGCCGCAGCTGGCCGTCCGCCCCGGCCCGCTCGCGCCGGACCAGCTTCTCTCGCCGGCGGTGGCCCTCCTCGATGGCCTCTTTCAGCGCACCGAGCGCTTTCACAGGGCCGTTCTCGTTCTCGCTATCGGCATTATCCGTCGATTGAGAAGACGGCTCGGCCGCAAACTGCTGGCAGGAGAAGAGCCAGAAGTTTAGCAGCGTGGAGAGATAGAGCGATATCCGCACGCAGTTCTCTCCAACCGATCCCCTGTCCTCTGTGTTTGGCGTAATAAGCAGCAGAGACGAGATGTTGGCTATTTCCGTGTCAAACAGCCATTCTGTGTTTAAAAATGACTCTGTTTGGATCCGTAATCGCGTCAAACATCGTAGCGCAATCGTGCCGTAGAGCTCAACATCCGCCTTCGCCAGGCCTTCTGTCGGGATGCTGAAGAAGCAAAGAGCCTCATCAAACGGCATTCTGACAATGTAGCTCTCCAGCTCTTCCGAGAACCGGAACTTGGAGTATTGCCGTAGATGCGCTCTGTCAATTACTGCCCAGATCAGCTCAAGCCAGCGTCTCCGTAGAGGAATAGTTTTCTTGGAGTACATGATAGACTCGTCATCTTTATCGACTGTTCCGCCAGCGTCTACCACTTCGTTATCATAAATAGGATCAAACAGCTTTAGCCTACTCCTCCTGTCCGTGGCAAATATCATGTCAAGACATTCTTTTGCCCATTGCGATGACCTCGAGGTAGAAAGCACGAGTTTTTCCAGCAAGTCACACACATGACTGCCCTGTAACACCAGATATCCGATTTCTTTGGTTTTTGAAAGTTCAGACTCACGAAGCCTCTCACGCCAATCGTACTCGAGATATCGGAGGTAGAGGTCCATGAATCGAGACCAAACTTGCCATCTTTCCTGATACTCGACACTATCCGAAGCGCCTACTCTGAACGTCCATGCGATAATTCGCCATGGGGTTTCCACTTTCTCTTTAAGATATTCCTTCCGTGGTATTAATCTCTCTGTTGAATCTGTATCAACATTGATACCTTTGGAACCCATATCTATGGACCCGTTAATCACATGGGAATGACCATCTTCATTAATAGACGGTTTGGAAAATTCAAACATCCACTGAATAACCAAATACAACTTTCGCCTTGTTTCCTCCGAAATCGCTGTATCCGAATCCACACCTTCCTTCACATCTTTTCCAGAGTGATGTCGTGGCTTCCTTTGCATATGGAGGTCCAAAAGTGACGAAATAATCCGAAACGCTTTACCACTGATAGCCATGTTTCTTGATGGCCGTGCTTTCGGATCCAGACCATAACGCAAAGCAGTTTTATTTTTCGACCCAGGAATCACACAGAGGGTCAGAATAAGATCGAGAGCCACCAGTGATGGCAACCTTAAAACGGGCAGTTCAGCAAATATTGTCGAGTCCACAGAGAGTAGAAACTGTTCATATTCCTCTTGTAAAATGACTGCATCCAAATAACTGCCACAGGAATGCTGACTATGCTCGAAAATGCCTTCTTCAATTTCATTCACCCGCATTTGGACCCCAGATCCTTACTTATTCTACTATAAATGGTATGTCCCATACTCTGTTCTGCTCAAAAGTTCATCCTTTTGGCACGTTTTGCATCCTCCCTATCAAATATGGGCGGGTAACCTCCCGCTTATCCTTCCTTCTGGTGAGAAACGTTGAATCATCATTATCTTCCTCCAATCTCAATAGACTTAGTTGTTCTCCAACCCCTGAAAACCGAAACAATGTCCGAAATCGAGTCCTTGAAGACCTTGGTCCGCTCGCATCTTCGCCAGTATCCGGATTTCCCCACAAAGGGGATTCTTTTTGAAGATATAATGCCGATTTTCCGCAGTCCTGAGGCATTTCGATCTTTGGTCAAGGCTTTTGCACTTCATTTACAATCGCAATTTCCAAATGAGAAGATTGATATCATAGTGGGCCTCGAGTCTCGGGGATTTTTGTTTGGTCCAACTTTGGCTTTGGAATTGAATGCTGCGTTTGTTCCTGTTCGAAAACAGGGAAAGCTGCCCGGTGAAACCGTTTCGGCTTCCTATGAGAAAGAATACGGCGTGGTACGTTTATGCTCCGAAACAATCCTTTGACATCAATTCCCTTCTAAACTAACAATCCCGAACAATAGGATGTCTTTGAGATACAAGCCGACTCGATCAAACCTGGACAGAAAGTTGTTATTGTTGATGATATCATCGCCACTGGCGGATCGGCAAAGGCAGCTGGCGATCTTGTTAATGGATTACAAGGAGAAATCTTGGAGTTTTTGTTCCTAATGGAACTGGACTTTTTGAAAGGAAGGGAAAAGTTGAGCGCTCCTGCCTATACTCTTCTTTCGGGACAACCTGAGAAACTAAATGCCTAGTTCATTTCTCTTTCATATGATTTGCCCCCAATTTTTTTTTTTTTTTTTAATAGATTTAGATGCAAATGTAATATTACTATTTGGTCCCCATTTAAATTTCATCTTAAAGCTTTCTTGTTCATTCCTTTTTCATCTCCTCAATTTCTGGAATAACGTTCCCAGGTACAAGAGTCCAATCAATAACTCCTTTAGATCCTTTTTTTTCCAAAAGCCACTCATTCGCCTTTCGATAATGTCCACAATTGAAATAACCTCTGGATGCAGAAAGAGGACTTGGGTGCACTGCACGAAGCACCAAATGCTCTTTTCTAATTGCACTGGGAATCTTATCTACTCTTTTCCCAGCAGGAGACCCCCATGCCATGAAAACAATTCCTTCTTTAGCCGTTGCATTCTCTTCGGCCACTTTGAGAAGGACATTCTCTGTAAACGTTTCCCATCCCTTGCCAGCATGCGAATTCGCCGAATGCGCACGAACAGTGAGACACGTGTTTAGCATTAAAACACCCTGTTGCGCCCATCTTACGAGATGGCCCTCCTTTTTCGGTGCCTCAAACTCAGAATAATCGTTTTTCAGGGCCTTGAACATATTCCTAAGTGACGGTGGGGCAGGTGTTGGAGGCTTTACGCTGAACGCTAGGCCATGTGCTTGGTTGTGGTTATGATAAGGATCCTGTCCTAGAATAACAACTCGAACCGTGTTAAACGGAGTTAATCGTGTCCATGAGTAAATGTCTTGCTGTGGAGGGAAGATGACTTGTTTACTTCTGTACTCGGATTCGAGAAATCTTTTCAAAGAGAGAAAATACGGTTTGGTGAATTCAGAATGGAGAATCTCAAGCCACGAATCCTCTATAGTTTCAATTTCTAGTCTATTGATATCGGCGTGTGTTAGTTCCATTTGCCATTTTGGCCAAAAAAGGAAAAAGTTCAAGGCATACTTTAACAGCTTCTTTTGTTCCTCAGGCAGTCCATTTATCCATTTCTCTTTATCAAACGCGCGTTTAAAAGAGATTTGTTTCTTTTTTGGTGAAGCGTTGGTCTTCAATTGCTCCTTTGGCGTCTCACTGTCTCCTTGTTTTGTAGATTCAGTAGAAATGGTGGTCGCGACAGCGACTTTGGGTTTCTTCGCGTCTGGTTCCTTTTTGTCAAGTTCAACTTCCACTTTCTTGAAGAAAGATGTTATAGGTCTGACATTACGCGTCAAATTCTCGCCGACTGCCAATTTCCGCTTCACTGCCATTTGTATTGAATAAACAAATTGTGCGCTTGGGTGAAGGGAACAAGAGCAAGTCCACTGTCGGAGTGGTTTTTAGTCAATTAGTCCCTCGCGTATAACCTGTATAACATGCATAACATATGGTCTGGATGCTCCGCGGATGTATGGGTGCACACCACCACCCTTCTTTTTTTGAACAGCTCACACCAAAGCCGATCACTAAGAAACTGAAAACTAAGGTCCACCAGCTTTCTTGACGGCAATGAGGCAGACAGTGACAAGTATCCATTTTTTCTTGGGCGCCCTTCTAGCGCTTTTCTTCGTTACTCCCATATCGGCTCTGCGTTTCGATGTGCCCGCTCTTCCCCGTGGATCTCCTCCACTGTGTATACGCGACTTTGTCACCAAGGGCACGCTTGTTGTCGTCAACATCAAGTCTTCTGGACACGTTGGAGATGGCCAAAAATTGAACTTTAAAGTACGGATACTATGAGTTTTGTCTTGGTATTACCTTGCGATGATGGGTTTATTTGTTAACACGCTATTATCAGATCTCCGACTCTGTCAATAACGACTACTCTAAAAAGATGGTGAGTTGAGAAAACAACAGAAAACATTTTACTCTAAACTGTTGATCTAATGCCATAATAGGACTTTGCTGGTAATGCCAACGTTGCAGTGACTGCTTTCGACGACGCAGCCATCGATGTTTGTTTTGAAAACATCCAGGAGAGTAAGTGGTACAACCAAATGACATCACCACAAATGGCAAAAGCGCTCTAACCAATATAACAAATGTATAGGCCAGTTTAGAGGTCACACGCCGAGCCGAGAAATTGAACTTGAGATCGAAATTGGCGCTAACGCTCGGGACTGGAACTCGATCCAAGCCGCTGAACGACTGAAACCCAGTGAAAAGGAACTTCGAAGAATCGAGAGCATCACGAACGAAATTATCGAAAGAATGGGATACTTGAGAAGCCGAGAGGAGAGGCTTCGAGATACTAATGAGAGCACAAACAGAAGAGTCCGCAACTTTTCTATCGGAATCATTATCGCGCTTATTGGACTGGGTCTGTGGCAGGTAATCTACTTGAGAGCTTACTTCAGGTATGATCTTTACATGCTTTTGTTCATACGCATTGATGCTAACAATTACTTTCAAACAGGGCAAAACATATCATCTAGTTCCCTTTCTCAATATACATATATATTACATAGTGATGATGAATGCACTATTCTATATCTCGCCAAGTTTCTGTAATAATCTTGAAAAGTCTCCTATTGAAACGTAGTTTTTACCATTTGACACAGCTCTGATCATACACTCCAGTTCTTCATTTGTCGTATCTTCGCGGATTTTGCTAGAGATCTTCTTTAGAGTCTCAAGCGTAATTCGCTGTTCGTCGGCACCATCTTTTTCATTGACTTTGGTAAACAGGCCAAACTGCTGTTTGGCCTCATCAGACGAGTCCCGGATTTTCACTAGACGATTGGCAAGCTGTAGCAAATCGTCAAAACTTACTATGTTTGTTCCTGGAATAACTATGGCCTGGAGGTCCTGATCCAGTGTCTCTTCTTCTCCTTCAAAGTTGATTCTCATGAGACTATATACGATTAGAATCGCTTCATTCAACACTCTCTCAACAAACCGAAAACTTACGATAGCAATTCTTTTGCAGAATCTATCGAAACATCACCTTCCTCGCTCGCAACAACCCCATACGCATCGAGAAACTCATCCTCCACTTCCGTTGGTATCTGTGTTTCTGTCTCTGTTTTGATATCTTCCAGCTCCTCTTCAAATTTCTTCAGCCTCTTGTATTTTTTTTTGGTCAGCTGGATTCTGGGTGTCTCAGCATTAAGTCTTGCTCTACCAGTCATAAAAAGTGATAGGAAAAAGTGAAAGTTTGGTTATTTGCTCCCTTCCTCTCCACACCCCATCCCATCTTCATCTCTCTTGTCTTCAGTATGGCAGACAGACTCAGCCCGCTTGAAAATGACAAGCTGAACGATTTTAAAGAGATCACACAATGGGAAGAGAATACTGAAGAAGCTATATCCCTGTTGCAGAGAAGCAACTGGGACTTGGGAGTCGCCATCACTGCACACTTTGACAAAACAAGCGTCCCTGAAGGGCAAGACCAAGAGGCAAATAGTGGAATCACAAACTCCAGTCAGATCGACATAGCCTATCCAGCTCCATATCAATCATCACTGATTGATCCAAGATACCAGCAAAGCTATCACGTCCCGCCTTTGCTCCCGGCTCCATACTATAGACGCCATCATAACCATGTTAATAATCTCCTCCCTGGCCGGCCTCGGGCCAGTGCAACAGGGACTCAAGGACCACTTTCAGGTTTCCGGTTTACGTTTTGGGCTATCATCAAGGCCCTCTTGTATCTCCCCATATCTTTACCTTTACGAATATCTTCGGGACTTTACTACTTCTTTACTAGGATCTTTCCTTTCCTGCCTCGTCCAAAGCCAACCTCATCGCAGTTACAACTTGAGCAAGGACAAGATCAAAGTGCAAAAACTTTTGCAGAGCAATATGACAATGCAGTTGGCGAGAAACCTCAGGTAGAATTTCACTCTGGATCGTATAACGAGGCCTACAAACGTGCACGAAAAGAGCTTGGGTGGCTATTTGTTGTCCTGATAGATGCGAATGGAAACTCAAGAGTTAAAAAAGAGCTAACTGCGAGCTTTCTAAGGAATGTCATTAACGGTGATGAAATGTCTGGATTCCTCAATTCGCTTCCTCATGGGGTGCTATGGGGGGCCGACATCTCGACCTCTGAGGAGGCATGCCAGATCGCCCATGAATTTGGCGCGAAAAAGTTCCCATTTGTGGCGCTTATTGCACATGTTTCTTCAACCGATGCAGTGTCCCCTCGCATGTCGATAGCTAGACGTGTTCATGTTCTGGACAATGTGAGTGGAGCCGAACTGGAAAGGGGCCAGAGAATTGCGAAAAAGCTTGTTCGGAGCCTTCAGGCGAAGGTTGAACTCTACGAACCCCAGCTTGTGGCACAGCGCTTTGATAAAGATGAAAGAAACTTGAGCAAACGGATCATGGAGGAACAAGATATGGCATATGAGGCGAGTTTGGCATTGGATAGAGAGAAAGAAGCTTTAAAGCGAAAAGAGTTGGAAGAGGCTCGTCAAGCAAAGGAAATGGAGGATCGAGAACGAAACGAGCGGGAAAGCATCAAAAGAGCAGAAATTCAGGAAAAGGCTAAGCGAGAGAAGGAATTGAAACAGCAAAGAGTCCGTTGGATCCGGTCGAGATCGAGTCTTTTACTGAACAAAACGCAGAATAATACAAACAATGGTAAAAAAGTTCGAATTTCATTTAAATTGGGAACAGGTGAGAGAATAATCCATGAATTTGTTGAATCTGATCCATTGGAAGAGTTGTATGCATTTGTCGAATGCTATCAGTTTCAAACCAAGTCTTCAGAGGATGGAGATATTTCCAATCCTCAACAAATGCTGGATTCTATGGCACAAGAGGGCTATGTTCACGGGTACAGGTTTGAACTCGTATCTCCTTTCCCTCGAGTGAGTTTGGAACCCAGTTTTGAAGAGAAAATTGGAAATGTGGCATGTTTAAGGCCTAACGGAAACCTGCTTGTTGAATCACTCGAGAGCGATGATGATGACGACGACGACGATGAGGATGGCGTTGATGAATAGAGCATCAATGATAGAGAAGCCCATACATTATTTTAGATCTAGCCAGTGCTTTAACAACGGCATCATCAAATTATGATTATGGGTAAATTTTGGCAAAGAACTATAAAAACATTTCTACATAACTACAGGCAAGAGAAGTCCTTTCTAGAGCGTCAATCTTTATCATGAATGCTCCATACTTACCAATTTTCAGCCTGGTCGTTTTGGTTTTGATAATCGTCTCCTCCTCTATAATCTCCACCGTCGCCGCCATCGCCATTGCCATTTCCATTGCCATTGCGGTCTCCACGGGGAGAACGTGAGCGAGATCGAGATCTTCCTCTGTATCCTCCTCCGTAGGAATCATCTCCTCCTTCGTTTCTATCGTTATAACGATCTCCAGCGTCTCCTCTTCTGTCTTCACGATCTCTGCCACCTTTTCTGTCATAACCTCGTCCTCCAAAATCGCGTCTGCGGTCGCCTCTGCCGCCACCACGTCTATCATCTCGGCGGTAGCTGTCGCGTCGGTCATAACCTCCTCTGTCACGTCTGTCGTAACCGCCCCTATCACGTCTATCGTAACCACCGCTGTTTCTAAAATCTCGTCTTGGGGGTCCTCGACGATCTCTTCCAGGAGGAGGGGGTGGCGGACCAGTATAGTTGGTCTAAAAAAATTAGCATTTTCACCAAAATGCATGAAAAAGTAATACTTACATCTTCCGTCACGGTAACTTTGGCCCCGCGAAACTCAGTAGAACTCAGCTTCTCAATTGCACTTTCCAAATCTTCTCTTGACTGAAACTCCATCACGCTAGACTCATATTTGGGACATTAGCAAAAGTTTTGGAGGTTCTTGACTTGTCAAGCCAGACCAGGGCATGTGGAAAGTCCCACAATTATTTTTTCCCACTATCATTTTTTTTTTCTTTCTGGTTGATTATTTCCTGGAAAGGAGAACAAGTTGACAGAATAAACGCCGGTTCTTTCTTGGCAAGAAAAAGCCAAGTTTCTTTTTTTTTTTTTTTTTTAGCTAGGGCATCAAATCAAGATACCAAAGCTCCATACCAGGAGTACGAGTAGAGTGAGAGAGAGAGAGAGAGAGAAAAGTATATCAAAAAAAAGGTTGTACGCACCCTTCGCCATTCATATCGCGAGGAATGTCGGTAAAACAGGCGTTCACATCTGCATCTCTTGCAAAGTCTTTGAGATCCTAAAAAAAGCGGTGACCAGAAGAAGAAACCAGCAGAAAAGAGGTTGCGGATTAGACGACGGTTTTAACCAGAAAGTAACCCCAAAAAAAAACCCGGAGATTATGGTGTGCATTGAACAATGCAGTATGTTGAAAAGGAAGGAAGAGGGAGAAGGGTAGAGGACCTTCCAGTGATGGGCACGTATGAACCATGATTAAAATGTTCATCATTTTTATTCTTTTGTACCCCCGATCAAAGAGATAAAAAAAAGAGGAAAATGGCATCATCATGTTGGACTGGCAAGAATTGCGGACCGAGTTCTGATCATGTCGCACTGGAAAGAAAAAACGAACCATGGATCTTTTCTTCAAGAACCAGATAATCCAAGAAAAAGGGATATGTTCAGATGGGGATGGCTCGAGAGGTGGTGATGGAAGTGGAAGGAGCAAAAGATAAGCAGCAGTGGTGGTCAAAGGGAGACCCTTTGTATTTGTTTCCTTACCTGCCAAGTAGAATCCTCTGGAATACCCTCGATTAAAACACGGTATTCACCACGTTGATATCGGCTTTCCTTGTGATCTTTATCACGACGAGCTCCTTTTGCCCATTCCAATTCAAGGCGCTGACCCGAATTACCAGGAATTTCTGCTCCTTCTAATCAAATCTTTGAGTTAGATATCGAGTCCAAAAAAAAAAAAAAAACTACAAAAGAGATCCAACAAAACCAATACTCACCACAATCACGCATTGCCGAAGAGGCATCATCAGCATTTTCAAACTCAACAAACCCCTAAGTCCACAAGGTTAGTAAATATATATAAAAGTGCTTAAGAGCCAAAAAAAAAAAAAAAACAGATACATACATATCCATTCAAAAGTTTCAAATCTAAAATAGGACCACTTTTCCCGAAAAATTCTTTGACATCATCGTATTGAACTGAGGACAAAAATGTTAGCACCTCCAGTTCAATTTTTTGGAAAACAACAATCATGTAATAATATGTGTGTGTAGCAAAGCATACCGTCCATAGAAATGGGACGAATAAAGATTCTTGTGGTCGACATTATAACACAATCCTAAAATTCGCAAAGTTGGACCAAATTGTACAATGTTTTGGAAGACTCGAAAATCTCCCAACGGAAGAGTCCCGTCTGTAAAACCTAGAAAGGTGTACGGGTGTGTGTGTGTGTGTGTGTGTGTTTTCAGTCCCAAATCTACGCGGGAGGTTGGGTATATAGAAGTTGGACTTGTGAAGTTGCCACCCACACACACTTGCTGGTTTTAAAGGTTCCACTTTAGAGGTTCCACTTTGAAGAGGGAGGTTTAAAAGGAACAAAAAACAAAAAAAATGTCTTCTGAAATGGATCTTGATCACGATGTGTCCACTGTTTTGGCGACGTTGCGGATGGAAGCTGATCCGGAGTTGACGACTATATTCTACACAATGGAAGATTTATACGAGCGAAAGTAAGAATACAAAATAGACAAGCCCAATTTTTATTTATTTTTTAATGGGGAAGAAGAGGGAAAACCAAATCACTAATCAAGAGAATTATTGTTAGACTTTGGCATCAATTGACAATGACATTGGTCGATTTATACAAGGATTCCAAAAGTTCAGGAGTTCGACTTCGAATCTTTTTCCGATTTATATCATATTTTGAGAAAAACATCAATCAACTTAAACTTGTTCAATTTGCCCTGGGTTCACTTTCGGAATGTGGTGATGATCAAGAACGACTTGAATTAATGAGGAAAGTAAGTGGGAAAGTAAAGAAATTATTGGGTCATAGTATAACTTTACCACGTTATGCGGATGGTTCATACGGTGGTGGAGAACGAGAAAAGGAAGGAGAAGAGGCCTTGTTATTTGCCGAAACGGAAATTGCAAGAATACATTTACAATTGCACAATTTGAAAGAAAGTAAAGATATTTTGGATTGGGCAAATGATAAATTGGATAAATTTGATTCTGTGGATCCCGTTATAAATGCCTCTTTTTATTCGGTTAGTGCTGAATATTTCAAGGCAAAACTCGAATACAATGATTATTATACAAATGCTCTCATGTATTTGGCATGTATTAACGTCGAGGATTTAAATCTTGTTGAAAGACAGAAACGAGCTTTTGACCTTAGTATTGCCGCTTTATTGGGAGATAGAATCTACAATTTTGGGGAACTTTTAATGCATCCGATTTTAAACTCACTTGATGAATCCGAGTATTCTTGGATAAAAGAATTGCTTGGTGCTTTGAATCATGGTGATATCAAGTTGTTTAGAGACGTTTCGGTAAATTTGCCTAAACAACCTGTTCTTGAAGATGCACGGGATTTTTTGGAACAAAAGATTCGATTAACAGCATTGGTGGAACTTGTATTTTCACGACCCAATTCAAATAGAGTTCTCACGTTTGATGAAATCAGTCAACATACAGAACTTCCGAAAAACGAAGTTGAGCATTTGATTATGCGGGCACTCAGCCTTGTTCTAATCAAGGGATTTATCGATGAGGTTTCGGAAACTGTTAAAGTGACATGGATCCAACCAAGAGTTATGAACAAGCAACAGATTGCCCTCATGAGAAATAAGCTGACCGCATGGGATGAAAACGTGAAGAAGTTGGGCCAATGGATGCAAGAAAAGGGAACCGAGATCTGGACAAATGCATGATTTTTTGGCTATTGATATATACAGTAACTAGATTAATAAGTTAAGGCTTTTTAAAACCTTTGTTTGTGTATCTTTTATCTCAGAGAAACGATGCAATAAAAAAAAACCCCCAACTAAGTCATATATCAAAATGCTAGAACTGGAAAGAATATGGCTATTGTGGAGTTCCTCCACCACTCATGATAGAGGCATTTCGGCGCTCGTGCTTTCCCTTTTTCATCACCTGTTTCAAAGCTACCGAGTCCAAGGGATCCAGTAACTCGAAACTGCATAACAGTTCCTCACTAACGCTCATGACGGCCCCCCAATTGTCAAATTCTCCGCAATAATTGGGGGCGCTAAACACAGTCACTAGAGTGCGATAGTTGAAAAACTCGTATCCGTCTTCTACCACCATGTGGGCCCTACAGACCAGGTCAAATTGGAACTTTGCCAAAAACTTGTTTATGGCGACTTGGTTGAAGCAATAGGAAACCCCACGTTCGTTATCCTCCCATTCAATTTCGGCGTCAGCAGGGTCGGACCAGAGAAGATCGTTTAGGAGCCCAAAATCAGGGACATCGGTTGGACGTTGTATACTTCTAATTTCATCCAAAGATCCGAGAGATGGGGAGAGACCGCCGTGGACGCAGAAGATCTTGGAAGCAACAACAGCTGTTATTGGGAGGGTGTTAAAGGTGTCGATAAACAATTTCCAGGTTTTGATATTACATCTGCGTTTACATTCATCGTAAAAACCGTAGACGCGAGTAACGTTTGCACATTCATGATTCCCCCGAAGCAAGAAAAAATTCTCCGGGTATTTGATTTTGTAGCATAGAAGTAATAGAATAGTTTCGAGAGATTGCTTCCCCCTATCCACATAATCACCCAGGAAAAGATAATTTGCCGCTGGTGGGAACCCACATTTTGTGAAAATTCGAATCAGGTCAGAGTATTGACCATGTACATCTCCAACAATCTTGACAGGTGCGCCAAGCTCCAGCAGCGTTGGCTGGCTAAGGAAAATCTCCCGTGCTCGGGCACATATAAGAGCAATTTCTGAGTTTTTCAAACAGACTGATTTTGTCCTTTTCCCGTTGTAGCCAGCGTCCAACAGTCTTTGAATTACATTTTCAATGTCCAGTGGGATTTGGGATCTTGTGCCCGTGCTGGGGGGAGGGGAGGGCAGGATTGTAGGGGTCAGCAGGCCATGGGATTGAGGGTACGGAGAGGGCTGGCTAGGTCGGGATTGGAGGTGAAGATTGTGGATCTGAGCGGATAGTGGGATGGACAGAGAAGAGGGTTTTGAAGAAGATGCAGAGGTCGAATCTGCTAGAGCGTTCTCCTTGGTTGCAGTATTACTCTGAGTATTAATATTAATGCTAATATTACTATTACTATTGCTGTTGCTACTGGTGTTTGTGTTGTTGCTGTTGCTGCTGTTGTTGATTGTGAGGTGATGGCTGAGTGGAGATGAGGAAGAGCAGGCCAGACTGGGCGTCTGGGCCTGCCCAGTCTGGGCCTGGGCCTGGGGGTCGCCTCCAGCGGCATCTCGCCGGATCAGAATGGGCTCCCTGGGCTCCAGCACCATCATGGACGGCGGCAGGGCCAGGGGGCCGGGCGGTGGAGGGTTAGCGCCAGGGTTCGAGGGACTACTCGTGGACGGAGAGGTGAGGGATGAGGATGGGCCCTCTGTGGGCACTTCGTGTCTACTGTGGGAGCGGCGGTGGCCGTGGAGATGGGGACGAGATGGAGCATTGGGGCCTGCCAAGGACGGTCCCGACGCCGAGCCCGCGGCCAGAGCTTGTGGAGGAGGCGCACCGAGCTCAGAGGCGATTGCGATTGCACTCGCGGTCGCGGTCGCGGTCGCGGACGGTGAGGGCCTGGAGGTCTCGGCAGAGGCAGAGGCAGAGGCAGAGGCGGGCGCGATTTCAACAGCTGGCGTGGACTGGCTCCGGCGCGAACGCAGGGACCGCGAGGACGAGGACTTGATCGAGGTCTGGGTGTCCTGGCGAGGCACGCCCGGACGGAGCGAGTGCGGGCGCGACCGCGAGCGCGAGTGCAGCGCGGGAGCGGTCTCGTGCGACGAGGACGAGGGCTGGGACGAGGACGAGGGCTGGGACGAGGACGAGGGCTCGTGCGAAGAAGAGGACGGCGGCTTCGAAGACGAGTTGCCCATTCTGGCTGTGCTGATGAGAGGAAAAAGCAAAGGGCAAAGGCCTCTTCTCTGGCATTTTTGCTTTTTTGCTGGCAGCGAGATGCCCGCCGCCGCCCCAGCAGCACGAAGAGAGGGGGTGCACGGGTGTTTGCGTGTGTATTCTGCTATCTACTCGAAGCCGATGGGCACCGTTCGGGTGTCGGTGTCGGTGCCGGTGCCAGAACCGGACCCAAACCCGGATCCGGAGGTGCCAGTGCCGGAGCCCGTGCCCGCCGGAGGCAGCAGCATTCATCAATGTAGGAGCGGATTGAAGGAGAGTTGATTAGAAGTTCCACAAGGATAGAGATCGATTTTAACCGAAGCTCGGGACTCAGACTTTCAAAAAACTGGAAATAAGCGG